>JARQTG010000346.1:681388-1009543 GCA_030142615.1 Syrista parreyssii
CCCCCCCCCCCCCCCCCCCCGCACAGGATGGGAGAGAAAAAGAGAGCAACGACGAAAAGATGTGCTGGAAGGACGGGTCGGGGATTATCTAGGTAGCTTCATTTCCAACCCTCCCAGGAATATAAAAGACAATTTAATTATAGGGGGATTTTCAAAGGGCTCCGGGAGTTTTGTCAGTGGGCGAGAAACGAGAGAGGGGAGAGTCGGGGATCTGCGCCGGAGTGGGAGCGGAGGTACGTTACGCGCGACGGAGAAGGATACACAACGTGCGACGGTAACTCGGAATGACAACAGACTGGAGAACAGATTGTCCTCTGGTTTCCAGTGTCTCGGGAGGCGACCGATTGGTCGGCAAAAGAATGGAGTCGAGTCTATGGTATTTTTGTGGGACGACTCGATCCTCCCTCTCTTTTGCCTTCTAACCACCCCTTCACCCCTCACACATTCACGCGTCCCTTCGACGCTTCCGCGCGTCAGTAGCACCTTTTGGATAACACGCTATGCAAATTACACGGGGAGCGTCAGAGTGAGATGGAGAGAGAGAGAGAAAGAAAGAGAGAAGAGAACGAAAAATGGTTGTTGATTTACATATATATATTTTCTCTTTCAGTGATCCCCGTACGATTTTCTCCCTTTGGCATTTGCATTAGCGTGCGACTATGGGAACGACTGACGGCGGACTCTTTCCTGCTACGAAAAAAAAAAGAGTATAAAGCAAAGGTTCTTTCGTCTTTGATTTTCGCCGTTAAAAAGAATTCCATGGCATTTCTATTAATTTCATTGTTCCATTTCGTTCCGCGATTATGAAACATTCGTGGACACCGTCGATTCTGGCGTCTCTGTACGGGCAAAAGCTCATTTTTATGCCGCGTTATTATTTATATAATTTTATTAATTAATCCGCATCGATAGTGCGATCGGTCAATGTAAATCTTTAGCTAACCCAATCCCAACCCATTGCCACACTATCCAGCTTCGATACGATGATAATTAAATGGCATTTTACGAGGGGGAGTTATAAAAAGTTTACCCGACAACAAAGGACCCGCGTCGCTCATGTATTATATATTAAATCCCCGCGAATAACGCTCGTATATAAATAAAAATTATTAACGACCGCTCGATACATTCGCGATCGATTTACGCTCGCCTTACATTCAAATCAATTCCTATACGTGCAACGCACCGTAATTCGAGTCGACGTTACCCTGGGACTTGTGCACGGATACCGCCGATAATCCTGTGCAATTTATTAATCGCGCCAAGTCGCCCGAAATCAATGCGTATTACACGCATTTAAAGCGGCAAATTCAAAATCACACGATCCATTAAACTAATTCATTTTGACTCGAGTCATGCGCTGCTGACATTGGCGATTCAATGGTAAGGTAGCCGTTAAGTTAATTTTTTTAAGAGTCACTAATTTTTATTACTTTTAATTTAACTTTTACGTTACGAAAAAAAAAAAAAATAATAATAATAAAAAATCACAAACCCTTAAAATTTTCACCCGTCCCAATATCTTCGAGCAACGAAATATTCATCGATCTACATTTACCATACGCGTATCGCAACTTTACCGCAGGCAGATGTATACCCCGTGTCGACTAATATCCATACCGCGTTGCGATCGACGGTGAAAATAATGACTTGCGTAATACAATACCAATTTCATTGTTCGACTAATTCATTGTTCGGCAGATTCTCTTATTCAAGGCCGTCTTTATTACAGAGCTTAGAAAATAACACGCGGGTACCGACCGATGCACGGAGATGCATCGGTCCGTGTACGCGGTGCATCTACGAGGACGTATGTCTGTCCTCGTCCCACCAGTGTAAACTTGCCGTATCTTCGTCGCGAGGCTCAAGTCCTTTCCCGTCGACTTCCTTCGAAATTCCGAGACTTTTACTAGAGACACGAGCTTACGTCGAGCCCAACTATAGCGAGTTAGCAAAATTACTGTTACGAAATTGCAGATCGATCGGTCGGGGAATAGTTGTTTTTTTCTTTTTTCGAGCAAACTAAAAGAAAAAAATAAGAAATAATTACGTTACGTCATCCCTAAGATATTTTTCGCCGTGATAACGACACTGATAAGAGTTTTTTCACACGAGTCGATAAATATACACGAGGATAATACATCTATGTGATATGGCTGTACGATATAGATGTAGCGTGGGTTATATGTTTTTTATAAGGTTGGTATTCCCATATGTCAAATTCTCATTACTCGCGTTTGCTAAACGTAGCCGTCGATCGGTATTGGCAACCTTGGTAAACACTAATGACTCTGGCTGCTTATCGCGTACCTATGGCATGACTCTCGCTCGAGATATTTTATTTATTAAGTCATAATTGCGTCACGTCGCGCAATTCACGTGCATCAAATAGCGTCCGATGACTGAGGCGTTTTAATTTTTACTTTTCTATTCCAATCGCACACAGTATTTTCTTAGCAGCGCTCATACGCGGTCACAGCGTAAGGCACGTATCGATTGAAACACTCTGTACGCACTTACGTCATTATTGTCATAGCCGAGGGAATATCGAGAAAATTTCGCAGAGCTACTCGGAGCTTAAAAGCAAAAATATATAATCCGTAGGGTATAACTCGGTCGAGTATGATTCATGAGTGGATTCTCATAGCCAGAAACCGATAGAATCCTTTTAATACGCAGTGCGACGTAAAATAACGCTGTGTTCTCATTAAAGGTTCACGATTATCCGTATGCAATTGAAAAAAGAAGAAACACCACACCGGACAGGGTTAGCGTCGACGCAATAAAATCACTCGGCACTGATAAAACGTCAAAGATCCTCGATCGAGGATAACCATGAATCCGTGTACGTGAAATTAAAGAAAGAGAAACGTATACGTATCCAACGTTAATAAGGAGTAAAAGGATAATTAAGAGGGTAGCAATAATGCAGACACCCTATTATCCACACGTTATTTACGTATTACACATACCTGTGTACATCAGGTGGCAAGAGTTCGCCGCCATTTTCCAACAAGATACACTAAAACACACACAACACTATTTCCATGTCTCGAGCGGTCGTCTCGACCACACCGTTTCACATTTGAAAAAGCTCGGCAAAGCTCGAGTGACGTATGTACCCAGGTATGGCTGCTCTAATCCAAACGGAGCATAAAGGTACAGTGAAAGCAAAGCCAGCAGTAGACGGCCACAAGGAGGTTGGAACATTACAGCGAGAACTGGATGGTTCATCCTCGAATGTGACTTAACACGACGAGAGACAATGGGCATTGTTAAATATTCGAGATTCGCGAAGGGCTCGAGAGCTTCCCGTACGTTTGTTTCACGCAGTAAGTCGTAGTAGTACTGGCAACGTAACGGCTTGGGCGCATTTACATATAAATTGCTCGCCTAAAATCATACTCATATTTAATTTTACAGTACGCCGGCTTGCCGTGCCCCGACACCACGTCTCCCTCACTTCTAACCATTCGCTTCCACTGCGGTACCGTTTAAATTGGTAGAACATATCTCGACGAAATCACATTAAATCACGCTTTACAGACATTACAAAACTCGACCGCGGCACAAGTGCGACGCCAGCGCTTAGTTTATTCGAATGAAAATTTCGAACTTGTTCCTTCACGAAGTTACCCGAGGCGCAGCGCCATAACGGCGGACGGGCGCACTAACGACCACCTTTCTGCTTGCATTCACTGTGCCCCGCGTTTTACACGTAAACACCAAAATGGCTGCTTACGAATAGTTTACAATATTATTTCGTACCTTTGCGTCTCTAAAGTAAAAACCATACGTCAAATGGCCTGCGTGCCGTGAACTCCGCACGCGAATCGTCAAATCACAGACGTCGAATGACGACACCGACAACCAATCGGAATCGCGTAAAAGCAGTCACAAAATTTCTACATACTTTCGTCACACGACAACGTTAACCACAACATGGATCTTATGCTAGCGGTAATGATACTCGCCAAACATTCTCAGAATCGCTTTGCCTTCTCACAACGACATTATTTAGATCAGCTTTCACGTCGTGCGAATTCCACTTTCGGCATCTTGCCATGTCGCTATCTGTATTGCTGCACTGCCAGCGGTAAACCCTGTAGCGTGCAGCTGCTATGATACAACAGTGCCGCTTATATGGTATACATAATATACCAATGAAAACTGCGTATACGGATAATCCATCCGTGATGTCGCTCGATTTTTTAACTAGGCCAAAGAGCAATGGCTGCTCGCGTCTCAAACATAATAAGAAGGACTTTATTAAAGTTTGTATGAAAATCCAATAAAGCTCCATCCCACCACTCGAACCACGAAGCATACAGATCGCTATACTCAACCGGAGACTACGTGTACGTAAATATGTTCATATGTATACGAATAACGCGTTAGCTTGTAGGAGACACGGATAGAGTGGAAGGGAGAAAGAGAGTATATACTATATATATACAAGTCTTATACGTTAAAGGAAAATATAGTAAACCAAAGGCTCTCTACTGTACTTCATATTTTACGATGTATACCCAGGGCTATCTCGATGTTAAATACAGAGACGTGGGACTTCCCGGAGCCAAGATTGTCAGGACATTTTAGGTAGCAATACCAAGTCAAAATTATTTAGTGCGCAGTAGATCTGCAGTTAACACGGAACAGAGTATATATAGAAATATAGCCAACGAAGGCTATTACACGCGACGGGCGTACTTTTATGAACCCATGTCCAAAATGTAGCATGGGTATAACTATGATCTGCGTTATACTTTTGGTACGGAGTGTAAGCGACATAACATTGCGTAACCAGAGAAAAGTCTAGTGGAAGAATAAAAAAGAACAAAAAGGAAAAATATCACTCACCACAGGATCCTCGTACTCTTCTCAAATGCTCCTACGTGAATTGTCCACAGGTTCAATTCGTCCGACCCACGTGATTGGTTAGCGCGACGGGTCGACGATTTTCTGCACTACGCGTATTTTTGGGTATGTACTAATTCTTCACATATTATGATTATATTAACAGGTAGACTCTGACGCGCGATAACGAACAACTGCGTTGCAGAGCGATTCGCTGGGCTGCGTCTTTTTGGAAAGGACGGTGGAGGAAGTGGTGTGAATTGGACTTGAGGTCCGAGGTAGAAAATATCAAGGAAGGATGACGACTTAGGTAGCGGACAATTGTTACGAGCGATGCAATCGACAGAAAACAAGTGCGAAGGACTGGGTTAAATAGTCTAGGTTATAAAATAAGGACAATCGATGTCTAACCGTCACGTGGTGTATGGGTCCATCTAACTGATGACTGTCTGACAGATCACAGATCACGTTCGAGTACTCAGAGACGAGAAGTAGAGACTTTTACAAGCGACAGGTACTACGTGAAGAGGTCTGAACTGAACATATACGTCGCAGAGTTGGAGCACCGGGAAAGGGGAGCAGATCTAATAAAAAATTGAAATCACCCCCAATCAAATCCAGCAGCACGAAATTCCCTGGGCGTAGTACCCAGCCGAAGTCGGAAGATCCTTAAGGGATCATTACTTACGCTACGACCCCCGTCATCCCCATCAAGCCGAAGCTCGAAGTAGATTAGACATGAGGAATCACGTACGCCTCAGCGAAACCCGTTAGTCCACGATACCCGTGCAAAGACGTTTTAACAGAGGGTGATTAGAAGTTACCAGGTGACTGCAAATGCAGCAGCAAGGGAACTCTGACGGTAGGGAGCGTTGACCTTGAGATAATAATAATAAGGGATGTCATCACCGGCCCAAGATTCCCCACTGCTGGAACGTTTTGTTATACTCGTTATGGATCGACAGTAATATCGAAGTGACATGACGAAGGGAGTATAGCCTGGCGGTAGGAATAGGAAAAAATTGGAGAGAAAGAAACAAGATTATCAACCGACGAATATACCTCGTAAATGAGATAAGAAGGTGAAGAATCGATGAATGAATGATAGAGACACAGCGAGGGGACAGGAAGGAGGACCGAAGAGAGACAAGCGTCCACAATAAGTCGACACACGAGAACGGCTCTCAAAGACTGAAGTCGCCGATACATTCATCCGCATGCCAGTCAGTACCTCCTGTCACTCGAGTTACTGAGCGGCAAGCGCTGCTCTCTAGCGGCAAGTCAATCAACTACGGCTTGTACAGTGAGCGTCAACGATGCCCTGAAACGTGCACGCAGACCGATCGGCAATGTTATTTACTTCGGGGTATCGTTGACGCACCCTGTACTACTCTTGTCTTTCTTAACCTATTGTTTCCTTGTCTACCACCTGTCATTTGCTCGACAGTACACATATGACACTGGGGTCTGCATTTACTCACCTACCCATATGCCACGGCATGCGTCTAAGCTGCGGCAGATTATGATAATGCATTTTGTAAATGCACCCGTAGTATGGAATATCATTGGCTGTATTTCTACAGGACTGTCGAGGTGCACGTAAGGCGGATGAAGGAGGCGCAGAAAAGCGACTATCGTAAATAGTAAATAGGAGTAGTGAAATAAAAAAAAAGTCAAGGTTAACACAAGGAAGTTGGCTGCTGTGAAAGTTACGTAATTTCGAAACAACCAGCGCCGTCCCACTTTTCAATTAATAACTGGAGCCGTACTCCCGGCCACCTTCAGCGGCGAACACTGTTCGCTACTACACCAATATACCGGTACAGGTATACTTGTACCCTCATGTCTGTTATATACTTGCACCGTACTATCTGGCTGACGTTACCAGAGTGAGAAGCTTCGAGAAAGCATGCCGCGAGCTTGTTAAGGATGAAAAGGGAAAGCCATACACGTAAAAAGGGGGAAAGGAGAGGGCGAGACGGGGAGGGGGAGGGGGCAAGTGGAGAAGAGGTACGAAAATACTATAGAGAAATATCCCAAGGGCTATAGAGGTCAAAGGAGTATGAAAAGCATCGAGGTGAACTAAGGAGTAGCAAGTGGAGGTAAGAAAGGAAAGAAAAAGGTCGAGCAAAAGAGGATTCCAAGGTGAATTTATGAGTGGACCATGTTATTTAAGCGATCGATGATGGTCGGTTGAGGGGGGGAGGGGGGAAGCGACCAGATAAAAGCAATAAATATAACTATATAGGAGTGAATGGTGGCAACGAGTGAAGCTGGTGGCCACCCACCCCCCTGGTTATCAAAGGAGAAAATTATCGTCTATTATGCAAGAGAGGTGTCGGTGGGTACTGTGGTATTGCTGGTATTGGTGGTTCCATCGGCGATGACGACGGTGGTGGTAGGTGGTTGCGTCGGGACGGCTTGAGATTCTCGCGGGGAACTGAGAATATAAATGGCCCAGGTTTTACCTTCTGGCGAGTGTTATCATCAAAATTGAATTTTCGAATGCGGGGATCGTCGTGGCTTCCCTCGATATTTATGTCTCCTCGTGCCGCCATTCGCCCTTGGCCATTGTTGGTGTACAATAGAAATCTGTTCGTGCACCCGTGTCAAGGCAAATTGAAAATCTCCGTTCGCTCGCGACTTGGCTGTGCACGACGCGTCCAATGTGTATAGCGATTGCGTCGAAAAGGTAAGGAAGATTGCGAAACGCTCCAAACGAATGATTTTCACGAAATTTCATTAAAATTTCATTGAATCCCTTTTCGCTCGTAGCTACGAGCAATTTGATTGGCTGTATTAAAAGGACAATATATATATATATATATTTTAGTCGCTCAATGATTAATCTTATCAATTCTCTTATCTCTCGTCGTATCCGTTATCCAAGGTGTCGCGTCTGCATCTTTCTTTTTCCCCACTTCCGCCCTCCGCCCTTCGCCTACGTCTCTCTGCCTTCTAGAACGCACTTTCTAACAACGACGCTTGACGCCGTTACTTTGTCTCCAAATCCCCCACCATGAAATCTCGTTCCTCCACCGTCACCACTACGAGCTCCCCCTCCACCCAACCCTACCACTCATCCGTCCCACCGAGGACTCAAGACGCTTCGCGACGATGGTAATTAATCAGAATAATGAGAGTCTTCGCTTACAACAGAAGGGCTAAGTTTCCCTAACGTCCTTTCATCGGTACGACCGAACCCTTGCGATTCTTAAACGTTACTGATGAAGTCCGCTTTTAGCCGTAGACATCCGCTTCCCTTTCCCCTACCGGTTCCCCATCCAAGAAAGAGACACCCTAGGAGACCCAAAGTTCGCTTCCCCAATTTCAAGGACATCACGTAATTACAGGCTAAGGGTTCCCAAACGGCGGGAAATTCAAAGCCAATCGACGTAGTCGATAACATTCACCCCCCCTCCCCCACCCCCTTCTCCTTCTCCTCTATCAGGATCCTCGATTACCCTTGTTACCGGAAGTACTTGAAGGAATCGTTAAATCCCGAAAAATTTCTTTCGCGCATTTAACCCCAAAAGGCAAGCGTAATTGATATTAAAAAACGTCGACGTTCTTCGCGCAGCACTTGAAACTCACGGAACGACGAGGAAATCTTGGCAAATAATCCGATTGCCATTTCGCATTTGCTCTGTCGATTCTTATAAGTAAACACAGTGCAGAGACAATTGTCTTCTCTCTATCTCTCACGTCTCTCCTCGTTCTCAGCCATCCTCGTCCCACGTGAAATTACGGCCGAATTCGTAGGCTTCTTACTCGCGAAAGCCCCAACGGCCAACTTGGAGGTTATAACTAGGAATTATTACAATAGTTGCCGGAGCGCCGCGTTGTTTACTCGCCTGATGGGAATGGAGGAGAAGTTCAGACGGGAGCAATGGGCGGGCGGAGGGGTACACATGCAATTTTCTGTTTACTTGAAGCTTTACTTCCTTGCCGTAAATGCTGATACGTATAATCCAAGCGAAGGACTCTTATCCGTCTTAAACGTCCATATACCGAAATCCAACCTAACCTATATTCAAACACATAAGGCTGTGCATACAGTCTTACTAGAGTCCCATGTCGTTTTCACTTATATCGCAGTAGAATAATTTAGTCATTCGAATAATCAACGTTTCCGTATAAATTATTCTATCATAAAGCTCCCCAGGGAAAGAGAGAGAGAAAGCGAGAGAAAACTTCTCCAACGAACCAATTTACCCATCCGTTTAAACGAGTATTTTGAATTCTGTCACTCTCGCTAATTGCATTTATCCATACACCTCGTGCTTCGCGTGCTTCACGTGCTTTCTATCATTTATTCTCCTAATACCATCAACTGCCACTAGACGCATTACGTCACGGTATTTCATTACCTGGGACCTAAGGTACAGGCACCTCGTTATTACGTTGCTATATAATAAAGGGAAGAATCGAGCATAATACGAAATAATTGCCCGTCGTAAAAAGTGCTGCCAGTAAAGAGGCCTCTGTGCCTTACAGAGTAACCCTTGCCGAATACAAGTCCGTTTTCAGGGGGCGAGTCGGTCGTAAAAATTCACGGAACATTTTCAGACGTAAGAACAACGTGGTGTACGAAAAACGTAAAAAAGAAAAAAAAAAAGAATAGACAAAGAGCCAGAAAAGTTTCCGGACCAAGGCTGGCTCCGTTGTTCGACGTTCTCCGGGTTGACGACACCCAATTGCTTTGACGTCAGAATAAAATCACTTAAACAAACCGACCTAAGTCACTTATGAAGACGCAACGTTGACTACGTTACTCGTAAATGCATTCCCAAGATGCAACGGAACGCAGTCGACGGGTGACGTCGTTCGAGACACAGCAGACCGTCAAAGCGTAGAAAAAGTAATCAAAGTAGATATAAAAAAAGGTTGACCAAAAAAATAATTAAAAAAGGAAAAGTCAAAAACCAAATGCAGTTCGACCAAGTGAACTCTACACGAAGTGCATCATGGGTCCATAGAAGTCTTTCAAGTTTTGCAATTATAAAAGTCCACGACTCAAGCTACGAATGTAAGTGCAACCAGCGACGAGAAGTAGACTGGTATTAAATAGTATTAAAAAAAAAAAATATTACAAATTTACTCGAAAAATAATTTCTCGCGCCTCTAACATCCTCGCCACGTATATTCAAGGCGCATTTAATCGCATTCATTGAAGTTGCTCAATTATAACGAGTGCGTGCATGTTTTGAATATATTTATGTATATATATATATATCATTCCATCTCCAGTAGGTTGCACACATTCCGCCCCTTTTAACGTGCTCGTTTCGCCGATGTTATTGTAAAACTTGGCCAACTCTCCCATTGTCAAAGTTTTCTCGTATATCGTGGCAACTCTTTGTTACCCTCTGTATACGGCCTCAGCTATCCCCCCGCCCCTTCCCTTTTAACCGTCCCTCACCAAGCCTTATACCAAACTCAGCCTCCCCTTTTCAAGCCGTAGTTTGTTATCTCGGCCAGGAGGCAAACGCTTTTAACAGCCTGCTTGAAAGACGCACCCCTTATCAGACGTTTTCGTTATTAACAGAATTTTGGTTACCAACGAGACTCGAGTTACTATCTATGTCTATCTCACTCTCTCCCATTCTCATCCCTCGGCTTAGGTACGAACGAGCCAAACTGTTCAAAAAAATTTTATTTTTTTTTAAATTTCACAATTTTACGTGTGTTGATTTTATTTCTGCACTCGTACGTCTATAATGATGTTACTACGTAGGTATAGACTATGCGTGTGTGTGTATATATATATATACTCTAATGTACATTGATATATACGCATATATTGTACATCGATACCCCATCGACGACTATCCCATGTCGTAAGAGTAATCCCACCCGTACGGATCGCGTGGATCAAACGTGTAAAAAAAAAAAAGAAATCACTAAAGCTCGTTTTTCATCGAGCGACGCGATTTCCCATGAATTCGCCCCCGTCGGTCGATTCGAATGATTTGCGGTTCCCGCGCAAGCTCAACGATCATAACAAGTCGTTATAACGGTGTCGCTATACGTGATTAATAAGATGGCAAAAGTAAAGGGAAACAACTTTCACTCGAGCGCCCTTCCAAGGAATACATACGCGACGCGTTCGCTAAAGTTACGACGCTTTTACTTGTTTAATTGGCAGATTAAGATGCAATGAGCGATGCAAAAGGTAGACCGTCTCTTTGAGTTTGAATTATACGAAACTGGTTGACGAAGGTTTCAAGCGAGACGCGGATAGTAGCTCGTTAATTGCACAGCAACTCGACAACATGGCTGCACTTAAGCCTTATGGAACTTAAGGTGCTTTAGGTGTACACTGTAAGTAGTTCTGTACAGTGGCCGAGCAACGTAAGCTGCTCGTCGGTAGTTCGATCCGAGCGCCGCCAGACGTCAAACAGAGAAAGCAAAACGCAGCAGACGCCGGATAACGGAGACGTACGACGTTTCGTCTTAAGAAACAGAATATAGATATATTCCGCGTACATAAGAAATGCCTAGAGCATTCTAACCATTACGGTACATGCTGTGTTACGTGCAGCCAAAACTTTACCAAGGAACTTTGTAATTGCGCAACACTCTTCGTCCCTCTCTTCGATTTCCATTAGTTTTCATCTGGAATTGGTCTTTACCGTAGAAATATAATTAAGCGAGATAAGAACTTGTTACCTTACACGAATGTCTTTACTTTTCAGCATTTCCCCATCTTTTTCTCTCTCTCTCTCTCTCTCTGTGTACCAATCCTCGCTACAGTCGACGAAACTCAGTACTCCTCACTTAATTGTCTATGAATACTAAGCACTTTCAATTGAGACATTAACGAACTTGATAAATCGCATGAAAGTTACTCACCGTTAACTGCCGACTTTTCGGGCGAATTGAATAGATCGTCTGAAACAGAAAAACACACGAGTCATACAAAATTGTATAGTTTAAAGGTAAAAGACCGGGGAAAATAAAATAAAAAAGAATTAAAAAAAAACCTCCGCCATTTTACCCAAACGTTCAGTCGATTATTTTTTTTTCTACAATATTTCCGTCCTCCTTCTCCTCCGTACACGTAAATTACGTAAAACCACCTACGATACTCGATACTCAGTAATCCAAGGACACTTAGATGCAGACGTTGCACCTTTGCACTTTGACCTGAGACTCGCCACGAGTATATCTGCATCCGCAATGCTGATCTCCATTGGTTCCAGAAGCATCCTGCATACACGTGCAGCTATAGAGACATCGTACATTTTGAATAACCCAGTAGAGACTATCCAGATCCATGTACTTAAGGGCGAATGACGCAAATGCCTACATACACTATAGTACTCGCTTACGTACAATT
The DNA here is from genome assembly GCA_030142615.1 of Syrista parreyssii. Classification (NCBI taxonomy): domain Eukaryota; kingdom Metazoa; phylum Arthropoda; class Insecta; order Hymenoptera; family Cephidae; genus Syrista; species Syrista parreyssii. The sequence continues at coordinate 693,588 of JARQTG010000346.1, forward strand.
CTATATGAACGGATCGATCATTTATCGAATAAATATTGACGTCTGACCTAATTGGCCACAACTGGAATTTCAAATCGCGAAGCCTGATAATCAACCAACCGATTGCGCCTTACGTCTTTCGTATCCTTCCGAGCGTCTCTTATACTGACCAATAAAACGTACGGTCGATAATACATTGAAAAAATAATAAAAATAAAATTACAACCCCGTGCAAGAGACAGCAGCCAAGCAATATGCCTCTAGCGACGTAAAATTGATATTAAATAATAATTATAACAATTGTCAATTACACGAGGCTCAGTATAATGCAATATATATCTAGAATAACAATAATAATCAATAACGAAAAGTCTATTTTGAATAATGACTATGGACCAAGTGGATTTTCTCACATGAGTGATACGGCCGCCTAACGAAATACATTTCTGCCACGTTACGCAAGGGACGTGCCTATGGTACAATGTAGAGTAACATGAGATAATATGTTTACTGTATAACGAGTACGCGCGTGGAGGTGACGAATGTTTTCTGTTTAAATTCGCCAATACACTTTATATACGTATACATACAGTCCCCTCGAATTCCTTCGTATAAAAATAGGCAGGTACATTCGCATGATGAGTTAGATAAATTGGACGTTTTCTAAAGGCACAAAAGTGTGGTCCTGCAGTGGCAGCACCTTTGATATCAACATCACAATATGACGTCACGTCGTTTCGCTCTTGCGCGATAGAGAAGGAAAAAAAACTGATTGGATCCGAAACGCGAGGGAAGCGCGTAGAATGTCAACCAAAGGTGTACAGGGTTAGAATGACAGGGTCACAGGGATACGAGGATGGCTGTCGAAGCGAAGTACGAGGGTCAGGAGGGAGTAAAGAAATGGCTGAGAAAGCTTTCATAAGCGCCTTTCCTTGAGCTACAAATAACCGTATATATATACACATAATATATATATATATATATATGAACTGGAGCTTTTTGAGTAATCTGGACTAAATGCTTTTTCATTACATATTCGCAACGTCTCTTGGCATCCATGCGTCCTTACTTTATACCGTTATTTAGCACGTCGTTATCGTAATAGTATTTTATCATTAATTTCATGGGACCAGTTTGTAGTTTCCTGAATTATCAATGTATATATATATATATATATATTTATATAGGTATAAAGGTACATTCGTACCAATATACCCAGTCGGGTTGAAAACGTGTAATTCTAGATTTAAGAGATTTTCTATTAAAGCGCCTTAACGGAGTGGGAGCATTATATGTACACAATGTCTAAGGTTTATACCTGTAGGTATATAGTACATAGTATATTACGTATGATATAACTATAGTTTTCTATGACTTGTATATATTGATCCTTGGTAACCCCTATGCACCTTGCAACAATCCTTTAGTGTCACCCTGGGTCGATTTTACGCATTCAGAGCATAGAGCGGATCTGAAGAATTTTCCTAGAATTTCAGACAGCGTCTCGACGCCAGTGGACGCCGAGGGCTGAACGCACGCAGAATCTCGAGGAGCTGTACAAAACAGGGTAGTCCCTCACGTCAAAAGTTTCGAATACGCTCGCGGGTTTTGCTTTAAGTTTATTTTTTTTTTGACCCTCCCCTCGTCAACCCTGCAAGCCACGTATCTGTCTCTATATGAGTTTTCCTCTTTTACTTTCATTTTGGCAACACTATCTTCCTCTCTGTATTCCCATCATAGATTTCGTCCAGACCACGCTGCTTGAAGGATATCTTACGAGAGTGAAAGGATGCTGTGGTCCATAGCGAGAGCATTGACAAGAAGCGTCCCTATAAATCACCGGTGTATCATCTTGAAGTATTTTTTTGTCCTATACCTTATTACATCCACCTCGCGTAGGTGTAACAGAGCAGAACTTAATAAAGAGGATAGATTGCGCGTGGGACGAAGTTATTTCCAAAATGTTAATGGTATTTTAACCGTGGAGTTTGCGCAACAGTGTAAAATTACGAATAGACGTGAATAATGGAGTTTACCCCAAATTCCAAGATAACTAGATACGAACACGTTGGGGTGTGCGAGGGCTGTACAATTTTGTTCGAAGCCACTGTGCGCATTGTAAAATAAAATTGTAAAATAAAATATTATAAAGAGACAGTGAGAGAAGGATCGAAGAAAAGAAAAAAATTATTTTTAATATAAAAATAATCAACGCAGATCAAAACGTACCACGGATCTGATATAATCAGTCGCGCTAGGTATCCACCCTTAACGCATAATAATAAACATGACGTAAAACAAATTTCATTAATTCAATATCCCCGGCGTAACCCGAATGCTTCGTTACGACGAAACCTTCCTCCTTGAGACTAAAGGCTAACCGTGTAGGCTTTTCGCGAAATGAAAATGTTTTTGCGCGTCTCTCTCGTTAATACACTTCTAAGGAACGAGGTATTTTAAGCGAACCTGTTGGCTCCCCCGTTAAACTTTACAGACGCCTTGATTAATTACGAGTGCCAAATCGCGCATGCGCACCGCAACAACCCTGATTCACACTTAAGCGCAACGTTATTCTCCCTAAGACTAACCTACGTTCTTATATACATATATATGTGCAGCACGATGCTTAAGTAACTCGTGCTGCACTCGCAGGACAAGAAAATGCACTTATGGTTAAAGTTCCTCCTAGTGACTCGACTACCGGGACCGTCCTGGTCCTTGCGCGCTTTCAAGCCCTTAACGATTTTACCCTCCCACTTAGACGCAACGAGAACAAATAAAGACCCTCGAAAGGTTTAGGTGTCTCTGCTCGATTAAGCTTTTACTTGGATAAAATTTAACTTTACGCATGGCAGCTTCTTGCCTTTGTAATACACACTGATAAGATGCTCGCCAACAACCTTGTTACTCGCTTTACTCTTTGTGTCTTACGGGTGAAGAGATGTAATCCTTCGGCGTATCTGCTTCCCCAAGGCAAGAACGAGTCTTGCGCCAATTATTTCTCGCGTGTTCTCGTACATTGAGCAGCCATATGCGGTATAGAAGCGACGTTAGAAAAATCCCACGAGGCTGGTAAAATTTGGTGCACTGCTCCAAATGTAAGTCAGAGGATCACTCGTCTTGCCACCGAAGTATTGCATGTCGATTTCTTCTATTCTTCCAATCTTCGCCATTCTTTCTGCCCGTGCCGTGCGCTTCTTCTCTGACTACAGTCCATTATATCTGTATACACACTTGCAGTTTCTAATCAGAAACCTAAGTGAAAGAAGGTCGCAGAAATATTTGCCAAGAATTAAAGTCCTCCTCCACCTCGACCCCTCGTCACGTATCCCTTTCTCATTAACAGGGACGCAACCCCCTTGGTCCACCCTTTTTCTTTTTTCTCCGTTCTTCCTCATCCGCTGCTGCTTGGTACGACCTTCGCTCTATTTATATTTTCTTTTCATTAGCAGCTGCCCGTCATTCCGCTCTCGCTCGTTCTTTGTCACGGTCCTGACAATGTGGTGGGCAAAAAAAAAAAATAAAAGATAGAGATGGTTAGACGAAAAAGAGACACAAGGTGAAAGTGTAAGTGTCGGAGAGAGTGACTGAATAAAAAGAAGAAAAAGAAAAATAAAAATTAAGGACTCACCAGAAGAAAAAGAACTTTTGCAATTTCGCCACTGACGTGACGCGTTTACCGTTATAAAATTGCGCAAATATTCCAGAACCAAGCGTCAATGTTATTCAGTCCGTGCCTTTGCGGATCAAGTATCAAGTCCCGTCGGCGTAGGCGCACCTTGGCAAACGAAAAATTCGCGTGTTCGTGCCGATTACGTTGAGCAAACATACATATGCTTTTATAATCCCTTGGGCATACACGGTGATCGAATAAAGTGTAAAGCTCCGTGAGCTACTCCAGGGGTTGAGCAGGAAACGAAAGGGGTGCGGCTGTGGAAGTAAAGTTCAAATAAAAAGACAAGCAAGGATCCAGGTTTGAATAGTCGTGCCCATATATACATGAGAATATAGCTGATAAAATACCAGTATGTTTTCTTGATAAGGGATGAATAAATTTTTTAAACAAGGAAGGGGAGTTACTCACCATAAGCAATTTTTGCTGCTAGATTAAGCTTGCACTCGTGACGCGTCCTGTAGGTGTAGGGTTGGGGTTCTCCGGGACACCAGAGTACAGACGGTCCGCAGACACACTTTCCGGCTCCAGCTCCACTTCCGGTTCCCGTTGCTACTCCCTCGTCCACCAGATTGCAACCAGGGTCGGATAGTTTCGGTCCGTGTGGACAGTGTCTCCTCCACCTACCTGGGATCTCTGTGAGCATAAAGAAAGAACAAAATGTGTAAATGGCAGCAAGTAGACAGACTCCGATAAGAATGAAAATACAAAATGCATTATTCTTATCGTATGCACTTTCGTTACTGATATGTAAGACGCTTTTGTGTAAATAAAAAAAAATATATATATATTGCATATGAGAAATTTTTATACAAAATCTACTAAGCATATACACCTATGCCCTCTTTGCCAATCTTCAAGCGGATATGTGACTAAATTTTTTCTGCAATGTCAGATGCATCTACGTATGCACCGTGAGTGCCTTATCATAGTGTAGATGATAAAAATTGACACCTGACAAGGATATTGGTAACAAGGTGAATAATTGACCAACCGGCCACAAGTTGTTCGACATTCAGGCCAACTAGGTTGTGCGAATTAATACAAGCGCAATACGTAATCGATATATTAAATAATTCGCACACCCGTTGTAAAATCCAATCCGCTGATAGGTTCGCCATGCGAAGTAATGATACTGAGAATCGGGTTAAAACGAGTGGAGATGCCCAAACGCAAAATCAATCGAAATTAATGGCCCGAATATACCGCTCAATTGGACGTAGCGTTCAGAACACGAATGAGTATTTCCATTTTACGTTTTAGCCGTAACAAGGCTACGGCCTCTGGCCGATCCATTACTAATATTGAAATAATCAAGGAGTGACGTCACACGTGCGTGAACGACTATTTCTTTCTTCCTCATTTCTTCCTCCCAGCCGCGATGCTTTACGGGAATATTTTTTTCTCATTTGAAACACCGTTTTATTATGTTCCCATCTGCCCGGTACGTGTATAGCGGCGAGCACCAGCTGCAACTGGTTGCCACAAATTCTCCAGGACATTCAGTGCACGATGATAAGTTGGAAGTTCAGACTGGAGAAAATTCAAAATGTGAAAAAGAAGTAGACACTTGAGTGAGAAACGTTACGCCCTGGGAAATGATGTTAAGTGTTTCTGGGTGCTGAGGGAGAGAGAGAAAAATAACGATACAGACAGAAAAAGAGAGAGAGAGAGAAAGGGGAGAGAAAAAACTGACCCGCATAACGTTAAATTCACAGCACGATGCGGCTATGCAAATAATGGCAGGTAACCGCAAAAATGCAGATTCACAATTACCCGAATAATGGAATTATGAAAAATAATATGACAGTATAAAGTAAGTTAATGTCGCCAGGCACCTTTATCAATTTACGATAACGTCCACGCCACGTACGAAAAGCCGTAATTACAAAGTATGTACGGCATAATATCCTCGATCGCAACCAATCACTATCCAGGAGTTACAGCAGTTGAAAAGTTATTTCCAAAAAATAACGTTTCTCGTTCATATGTGTTTTCTCTTTAACGATTTCTTTGTGTCGCGCACAAAATACCTAATGGATACGTATGCGAATACGTTTAGCAGTTTATCTGCTTGAATCGGTATACTACAACCATTCGCACCCTGATAACACATGGACAATGAGTTCGGTAAAGAAAATTTCGATATGTCATATCTCTTCAGGTTGCCCAGTTTACGAGAAGAAAAGTTCCAGCGGTCTTCCGGTGGCTGTAAGCGAATTGGTATCTCGGGCAGAATGGAATTGACGAAGAGCAAAGGGAAAAAGAAAAAAAAAAAAAAAAGGAAAAAGGAAACTCGTATTTCCGATAATAGTGTAAGGTAAGAAAAATTCCCGCAAAGAGAACAGGAGGCCTTTTCGTATAAAACGTTGAAGACCGGAATTGCTCGTTACAAGTAATTGCCGGATCGTCGACGTAGTAGTTGGACTTGATAGAAGGGAATAACTTTAAAGAAAGAATTTTCAACAATGAACACGTCTCGGTCGCTCGAGACAAATTGCACTGGTTTCTCGTGAAATTGCGTTTTCAAGATATTTCTTTGAGAGAAAATATACGTGATACTTGAACCTCATCGATATCGGTCAATAGATCACGTAGTTTCATTTCAACAAAGTTTCGTCTCATGGTTATCATTGTTAAAAATATATTCATATACACTTCACCTATATGCCGTTTATAAGAATGAATTTTCAATTGTAATGACTCCTTATTATTCTTCAATTTTTTTTTTCACTTCAGAAGACAACGTCAGGCTGCTTTAAAAAGCGCCCCTCGGCACGCCTGAATACATACTTATTGATCGTGACCAATCATTTACAATAGACAGAATTCCACATAAGCTGATACGATCTAATCAATGCGACCCGATTGGTTTTCATGCTACGAATCTTTCAAGATTCATGAGGATACTTAACCTAGACTTCAAGAATAAACCTGAAGTACGTAGTCGTACCTGCGCGTATATACCTGCTATAAGCCATATAAGGCACGTACGGATAAATTCCTCAAATATCACATTACACCTAACCTATCGCCCATTTATTATATAATACAAGCCGATGCTGTGCTTAAGATCCTCATTCCATCGGATAGTGACGTCACGAATCGATTAGCACAGATTTCAAAGGTTCGTTAGTTATCTACATAATGTATGTATCGCTTGAAATAATTCAGCGTATAATAACCTTGGGTAGATTCATAAATCTTAATGGTATCTTTACGTAACATCACCAAATTACGGTATATTATCAATTATTCGTGAATTCTCAGCGAGTCTGCGATAACTAATTATCGAGCAATGCGACGGAGGAAGAGAAACTGGTTCTTGGGTGTCAAGTATAATGACGCCATTACAGTCAACGCTTGAATGGATTTGGTAAGTAAAACGCCAGTCGTTTTGTATATCAAGACGTGAGGAGTGAGTCAATGGACGAACCGGATGTGGATGAGTGTTCTTCTTGAATAGTGACCGACAATGGAAACTATGGCCGACCAGTAGTTTGTAGTTGTAGGAGAAGTTGCTTGATACCTGTGCAGATATACATGTACAATTAGACATAGTAGAATATTACAGTGACGATATACTAAATGAATACAGCTCGTTTGAGCGTTGGTAACTAATAAAATTACCTTCTTCTTATTTTGATTCCCAAAAGCGTCGCCATGGTTACGTTTAGTATTCCCTGTACGATGATTATAAATTATGACAAGTACAATTAATTTTCTAGTTAGCACGTATGCTGTACGTATTAATTGATTGAGTGTCTCTCACAGTTGGGTTTTGGGTTAGCCATAATACAGTAATATAGGCCGATTAGCATGCTCAGCTGGGATTTGTCGAAAATGGTGACTATAGGCTCATCGAGGTACTCCTCAGTATTGTATGCTGGCGGCTGTTATAATATTTCATTAAGAATGAAATTTCCGTCCTGGCTCTTACGTTTCATTAGACCTATAAAAAAAAAGATATTCAGATTATATAAATTACATCAGACTTGTGAGAATTGAAAAACGAGCGAATCGACAGCTGCAAGTGACACAAGATAAGACGTCGATCTGAACAGCAAAGAGTGAGAATTGTTAATATAAGAAACTCCCGAGGTAATTTATATTGGAGCGATTTTAGGTTATTTTATTAAAGCAATCAGAATACCAAAGATCGCATTTCAAGACTCACTCTTGGTATAGGAACTCGAACAGACGCAGGGGACGCTTGGGAATGAATTGAATATATTTCTCATCGCACCAACGTCGCGTCTTGGGAAATTATTTATTATCTCGTTTACGAGCTTCGGAATTGATTCTACTGCTACAGTGATATTTGTGCGAGCCTGCTATATGAAAATCTCGCATTTTTTGAATTCACAAAGAAACGCACTTCCGGAATACATTTAATGTCAAGCATCCCCTTGAGAAACACCCCTCATACTTGTCCATGCTTCGTACAGTCAAGTAGTCCATGTATACACAGCCACGTGAGGTAGCAGTGTCGCATCGGAGTAAATAAAGACAGTACTGCTTATCTGCAAGAGAAAGAAATGCCAGTAAATGTAATGAGAATGAGGAAGCTCTAGCAGTAGTAAGTACTGAAGGAACAGTCGTCTTGCTCTGGTGGTCGTTTTTGAAAATACAATTTCAGTTTTATTAAATGGTCAGGTTAGTACGCCTGTATATACACTATACCTCAGGCGAGCCTCATTTGATCCTGGTGACGACTTAATAACCTTCGAAGATAGCCAGGTATCCACAACACGACAGAGTGAAATGGAACTTCAGCAGGATAGATCGATTTTTAAGATGAAAACTCTCAAGGGACATCCTGTGCGCGTCCAGGAGTGATATTGAAGCTCCAATCCAGTCATACGTACCATAAGCTAACATAACCTCTTTTCCACCTTTCGAAATAATACAGGTTAGGCTTACCGACCGAGTACGTAACACGGTACCCAATAATACCCTGGAACAGCGTACTGGAAAACAAAGTAATCAGTAGACACAGTGAACAAAGGAACCCGTAATGAATGTAAACAAAATAAATCCTACGGCTTAAGTTAACGTGGTCGGAATGTGCATTTCGAGACTGTTTGGAATGTAATGATAATGGCGGCGGTGCTTGCGGCCTCGCTGGCAACGCTACTGGTGGTTTAGTGGCGTACGGTGGTACTACTCATTCTGTAAGCGGTGTGCTACCTAGCCTCTCTTACCTTCCGAGGCACACGTAGTATCGAGGATACGCGATTTCACTGTACATAACCAAGAAACTGTGCACTTCTCTATGTACACGTAATATAGCGTAGCTAACTTTGTCAGTGTTACCATTGCGTAACTATATAGGAGACGGTGTATCCATTGCCCAGCGCCAGGAGTCCGGGACTATTCTCAAGATTTGTTGCTCGACATTGACAAACTGGCTCTCCACCCTTATACGACCGTCTGCGATAGGTAGTACCCAACGCAGCCACTGACGACGTCCCACCAGGACTTACAATTTCAACTGTGAAATGTCGAGTCAAACCGTTCCTTCTTCAAGTCGAATATATTACCTTTTGGCTCCAATCAATTTCCTTGGTAGCGATCGTTCTCAAGATATCGTAAAATTATTCCCGTAGATTATAATACTTAGCGTTATGCGTACCTAACCTAAAATTGAACCCGTGCTACGATTTAATAGTGAATCGCGAACACCGCGTTATATATGGACATCGCTCAGGAAGATGTGATCGGTTATCGTTAATAATGGCTCATTGAATAATCCACGCTCTAATGAGCATATGCGGTCACTGTATACACATATATATATGCAACTACAGAATATACAAATCACTGACAATCTATGTACAGATACAGAATACTACATCAACTATATTTGTTAAAACTGAAAGTAGCTCCAAGCCAAAATCGATATATCTATTTGTGATTTCTATCTTGGAATCAGCTTAATATTTCGTTTGCTCTATTTTCAGATTTATACGTCATTCAAGAGAGCCACTATATCTCGGTAGTATAAAGCGCGATTGTAATATCCAAACCGTGGGATTGACTCGTTTCTCCTCTGTCCACTTTTCTACATAGAAAAGCACGCTCTGCATTTTTCTGTTTTATTATTATTTTTTAAACTTTTTTTCACCATCAACATCTCCACCGGCCTTTTCTTCTCTATTCTGTACTCCTGGTGCCCCCATTATTATACCGCATATACATGTCCTGGAATTCTGTCCAACACGCAACAGCCAAACCTCACCGAAGCCACATACCTATAATACATATCAGAAAGATCTTGTGTTCACATACGAGAGTTGTTTGCTCTGAAAAATCCTGGCATTTTCATGCTCTTGACATATAATTAAGCTGTGTTCGTCTTAAACGAGACAGGAACATTTTTTTTTGTATTTCTTTCTATACCTATCCATTCTCCTTCTCTTTCACTCTCTCACTAATTCTCCCTCCCTAGAAAAAGACGAAGCACCTGAACCGTGTGACAGCGAGGTAATTGCCCAGCGTGTCCGTCCATCGCTTGACTGATTCGACTTCCCTTGGTTCGACGACTGACTCTTCCATTCGCTCTTGACAATTCTTCCTGCTTTCGTCTCATCGATGAATTATCATTCGGGACTAAATTCGTCGCGCTTCGTTATCATGTAGATGGACTCTCAAGAGTCACCTACAAGTACACAGAGCAAATAAGACATAATAATTTTGAAAATATATAAATCAAAGTAAGAATATATATATATATATAGTATACCTGTTAAGGCTCGCGCCATACCATTTCCTCATAATGGAGAAGATGGGTAACTATACAGTGCGCCCCAAGAGGTTTCACTCATTTTTCCTCCAACATTTTCCAACTGGGATATCTTTCTCGAGCCGTTTCCTTTACTCTACCATTTCTTTCTCACCTAGAGAATGTGTAGGTAGACAACCTGGCTACCTGTGCTACAGTCTATTGGTATACGACTGGCGATAAACGTTTTTCTCTTCTCTTCTTTTTTCTTCTTTACCTCAAGCAATGGCGTCTCGATGGATTTTCCAAAAGCTTAAAAACACCAGTAAAAACGTGCGCGCGCGAAGTGCGTGTAACCTGGGAAAAATCAAAGGAAAATATTCTCGCCTCTTTTACGTCGTAAACCTGCTGACTGAGACGGTAAGCCAGCTACGTGCCACTGTTAACACGCGACATTAATTTTTACGTCTACAAGCTTCCAAGTCCTACTGTTACCGTGCTGCAGATGTTGGTTATTTTTAACGAGTCGGAAATCCTGAAACGCGCTATGCCCTCGGTTCTACGTATGCTAACGGTAGTACTTACGTGTTATACGTATAGACGTACACTTAGCATATACCTAAATACAGAGTTGGGTTTTACATCTCGGGTAAGCAGCGATACTCTGGAAACAGGTGGATCGATCCTTAGGGACACTTTACGTTTTCAAGGACCATCCAAGCGAGAGAGATTTTTGCCTGCCTTATATTACCGTCGCGTCGACAGAGCCACTTTGCGTTAACGATTGTTACGTAAGTAAATATTCGAAGCGGGAAAAAAATGTAATTTTCAATCGTACCAATTTCACTTTCTAAAGTAACTCGCGTCAGATGTTTATCGTCGCGTCGATCGTAGCGCTGTCGTCGCTTTGTTCGGACCTGGACGCTCGTCGACGCTACTGAATTTAATTTCCCGCATTCAACAGTCTACTTTTTACGTATAATATAAAACGTTGAAAAATATCGGACGAAACATTTTTTTACTTTTTTCCCTCTCCTTCGTAACGTCAATTCATTGTACGCTGATTTCCATAGACAGCATGTACAATAGGTACTACTCGAGTAGCAATTTAACGTACCGTTTAGACTCTCGAAACTTATACTATGCTTTTATCAAAGGTACCTTTTCTCGTTGGACGTTATACCGTAAAGGCGTCTGAAAAATCATCCGACATGTCGGTACGCGCAGTGTATTACAGTGAGCTGGCATTTTCCACGAGCGCTCGAGAGGCAGGATAAAATACACACGTTGTACGGTACATAGTAGCAGGTTTACCAGAATTTACTTAAGACTGTACATAACGTTCGATTTTCTTTATGAATATTTCAACGCCGTGTCTGCCGTGCGTTTAAAGTAAATCTTTAACGACAGACATCAAATGTCTGCGTGTGTTGATAACAACATTGAGCAAGCACAACGATATATTGTCACGTGAACGTTTCGACTCCTGCAAGAAATACGATTTCGTTCGAGCCAAGAAATACTGTTACGCGCAAGTTCCCGTTAAACATAACGTAGGTATGTACCGATGAATTTCATAAAATCCGACTACCAAACTGCAGCCGGGATTTGCACAATTTATAATACACAGAGAGGTGATTTTCGCTCGGTTACGTCATCGTACGTTAACTTTTAACTCGAAGCGACGCACAAGCTCAATGCGTATCCACACGGCCGCGTATCCTATTGTATAAACGATGAAAATATCGTGCCGGCATATCCGTCTCTCGTAGTCAATTGAAATTTTTTCAGGGAGCTTTCGGCCGATGGTAATTGTAACTATGAAATATGCAAGCCCCTGGTAAAGCTTCGGCTGGCTAAACGCTGCCCTCCCTGCTTATTAAAAACCAAAAGACCGTCTTCCTCTGCGCATACCCTTTTCACTTATCAACTGCAGAGGCTTCTCCTTGTCCTTGATACAAGAGCTGCGCAGTAGTCCACCGCGCATACATACGAATCGCGCTTCAAATGGATATTTCGATGGACGTAGAATACTTGAAAAAATTTGTGTAAAATTTTACGTTCTTCCATCTAATCTCGTTCCTGATAAGAACATCAAGCCTTGGCACGTAACGCGTGTCTCTCGAGTTTCTAAGCTTTCGCTCTATCAAAGACTGCAGTAACCCAGCGATTGCTTGTTCTCAACGTATATTCATAGGCGGCCATATTGTGTCTACTTGGCTTTCACGAAGAAAGCTAACGTTTCATTTGAGAAGGAGAGAATGAAGAAGAATGAAAGAAGATGATACGCTTTTACGTAATACCATCTGCCTTTCTTAGGTTCGCTTCGTGCTTAACGAGACGCCTCCTCCGAGCTCAACCACGCCGTGTTGCCCTCCTGGCTAGAAGGCTGAGCAAGCTCGACCGTAGAAAACAAATGAACCGAGTGAATTTAGCCGCTCAATGCCTTCTTCCTTCGCGGAGAGCCTCGCGTTTCATTTCCAATTCACGTTTCCGATTTCCGGCCGTCTATCAGAAGCTGAATTTCGCGAAAAATCAGCAACGAGACAGCCACCGGAATGCAACCTTGCAAATTTCGTAAACGTTCAGAGAAGAGGTGCCGGCTTGTGACGTAATAATTTTCAAAGGTCATAGGTCGCGTGAGTGGTAAAAAAAAAATTGCATTTTTTTTAAGTCCAACGGATGCTCGAATATACTCGACTTAGACAGAATCTCTAACCAGGTATAGCCGTGCGGGAAAGAAAATGAAATTTTTTTTTTCTCTCTCGCAGTGTCTAAAATTTAGGGATGGCCTCATTGTAATTTAGGAGCCGGAAGCTTTTCTTCGTCGTGGCTGAAGAGCGCCGCGACGTGTCGAGGTCACCGCAGCCGAAAACCACCTTCCACAACAAATCATCTTAATGAAACCGACTGGCCCGACGGAACTCGACGCTCGCACCAGTTTCCCCCCCACCTCTCTCCATTTCTTTTCCTCCTTTTTCGTTGCCCTTTACTTCCCACGGAATAATTCTTTCGCTTACTCCTCCTTCTGTACCAGGCGTCGTGACGCTTCGCGGGTATTTCGTAATTTCGCGGTGCTTTTTCTTATATCCTTAATATACCTTTGACTCCGTAAGATGCCAGGTGGTCGAGTCACATCTGCCGCTTACGGTCGGCCATCTTGAACCAGTGCGTCACTTTACAGTTTTGCATCTCCAAAGGAAGAAATAATACCATTTCCCCTCCCCTCCCCCCACCCTGCCCTTCGGTAATCTCAGACGCCGTTGCCCAGTTAATTCTGATTGAAAATGTCGCGACGCTCTGAGATTTCATTAAGGTTACGACGCTTCTTCTGAATGCGGAGTTGAGTGCTCCGAGATAGAGATAGAGAGAAAGAGAGAGAGAGAGAGAGACAGACAGACCAAAAGCGATCCAAAGAGACAAAGAGAGAGAGAGAGAGAAATCAAAGACAACGATTTGAAGCAAGAATAAGAGAAAAAATATATAAAACGAGCAACCTCAATTAATTTCATGGAGAATCAGTTTTCCGACTGTTTATACACGAGGATACAGACGTCTAGTATACAAGCTGGAGCCTAGCGACGGTTAATATTTCCAAAGCGCTACAGACGCGTTTGACCCTGACGTCTCCTCTGTCAGACGTAAACAAAGTTACGAAATTTAATCGAGACTACTGCCGGAGGACGACACTACGGAAATACGTTATTCGTTGTGGCATAATGGAAAAGTTGACTTGCGGAATAAATATCAAAGTTACGAATAAAAAGATTCCATAACCTAAGTTTTATTCGCGATAATAAGAATGACTTGAGGCGTTACGACGGGATTCCAAGCCGTGCAACATCGTCGCTCCTCTATATAATACGAATCTGTCAACAATTCTACACGTCCTTATATCTGCGACAGACACACAACCCCTATTTCAAGTGAAATAACAATTTTCCAAGAGAGCCAATAAAACTTTCGTATACAATCCGTATACTACGTACCTCGTAATGTTGCCAGCACTTATTTTCACCATTGCCGTACACAGGTATACATAATAAAATCTATTCGTTATTAATATTCCATAGGATAATCCCATTCAAAAGGTACTGTAACGACATATAAAAATACCAAACGAATTGATCCCCGAGCATTCAAAAACTTTTTCTTTCCACAGCCACCTTACCGAAAAGCTGGCTTGACTCGTTTCAATGGACCCTGTCCTCCATTCTCAAGATGATGATCGGTTTTACTACATAGAGACTCCCCCAAGTGTTTGCCGGACGACCTCAGCCTTTCCTTGGACCTCGTCATAATGTCTATAGGGTCGACCGTTTCCTTATTGGCCAACTTACTCGATAAGGAGCAGGGACACCCTCTTACCAGGGCGAGCAGTACGCTTTCCAAGTATAGAGAGCGTTTTCAAATCCGCGATAGAAACACCCCGGGGCCATACAACTCGTATAATACAGCCCTTAGACCTTTTCAAGGCATTATCATTCGCTCGCGTCCAAATCGTTGCATTAACCTAGCGAAGGTGACAATGAGAGAGAGTGAAACAAAGCGAGTCATTGACGCGGTCACATACGACGAATCCATGGGTACAATTTTGAAATAAATTCCACGGGCCGGCTTTAATGTAAACATCAGGTGGCTAATCTAATTTGTTCTCTTCCATAGCCAAGCCATCGTATTCCATGAATACTGAGTAGCGCAGCCTTCACAACGTCAACGAACATCGTACGGGTTCAACAACACATCAACATGTTCTCAGTGGTTGCGTAACACGTACACACATATATACACATATCCCACATATAACTGCATATGTACGCAAGCCCTTGTACACCTCTTTAACACCTCGCATGGTTTGCTCGATGCGCCTCCATGCTGACAAGGAACAGGCAAACATCGTGGCACAGAATAATAATATACCCCAAAGGTATAACATTGCCTTTTCGAGATGTATTCTTTTCCGCACTGCAGACTGTTTTCTCTTGAAATTCTCAAACTGTCTTCTCGGTCTTCCTGTCTCCTCCTGGCGTCGGAATGCGAAAGCTCAGCCCCTGCGACAACCCAAAAGACGCGGACGTCACTTTGTCATCTGATTTGCATGAGCTTTATATCCTGTGGTAATTTTCATCAAGGTTTCGTCTCGTCGACCGAAACGACCTGTAACCAACTGATCCGCCATTGAGCCCACCGATGGTTTATATACATGAACGTGATCGTTTTTGAATGGCCGACCGGGTATACTGATTTTACGAAAACAACCAGAGGGCAGTTAACCCACAAGCACTCGTCGATAAATCTGGACCAGCCTTGTTCCAGGTTATCAGGCGCGGACGTTGGTTCACTTCCGTCGTCCTTCCAATATCGATTCCACTAGTTACATGTGGACGACAATGCAACCGAGCAATTTCGGCATCTCGCTTATGACCGCACTTCGTACGTATATCTATATACACTTGCCAGCAGCTACTTTGCTTTTACGTATATTACATATTGATACAAGGTATAGATAGTTATAGGTGAAATTGACTTTATACCAAATTTTCCGCTTCTTGATCAGATTTACTGATCCCCGAAGCATGACGTGCTTAAGGAGGACTCTGTCAACTCGATATATATATATATCCATACCCTCATCTTCTGGGCTTAAGGCTTTACGAGTTACGTTTACATCGTAAAGAGAAGCGCGACGAACGAAGAAAAGCAATTTCCCTGTGAACTTCCTGGACCTCGTTTATGTAGCCCAGTGGATCACGAATGAATTGCATTAAGTATCTTATAAATAAAGAGATTTATAAAGTACATAAAGCGTCACGGTACGATTGTAGCCGTTGAATAGATAAATCGACAAAGGACGTCTTAAGTTGACGATCCGTAAGAGACTAATACGTATGTCCCTCTCTGACCCACCAAAGTCCCCGTAAGTCTCGCTCCCTCGCACTCGCAGCCGGGTATAGGAAACTTCGAAATTCTATTTTTATATTAAAACTAACCGCACAGCCTGGTATTCAATGAGATTTTCAATAACATTTATCATTTTTAAACGTACAATATTGTTCAATTTTACTGAAACTTCCCAACAAAGCTTTGTACCAGGTGGAGGGGGGGTTAGATATGAATCGATTAAAAAAATCATATAAAACCTACCTAAAAACCTGATATATACGCAATTACGTAAAAAACAATTTTCCGTGTTTCAACGAAGATTCAAGGTAATCAACGAACCAATTAACCTCTGGCTATATATATTTCGCAATAATGCAAAATCCACGCTTGAAATTATTTCTGTTGATTTTTTGATCGATGCCGACGGTATCTCACACAGATTAATATTTCCCAATTAGGGGAATCCCGCTGGGGGATAAATCCGTCGTAGTTGGTTCAATCTATCTAATCTAAGTGTCCAGCGGAAAGGGCGGTCGGGAGGGACTGCCGCGACTTGTATAAGAAACGCTCATCCCCAATCTTCTCTCGCAAGTATACGTGCCCTAGTGCCGGCTGCTGCGTTGAAACTCGTAATGCGATTTATACTGACATAAATTACCGCCGGTGGCAAACGCCGTTCGCGTTCAAAGTAGCTTATCTGTCCCGCTTTTACGGACACGCTGGCAAATTAATTTTAAAGCGGCCATGGCATGTTATTTAACACAGCCGGGGGCTAGTGGAAAATACCTATTGCCGGTAACGTATATATATATATATATGTAACAACCCCGTATACACGTGCGAGTACAAAACTAAAGGCTATAAAAATACACGAATATATATTTGCATAGGGGATGCGCAGATTTTAGGGATGCAAGTTGGCATCCTATACGCCCTCGTATATCCGATACTGGGATTTTTCTTTCAAAGGGATTTTTGTCTATTTTTTTGTACTTTTTCAAATTGCTCAAACCTTAACACTGTATTTGACGTCGGAGAAGAGAATTCGTATATTTGTTTAAAAATCGTTTTGATGTTTTTTTTTTTTCTTTCTTTTTCTCAAGGGACAAACGTGAAACTGACATAGACGGTGTTGAGCGATTGTCAACGACAGAGAAGGAGATTTGTGACTGGTTCAATTATTTTCTTTCTTCTATTTTTCACTGGAGAATGCCTGGCTATTCGATCGAGTCTGTATTTACTGAAACTACCGTACGATTCAGTAACGAGGTTCCCTCGTCGTGGCTCGATGAAAGAACTTTCCTCTTGGGAACTTTATTTTACCGAACTTGACAAATCTCATTGCGCCATACCTGCATTAGTGTAGGTTGCTGTATGGGTGTGAGAGAATGGCGATAAAATTAGAGCGAGACTAAAGTAAGGAGAGGGATATAAAAACGACCGGGTGTGGCTTGGTAAGCATATAGATTTGGTATCATTAAGTTAATGAAACACGGTACATGTAGATACGACGTATATAATCAGAGCTTTATCCTAGGTGAAACGAACTTACCCATTTAAAGTTAATCCGGCTACAGTTTCCGTAACAGTAGTTACGCTGTATCGAAATACAGGGAAAAAAAAAGTTTTCAGTTCATCCGGTGCAAAAGGAATTGGTTATGTGCGGCAACTGCAGTAGAGATGCATTTAGGATTTCTACGTGTAAACTACACAACCACGTACGCAGTTACGTATGTGTATGTACTTGCACGTGAAATTTAACAGGTACAACCACGGTAACGTTACGATATAGCTTACATTTAAAATGGCAAGATCTGCTGTTCACTAGCGAACCTGACGGGCAACTAGTGAACTTTGGCAAACGTCCCAGAATGCATCGCGTCGTACAGCTCGTGCTAGAATGTACTACGTGAATCAATTGAAGTCTTTAACGGACAATACGACGCGAGTCAAAGTCTTTTTCTTCGTAAATGAACATTTTTCTATAAAATTTATTACTTACTCGTGCAAGTGCCTTCGTCCACCTCTCGTGCGTGGTCCAGCAAGTTCCTGATGACGCATTGCAAACCGACTGCGCAACTTCCAGAAAAGCCAAAAAGACCGCCGCAGGGTTCGCCTTCGACACGCGCGCACACTTTACAACACCTGAAAAGGAGAAATGGATTTTAAGTCTATTAAGTGAATTCTATATTCCCATGACGAATTTCTTATTTAAACCCCGCTGGACTTTTCTTCTAGACGGATACGTTGAGTAATAGTCCAGGTACGGACGAAATGATTAACGATACGTATACACACGTACGAATGAAAACAATGTTTTTTTTTTTCTGTTAGATTAAATATACCCGAAAATAATTTCTTTTATGAATTAATTCCCTAACCACCATTTTGACATGTCACCGCTACACGTTAATATTCATATTGAAAATTCGATTATACTGTAAATTCATAACGCGGTTATCGTTACCCATATATAGATATACATATTTAGTCCCAGTACCAGCTGTCCTATAACCCGCAACATGCATCTGTAACATCAATGAACGCGTTTCAACACTTTGTCAACAAATATATTCTGTACACTCCAATACCCATCATACGAATTGCGCACCTGTCACAGTATAACTTTCGGTTCGATTAATTAAACACGATATTTGTATACATAACTACAACACACGTTTGTATCTATAACTATACACTTTTCATGAAATGCTTAACCCTGTAAGTTATTTGATTAAAAATTATTCATATATGTAAGGTGTTTCATTCACATTGTATCAATGTCTACTATTAACCACCGTGTAATTGAACGCTCAAAGTAATTTAGACGCAGATTGAGATGTATAAAAATATAAATTTCTATACATATACCCAGTGACCATTAGATTCTCGATAGTATCGAAATGAATTCTCATGATGATTTCAGCGAATTTGAGATTCGAATCGAACAAAATCCTTTTAAAGTCGTCGACTCTCAGTTCCGGGTGAAAAGACTTTTTGCTTCTACCTCCTACTTGTAACCACACTTTGGCTTTCTTTCCATCTACGTGAAATCCCAGAATTTTCTCCTTTCCACCATCCCGCACTAGAGGGAAGTGCATAAGAAGAATTTATACATCTTGACTGTCGTATTCGCGCTTACACGGAATAGTCCAACTATACGATAACAACGATTTCATATAACCATAAATTTTACATATCAAACACGTACAAGATTCTCCTCCCAGTGTAATAGAATGCAATAATAAAATTCAGAGACCGATCGAAATAATAAAAATCCTTCCGACAGATCACGCAACCTGAAATATCAATAAACCAATAATTTTCGTCTACTACAAAAAATCCATCAAATATATTCAGCAATATTCACAAGATCAAGGTTAGCAACTTTATAGGCAAAAACATAGGGGTTACCTAATTGACTCTGAACTTCCTAAGAACCGGTCTATATAGACATACAGAAGCCCTGACCAAATGAAACCATCCGACCTATCGTGGGTTCCGATCCTTCACTCCATAGTTAGAAAACCCAGGAACGGGAATGAGGATGGTATTAGGGTATGGCAATAACGTCAGGGAACGATCAGTGTAACCCTAAATCTTTATCTGTAGCAATTCGCGCTTATATGACAGGACTATAAGTTCTCCTATGAATCCCTGAAAATCAAAGGGGATTCCAATACGTATGAAATATACGAGTTTACCAAGGATGGCTAGACATTTCTTTTATTCCATTCAATTTTTCTACCCTTTTCCCATTACATATCAATCTGTATTATTATTGCACGTACTTGCAGGGATCCCAGGTCAGACCACCAGGACAGTCCTCGTCGGTAAGAAGATCACATTCCAATGGCGAGCACACACAGGACAATGCTCTTGCAACCGCGACCGACAATACCACAATTCCCCCCAAAAAGACAAGCGGAACTCTCATTTTCGTTTAATTAATCAAGTCCCGCCGTTTCTTTTTTTACCTCCTTTTTCCCCCACTCCACAGCCTTCACTCGTTTCCCCTACCGGTCTTTCACGGATTATTAATTACTATCCTATTGGATTTCACGATCCGAGTCAATCGCGTGGATTATAATGATTTCGATACATTTTACTGGTAATTGCTATTACTTCCTGGACCATTACATTTCACTTTAGAATGTTGGAGACTCTGCGAAATGGAAGTCAATACTTGTTCTCACTTTGGTACCTTCGCTTATGGATTCCCACAGAGTGCAAGTGCATTCCCTTATGCTGTTTACGAGTATGCATTTCTTGGGAGTCTACATTCTTGCAATGCACTTTATATATATATATATATATAAGAACTGTTATGGACTATATATATATAAATTCAGATACGGGCACGATCACAGATCCCTTTGTGTTTGGATATTCTGGCTTTCGCGCTCGATCAGAGACTCATCCTAGCGAGACGTACGGCTTAAGCGAGTAACCGGTAAAACTGTCACGTTGATCCGAAACTTCGTTAAGACGCTCAATCTTTTTTTTCGTCCATCTCGCCGTGCGGCGGCGATGCGAGGGAAAAGTATATAAAAATGAACCTCGCTGTTAACGGGTGACCTAGTAGCTACTTCACGCAACGGCTTGTTTGTTTGCTGATAACGGCAATGCGGTACTTTGAACTATGTGCTGTAAAGCGTCAGGATATTCGTCCCTTGAAATTGTACGTTTTGCTATTGTAATGCTGACTCTTGCCGTAATCAGTAATACGTTATAGAATCGCAATGCTGCACGATTTGAAACACACGGTGAACGACACGCAGTGCATTATGTAATGACTATATGAACGTATAAGTAAATTAATGAATATCGATGAAAATTAAGGACTGAATTTATTTATTCAAAAAATTATTTAAATCCTGAAACGCGCGATTGTAGATTGTCGGACATTGAGTGAATGAGAATATTCAAAGATTTTTAAAGGAGAATGAAATATTAAGATTTGTAGGAATGGTACGTGTGATCGTGTCCTTATAATATATATATATATATATTTGATAGGTTAATTGTAATTAATACAAGATTTTATCAATAATTTTGTTAGAGTGTTCTTATGCTTCGTATCAATGGATATCAGCTACTAACTTCTCCGATAATTCTGGAAAAAAAATTGCGACGATACGCTCATGGGAGATTGCGTAATAAAATGATACTGATATCAATTAAAATTATGAACCCCATAATAAAATTCACTTCACGCCCGACGTCGTTGCGAGTACGAGACTGTCGTAACGAACGCGCGTAAACACGAAGCGGTCGGTTTGTCGGGTGAACGTGCACTGATGGGAAGCGTCGCGCGACACTGGGGGCCGCGACGAGTCGCGTCGGCGCTTTTCTTACCTTGAAAACTCCGCTAGTCTGATAGGCGACGCTTCTTTCTCGTATGTTATGAGCTATAACTCCACCCTAATGTCCATCGAATGTCGATGAGTCTGCTGAGTCGCCGAAATATCTTTTTTTTCTAAAATAAGAAATACAGAAAAAAAGGACAGCCGAAGTTTTCATAAACCGTCAAGAAAACTGTGGAACTTGCGTTGCACGTTCTTAGGGTAATTTGATTTCATAGGTTGGTACTAGGCTACTGGAAGGATCTTTTATACCTCGTAACAATTCTTTCAAACCTCATTAAACGAGCCATGATATAGAATGCCTACGTTCTACATTGTTCGTGTAAACGCTCACTAGGACGATTATTCATTTATCTGGGAAAATCGAGAGAGCTGGGTAAGACTCTTCTCTTTGTTGCAGATCAGGTATATATAAGGCAGGTGGCAATCGCTCTCAAATGAGCTGTCTACGATTCGATTACTAGTCGTGCAACTTTCACTGAACGAAACGATAGACGAAGTAGATTGCACGAAAAAAAAAAAGGATCTAATAAAGAAAGACAGAGACAGAGACAGAGTGAGTGAGAGAAAGAGAGAGAGAGGGAGAAATAGATGACGAAGCGAAAACAACATTCAGGAATTGCAAGATGTCACGTCGATAATAATAATTGATATCAAAGCCTTTCGTTGCAGCCATTTTGTCATTTCGTGTCTTGACATTAATCTCGTTGAGCTCTACTCTTTACCCACTGAAAGATCACTTATTATATATCTATACACATAAATAATACCAGTACTCTATAGCCTACTATCATTATACGTCATACAGAACTTCGAGTGTCGTGTCAGACTAATCATTCATGACAGCTGTCAAAACTAATAATACACCAGTACGTCATACATATAAAAGATAAATTCATATACGATACGAAGTAACGTTAATGAATAAATTTCTGCAAATTCGTTCGAATAAAAGATGGCCATTAAAGCTATAATTTCTTTTGCCATAAAAAGCAGAAATGATATTTAATACATTACACTCACCTTCCAGTCGCGGTGATATCGTTTAATCTTCCACTTCGGATATACACCTACAGCCAATCCCCTCGGAACGAAATTTCATATTTGATGAAGACCGTAAGGGCCGAGAAATCCCATAACCTCAAGAACCCGACGTCAACGTCTATCTCTGGTTTCCCCATAGAAAGGAGAATCCGTTCACTGACCAGTCATACGTCCATCTAAAAAGCCTTCAACTGTAAAATACACGTATTCACCGAAAATTCACGTAGTTCCTGCCAACCTAACCTAACCATATAAATGAATGTAGTCAACAGAAGCTTTCGCCACACTAGGGATATACATATGTCTTTTTTGCGTACAGCCAATAGGAGCATTGAACTGTGTTAAATATTTTCTATTCTATGGCCGACGGTTCTGCGGAAAAGTCCTGTGAAATTCTGCTGGTATCCAACAAGCACAAAACCACTATCGGTAATGTCCAAACGTTATGTTCCCAAGCACAGGTTTCCCGATGGGAATTAGGCTCCGTCTGTCGGAATCTGATGGCGGCTACTCCCGAGTTGACGCACAATCGTGAATCGTCAGTCGGATATACGATCCGTCGACGTTTATGGCTTCTTGCTTAGCGGTAATAATATTGGATTCTATATGGATGCGAGTGTTCATAGAAATTTAATAAAATTATATGACTAAGGTAGTATACTAGAATATTGTGTATACTGAGAATAATGACTTGCAGGTACATACCATAACCTCACAACTTGGGATATACGACGTCGTTCTCGATTCTGCTTCGAGTGGTGAGCGAAACTCGAGCCAACTACTGGCATGCGGAGTTGGTCAGACAATAGCCTCTTCAAGTAAAAACTTTATCCTGCTCGTCCTGCGAGATTAATGCTGCTTCACGGACGAAACACCTTGAACTCTTAACCTTTTAACCGAATTCGAATTAAAGTGCTACGCGTTATAAGATTTAAGTGATAACAATTGTGCCTAATTTCATCAGAAACGTTTTAAGTGGTAGAATGCATTGTAGTCAATATTCTACATCTCTTGTAGGAGAACTGGAAAGAGATAGAGAGTCAGAAAGTGTGAGAGACAGATATAAATGAGAGAAAGATGGTGAACAAGCAAACTGAGCTTCATTAACAAACGAGAACAGACAGACTAGTTCCCTGAGGCTAAATACTCGCCAACTAGTGGAAAGTTCCTTGTGGAAAAAGAAGGACTTGAAGGTAGTCATGTGACATGTAAAGAAGAACTGTGATATTCGTTCCTGGTTGTAAAATGAATGAACCCCAAGCAGTAGAAGGTCTAGTTAATTAATGTCTATATTATTCATTGGTTCATCATTATAAAATTTCTTTGACTCTTATAGTTACGAACAATACAGTTACCGTGCTTCCTTTTAGTAAAGTATCCTTTTTCTCTCGCCTAGTTATGACGATGACAGAACAAGATTCGCTAACCTCCAAAATCCATGGATTTTGATCACCCCGGGTACACTCGTAACTGTGCAAGGTAGATCGTTTGCCCCTCTACTATCAAACTCTGGCTATAATAAATTGCAACGTTTTATTTCTCGCGAGCTTTTTCTCTCTTCTTTTTTTTCACACGGTACACACACAAGCACTAACCAAGCGAGAGAGGCGGGGCCGCTTTCATTTCACTTGTAAATGCAATCGAGCTAAAACCCACAGAGCTTTCGAGATATTAGTATGAATAATTGTCCCAACCCCTAATATTGCAATAATATACTTTTAAAAAAATTTTTTTTTCTTTCTAGTTCAAGTGAGTTCGAGGATGTATATCAGGGATGCGACACTACAGACCCTCAGAGATTATATATCCCAGTGAACTATGAATAAATTATCCGATCTCGTCCAGTGGGCTGCCATCTGGGTAAAACTGGGTACACTAGAGTTCTGCCATTGGGACAAAGTTCAATTGGGACGTTCTTGCATGAAATATGATGCAACGTGCACCCCATGCGAATCGGTTGCATTTGAAACTACATTTTATCATCATGAATATACGGAGGTTAATATATATATATTCACTTTGACCATTTGATTTCTTATTTTTACCGTATATATGCTTTTTATAACATATGATTGATTTAATTGTTTCTTTTTTAAAATCGCAGTTTCTACATTTCGCAAAAATATCCTTCATCAATATATGGTCACTGTTCGACGAGAGTGAGATCCAATTAATGCGAATGGTGAAGGGTTTATCGGATTGGACATTCGTGGAATCGCACCGCAGAGGATGCTGTGGATTTTGTGAGAAAGATTGGGGAGAGTAAAGGGGAATCAAAATCCCAAAGGCTGACCAGAATACGGACTTGCTTATTATAGGAAACCGTTATCGTGATTTTACTTGGTCCGAGGATTTTTAACGGCTCGAGATTTTGTAGAGAAGGCAAATATAAAAAAAAAAGAAGAGCCGATTTTTGATCAGTTCCAAGTACTCCTCAGCCAATGTGTACATGTTCTGATTTTTGAGAAGAAAAAGGTCAACATAATCCGTGGAAGTACTGTGAGATTTGTACAGTCAAAATTTAAAACATTTTCAGTCAAACGTACATTTCCACTTTGTAGATTTATATTGGGTCCTGGTTCCATTGGCAAAAATCATCGCTGGTCAAACAAGAAAATAAAGGTGTTCAATAGATTTTTCTCTTTTTTTTTTCATATTGCCATAAGCTTCATCCTGCTCCAAGGTAAAGACACACTGATATAAATACATAGAGGGTATATGAAGTTGGTACGTATAGACAATCTTGGAGGATGCTAGAGAACGAGTGTGGCTTAGGGTCGTGGACGGGTCGGAGGAGCGTTTATGTAACAATGTCTAAAGAACATCTATACCGTGAGTAAACTCAATTATCCTGAGGCTGGACCCTAGAGGGAGGAAATGGTCCTCCGGTTGTATACCGCACATAGAGAAAATAATAGCAGCAGGTAGAGAAATACGTGGAACAAGCCAAAGGAGATGGTCTGAAGAATGGGCAGTAAACTGAACTACTTGCGTATATGGGACCACCGGGTTTATGTGGCTCGTATCAAGCAGCTTCTTCATTTAAAGAAACTGACGTCAACTACCTACCACTCGCTGGAAACTACCCTTCTAGCCGCTATCGAACTTAAGCGCACCCTCTTGCCGTATCTTTTACTTCCCATTCTCCGATTTTCATCCTTTCCCATTCTCCCTCTCTCTCCCTCTCATTTCTCAGTACCGTTTCTTCCAGCTGACACAACTCTACGTCAGTCGAAACCGCATGAAACTTTTCCTTCCCTACCTGTTCCTATATCTACCCATCCACGCAGCTCAGAATCCCCTTATAGAAATGGTTCCTCTTGATTACTCGAATAACTTGGAATTTTCAGTCGAATTTATTTTGCTCGTATCGATTAAGACATAAATTTTATATTTCTCTAGCATAGCTCACGTGACATTATTTACATAGAGGTATAACTAGCAACCTGTGTAATATATATTGTCGATGCGTCACACGTATTTAACACTTTAATACAAATTTCAGATACATTCTCGCTATGGCTTTACCAGTGTCTTCATGGATACTGGAAAACTCCCAGGGGATAATCGCTCATGATATGGACTTGAAACTGAAGTGGGTGCTGACCGTATTAATATTTCAAGCTCTATGCTCTACTGGGAATATATTTCTAGCTGGACTCAGATCCATCCTCACTAGAAAATCTAATCTTTCAACATCTACTGCGTCAGGCTTGTATGAACCTATAGATACAGATATACATAGTTGCTACATATGAGCTTACGCCTATTCAATTATGCATGTACACCTTTTATTATGTTCTCAACACTATCTCAACCTTAATAGCTTAATATTTCCACTTAACGTTAACACTTTTATCTGCTTATTTAGATAAACCAACAATGTTAAGGAGATTATGCGATTCCAGAGAAAAATATGGTACGTTTCCATGTTCTTAAAGCTATTATCTCAGAGAGTGCTTCTTGTCTTCGTCAGAGGTTTCAGCTCCCTCATTAAGGTGCCGTCGAAATGCTTATACTTTTACATAGAGTAAAGCTACTTGTATTTCTATAAAGGGAATATCTTAAAAGATGGTAGATAACTGGACAACTCGATAGAAAAAGGGTCTGGTTATCTTCACTAGAAAGGACATATAAAATAAGGAATAAGCAAGGCATTGTTCTTCTATCCACTGTACCAGATCGAAATCTAGATCCAGATCCATATTCGGTAGTAGAATTTTGTACTTGGGAAAAGCTTTGCCCCACGGCTGAGCTCAGCTTCGCGCGGCTCAGTTCACCCGGTAAATCTTTTTAGTTTTACGGCACGGATTTCGCGGGCTAACTTTTTAGAATCCGTCAAGGGGATGAACATGTCTAGGTGTGGGACGAGATGGTAAAGGAGGTCGGATCGATACAAACGATTCCATTAATTTAAATAAAATATCGGCTAGGAGAAGTTTTGCCCTTTTCTTATATCGGGATCGAAGATTGATTCAGGCTACATGAGACTCTTCGTTGGATGTAAACTCGATGATAGAAGTTTTCGTGAAATTGATACCTAACTCAAACTGAGATACTCCCTTTTGAATATGCACGCATATGTGAGATAGGTTGTGTCGGTAAGTACGAAATAGATAATGTCCCATGATCAATATTTTATATCCATTGGGTATAACGTTCCATTACGCAAATTATAATTTACAAAACTCTATCCATTTGTCTGATATATATTTTCCAGATTTCAAGATATACGATACTTCCTTTAGAAAGGAATAACGAGAACGTAATCCTATCAACCTCAAACTTCTGATACTTTAACATCTCGGTAGGTACATGTAAATTTTAATTATATTTTTTTAACAAAAATATATTTATATTAATATCCGCAGCTATGCAACAGCAGGATAATAAAATGGATGCTTGGATATACGAAGAAGGTAATAAACGAGCTTCAAAGAGATTATCTCGAATTACCGTAACATTTTGATTAATTAATGTCCACAAATCTATTCAGAAAAGAAGAGAACAATACAACGGTTATAGTCGTCGGATTCTCTAAACTTAAAACAACCTATTCACGGTAACACTTTTCGAGTCTTTGCTTTTCTTGCAACTGTGCAGAAAAATAACGAAAAAGAACGACGTTATTTCTAAAGAATTTCTACGATGGTCCACGTTCTTCCTCGCTCTCGGAAAAGGGTCCTTGATCTTCTTCATTCTGAAGTGGCGAAGGTTCTTCCAAGAGAATGTCATCGACAGGAGGCAGTCCCTGAAGGAATCTCGCCTTCTCCTCTATATCAGGAATTTTTTCATGAATCAATTTCTCAACGTCGACCTTGTCCAGTTCATCCTGAATGCGTCTCTTGATGGGTCCCTCCAGAGCATCCATAATCTGGTACCTACGAATACATCACAATTCAATTCAGATTCCAGCATAACAGTGTTGCGGCAACAAGTAGAAAACCATTAAAACCAATACATATATCTTCTGCGTCGAATCCAAAACAAGGAGTCCAAGTAAAAACGAGCAAGCTAGCCAGTACCGTACAGTGCAGAGTATTGGAAACTTTTTTTTTTCAGATTGCAACCAGAAATGTTTGGAGGAATACAAAACCAAAAAAAAAGAGAAAAGTTTCACGACTACATACACACAGACATCATTTGAAGTATATGCAGATATTGACGTGCAGTTTGAATGTTAAAAGAAAAACAAGATAATCCAGCTATACCCGGTCCAAATGGTACTCGACAAAAAATTCAATCAGGTAATGAATCGGGAGATGAAAAATTTAATCAGGTCGTATAACAACAAGTTCGAATAGAAGATAAAAAAGGAGAAAACCCAGAGGATTACTCCGTGATGCTAATACAAATTTCTGGTCGATCCCGGAGAGCAATCTTTCTGAAAAATTATCTCGCTCTGTAATAGCGAATTTTAAGTTGCACCGAGTGCACACTTATCTCTGGTAACAACAAACGTATCCAAGTTACCGACTGTGTGCTCATCTTCGGGAACGAGTACCGTCAGAGAGATTGAACGTAAACTTTACACTGAAGAAACGTGAGAACTCGTTCGTCTGGGATGTTTGAAGTGTCTGTGGTATGGTTAATCTATCCCCCAGGAGAACAACCTCAGGGCGAAAGAAAAAACCTCAAGGGTTACGCGTCTTTCATGAAACTACGAAGGTGTTGTCTGTGCTCTGCCATATAACGTGAGTCACAATGATATCAAAGGATAAAAAAGCACGGATGCTCCCTTAAGGAATTCGGTAGTATCGATTGCCATCAATACTTTCTAAAAGTCTCACGCTCTTTGACATGCTATATCTTTTTAGGAACGGCAAAAGTTGGCGAGACCTTAATAGATTTGGCAATATATTCACGCTGGCCTCCATGATGTAATCGAGTGTGCCAGCTCCGTGAATTCTGGCCTGAATGTTGCCCAACTCGAGGTTCAACTCCTCCAAAGTTGCTCGCTTCCTAGTATCCAGAGGTTGGCTCAGGTTAACTTGTACTCTGAAATAGTCGATGGTGAAGGACACGGTGCCTGCCCTTGATAATGCACCACCTACTACGCTCACCTCCCAGTGAGTCCTTCCTTCTATCTCTTGGGTACCAACGTCCACCAGTGCGTACACCTAGTGACGTCAAATTGAGTTAAAGCAAGTGGAAGGTTTAATCGTTTAAACAATATTAACGATCTTTCACCAACTTACCTTGCCATCCTGCATGGTGATGGTTATATTGCCCATACGATAGAAACTTGCCAACCCAGTAATCCACGTATGAGAGGATGTCACTGTGAAGATACCTATGCTCTGGGTGTAATCTTTAACTCTATAAGGATCGTATCCCATCTGAGATACCTGTTTTCGTGCTTCCGCCACCGCCATATCGAACGGTGAAATGGAATTAGGGAAGTACTGTGGTACCTGAGATATTTGCTTATTAATTTCACCCCTGCAATCAATCAAATATATTAATATGCATGCGAATTTTCATAACAGCTAAACTGAAACTTTCATCAATTATTTCCGTACCTAATATTTGTATTTACTTCTTTAAGGATGAAGGGCTTGATACTATCGAATATAAAAGTACCAACGGAGTTAATCACGCTTTGCAAGACAGCACCAAGGAAGTCAAGATTCTTAAAGTCCATGTCTATGTTGTCGAAAGTCAAGTCCATGTCAATATTCTGAGCTTGCAGTTTTCCATCCGTACCAACTTCCAACCTGGCGATTCCCTGGACTTTCACTCCGGTTAACTTTACTGTGAAATCACCGTTCGAACTTGAGAACCAGGATGCAAGCGTGTATATACCGAGAATGTCCAAAGTCTCTATACTGAGCGCCACGGAAACCTGAAACAAATTTAAAACATTTTATAATCGTTATCCTACACCCTTATGAATTATTCCTATCTGCACAGAAAGCCCAACTCGTATTTCATCTTCTCTCTGCACTGACCTGCATCAATTTCAGTTCTGATAGTATATGATCGATACGGAATTTTGAAAGCCCGTAGACATTGATCTCTTTGAAGTTCATTGTATATATAGAAAAAGAATGTTTCATGTCTGGTACTGGCATCGGGTCGGGTATGGGGACACCAGGAAATCCAACGGGGTCAGTTTGCTGATAATGTTTCAAAATTTCATGAATCTGATCACCGAGACGCTTTTCACCCTCGGCCAGTTTTGCTGCATTTTCTCCTGAAACAATGAAAGCCACTGACTGTTTCGTTTCTGAGTCCATTTTCTACGGATATTCAATAACGCAGAACAACGATATTTCCGCAAATAGAGTCAGTTGAGTGTATAATGAGGATTCATCGAAATATCTACGAGAAAGGAAGTATTTTGTTATTCCTTAATGGACAAATAATAAAAGCAATACGACTACAATAAATCCAACGTAATATATTAAGTAGATTGAATGTTCATACATTCTCGATCATGGTCCTCTACATTTATTATAAAGCCATTTTATGAATATCGATTTCCACTTCAAGCTATTTAAATACGTTTTACGTTTATCATTTTTCGTTGTCATATTTTTTACAGCATAACAAATTTGTCAGTTGTTTTACTTATCTTTGCTGTACGTTTTTTTTTCTTCACTTCATCCCCATTATATAATTTTGTTCAATTAATTCTATACATCCATCGTCTATCTATCTGATTACGTTAACTCGCATATATCATGTAAATTTACCATAACATAATGTAATGAATACATTTTATAAAAGCTAGTCTTTTTCATGTAATAATGTTCAAACTATATATATTTACCATCATTGGCTGGATCGCAAGTGCAAACAAGAAAGCAGCAGGAGAACAAAAGCAATTTGAACACATCCATTTTCTTGCGAATGGAAAAGCGAAGAAACACTCACTAAGCTTCTCAGACCGTTTAGTAAAAGCAATACGGCCATGCGACTGAACGACGGTCGAGTGTCGTTCAGTTTGATTGAGGATACGTCAGTAAAGTCAGGGAGAGGCATATCATGCAGGTCATTAGGGGAACGAGGGTCAATCGCTTATCTCTCTGTTTAGTGTCCTCTCTTCCTCCATTCCTCGTTTCCCACTCGCCTTTAGTAGCATACTCTTTTCCTTTTATTATATTTCTGTGTACTACTATGACGGCCATTGACATTTTCCGTGCATTTGCATAGTTCGTTTGCCACTCGACAAAATGTCCTCATCTTGTACCTACTGGCTAAGCGAACCGGAATAACAAGAATGTGAGTCATGCGGATGACTGCGTTCAAAGTAATTGGACGTTTTCAGTTTAAAGTACTCGTTGCGTGCAAATTGTTGAATAATTAGAGGATTTCAGTTGTGTACGAATTTCTCTTTTTCCTATAATAATACGCTGACTACGCCAGTCATTTTTTTTACTTCATGCAGTCTGCGGCATTTTAATTGTTTACACTGTTGTATTTTTCATTATGGTGGGTATATTTGTACTTGAGATTTATGGATTATAAGGATCTTTAATGTAGAGTAATTGAGGCCTGCTTTATTTGTTTACGGTTATATGTTACTCTGTAGCAAACTACCGTAGGTAATGCTGAAGAGAAAATTTATGTGGCCATTTATCGGTTATTCGTTTGAAACGTCGGTAACTGTGAAACTTCCGTTACAAAAGTTTAGAAAGCTTTGCTGGAAGATCATAGATGGTCTTCTGTGAAGTCTCCTTCGATCCTTTTCATTATATTTCAATATGCCTACAAATGTGTTCAATGGATGAACTGTTACGTTTCATTCAACATGACAAAGTCAAATAAATCAAATGATTTAGCTTTAGCATTACATCAGTTTGATTGCGTTGGTATAACCGAAAATGCAGTTTTTCCCAGAAATGTAAGTATTTTTTAAAAAACTATAATTTGGTTTCTATATACTTAAAAGAAATAATTTTATAGGCAAACAAAGAAAACTATCAGCCTAAAACTTTGGTGGATAGAACTCTTGAAGATATTGACCCAACACCCAATATCTACACTCTGTTCGTACAGTTTAATCTTAAATTCTTTTGGAACGTTTTACTTCCTGTGGAAGTTAAGTGGAGTAATAGAATGACTAGGTAATACTAAAGATTATTCTGATACTGTTTACATTATGTATTAATATTATTTATTTTTGTGTAGTTGTGCTGGGACATGTACTTTTCGCCCTAGAAGCCGTGAATGTATTATCACACTCAGTGCACCATTGTTGAAACTTAGGCCAAGGAAAGATCTTGTTGAAACATTGTTGGTAAGACTTTAAGTGGTCAACTAAATTCTAAATGTTAATATTTTTTTGCTTTATAGCATGAAATGATTCATGGTTATTTGTTTTTGACAAATAATAATCGTGACCGGGAAGGACATGGACCAGAATTCTGTAAGCACATGGATCGGATAAACAAGGAAGCAGGAACAAATATAACGGTATGTGACAAATTTCGCCACAACAACAACTTCCTTCTCATAGTTATTTATTAGCATTATATTCTTTATGTATACAGATTTACCATTCATTTAATGAAGAAGTAAGATTGTACCAACAACATTGGTGGAGGTGTGAGGGGCCATGCCAGCACCGACCACCATATTTTGGAACTGTACGTCGTGCTATGAACCGAGCTCCTGGTCCTTCAGATTTTTGGTATGCTGATCATCAAAGAACCTGCGGTGGCAAGTTCATTAAGGTACGAGAACCAGAAAATAGAAAACCAAATGCAAAGACAAAAAATATTATCACTACAAAGAAAAATATTCCAAGCTCTCAGAGTATCTATAATTGGTTTCCAAAAGATACTAATTCTCAAAAAACATCCACTGCTCAACCAAATAATGGTTTCTCAAAGGAAGGGTATAATAGGAGCGATTATCAGGACAATTCACCAACAAAGAACATTCCATATTCTAATACAGCAAGCAATATTCAAAGCATAAGCAGTGGTAGTATAGCAGCAGGTATAACAAAACTTGGCACTGGTGCTAACAAAGTCCATGGTTGGGGTACCGGGGGTCCAGGTAGCCAAACAGGAAATGTCCGTGGTAAATCTATAAAGGCAAATCCAGGTTCCTCATCTCCTATAAGCAGTTCAGCAAAACCTAGACCTAAACTATCATACTCGGGTAAAGTGGGAGGCGCAGGTATTGGAAGAAGTAATTTATTAGATAAATTTTATTCCTCTGCTACTAGTCCAAATCGCGTTGCTGTTAAAAGTCAATTGCTTATATCAAAGTCCCCAAAAAACTCATCCACCAATCTGACTGGCTCATCCTCTAACAAGCCAAGCAGTACCCCTACCAAAGCACACCAAATAGTAATAAAGAAAACTAACGAAACAAACATCACGGTATCTTGTCCTGTTTGTGACGTATCAATTGGCGAACACGTTCTAAATATTCATCTTGACGAATGCTTAGAAAAAAATGATAAGAAATGTCATAATAAGTCAAAGTCACTAACGCATCATGAGAATAGTAATAATAATTTACAAAGTAGCGATGACAACAATACATTACAAAAAGTACCTGCAGCAAACATCAAAGTGAAGTCGCCTATTATTTTGTTTGATCCGAGTCCAGTAAAAAAACGAAAGGGTTCGGAATACAATAGTAATGATAGTAAACAACCGAAATTGGATTTCCATCAGATTCCTGAAATGGTAGATTGTCCTGTGTGTAATGTATGTATGGAAGCAGAATATCTTAACAATCATCTTGATACGTGTCTCACTAAAAGTGCCAAAAACAGAGAACAAAGTCTACCAAGTACTGTAATACAGTCAACTCCAAAACGTATGGATTCAGACATTAAAAATATATCTAATGCTTCCGATAGTTTTTCTAGTACTGAGTCAATATTTGAGATTAGTTCTAGTTCAACTGTATCCGATCCTGATAGTCCATTACCTGGTACAAGTAAGTCTTATAAATGCCTGGTATGCAACAATATGATAAAATCCAATGTATCTTTAAATGATCATTTAGAGGAATGCGTTAGAACTGTTTTTAATGATGACTCTGATCCATTTATCGATGAACCACAAACTAAGAATGATACTAATCTTGAAACTAAATTTCCATGTCCAATTTGTTTGGAACTAGTCTTGGAAAATGTCATGAACCAGCATTTAGATGTTTGCCTTGAGAAATATAAATAATGCGCGAGTACATAATATAATATTTGATAGAAATGTATGTTTTTTTTTTATAAAAATAAATTATTTTGCAAGTTATATAAATATTTAGAATCTTTTATGAATACATCAAACGCAAAGTGAGAGGATTACAGAATGCAGTTTGTATTGTTATTAACTTGTTATATGGCACTTATATTTTTATTCGTAACGATTAATAAAATACATTTTACAAAATAATGTATTATTATATGACATATGTTACTAGAGCTTTATATATACGTCTCCTATGTCCGAGTTTGTAGCGGTACACAGTCCACACGCAGATTCTTTGAAAATATTGGGATAAATGATCAATACCTGCTCTTGAGTCCAGTGCAGGAATATTAAAAATCCAGGAACTATAAGATCTACAGATCTAGTATCCAATCTTAATCTGAAAAACAGTTATCTGTCAATGATTACATATTACAACTATACTGTATAGCATACAGTATCTTTACAAAATTTTCTCTTGCATATATGTATGTATAAGCTGAGTACTTACTTTTTTTGATTCATAGACTGAAACTGAAAGTTTTGCTCTAACGGTAAATATTGTGCATAATTATAAACGGCACCACCTTCCTTGTTAGGAATAATTTTCAAGCTATCAATTTCATCATTAAAAATAATATTAACACTATCCGCATTGTTTACAGCAGATATTGTAAAACCTGGACTGTCTTCTTCACAGTCACCGAGGATCAGTACCTCTTGAACTTTGTTTAATGAAATTGACACATTATATGATGTCCTTATACGGGTGGGTGTTAATACGCAGCTACCTATAATTAAAATAATTAATTACCTCATCATATGATATCTTGTTTGAAATAATGTATAAGACAATACCCACTGAAAAATGTTTGAACCAGTGGACTGTCCATATACTTATGCAACCTTGTTCTTGTTAAAAAATAATCGACGATATATGGATTATATTTTATATCCACTTTATCTTTATTGAGATGTAATTCTCCTGAACTAGATTCCTTTGGAAATATTGCGGTTACAAAAAATTGATCAGTATTCAAAGCAACACTACTATTTCCTCCCATTAAGTCATAAACAGCACGCAGCCTCCAGGCGGCCTTTGACAACTTTTCAGGTAACTGCAAAACGAATATTGGATTTATAATTTTATGGAAAAATCTTTCATTATCACAATTACTTACATTCTCATATTTGACAAATATTTGGTATTTTCGTAATGTTGACAATTCCCTAGAAGCTAAGTAACAAGCTTCTGTGTACGGAGTGAATTGTTTTCCACGTGATTGTTCCTTGCACTCCTCGTAAGGCCATTTCTTCTGTGCACTCTCGATTAATTGCTCGGGACTAATTTCACCAACTAGATTTAATAATACGGAGGAACCTGTACATCTTCCTGCAGCTGAATCGGCTGGTCCCCATACGACGTATAATTTAATTGAAGATGGGTCGCTTGGTTTTGTGCTTAAAAAGTCCCATTCCCAAAAACTGTCTCTGTCAATGTTAATGCAAATCTAGATGACCGTAAAATAAAAATTTACTAGTTTAAAATATTCTGAAATTAAATTATTTAATGTATTGACATTACTTTCATGACTTTTTCTCCAGGTACTGTACGGCTGGCTTTTATTTTTAATGTGTCGGATATCCAACTTGTTGTTTCATACAATATCACAACACTCCACTTTTGAAGCACATTCAAAGACCCTAATTCCTGACGCGTTAGAAAGAATCCGTGATACTGATCATTTTTGCTATATTCGAGTTTCACCTTTAAAGAAATTAGATTTTTATTACTGATATTGTAACCACAGATACAAAGGACAAAAATGGATATAGACCTCTGTTGGTTTTCCAATACTATCTTGTGAATGTAAATTGTGGGGTTCTATATATGCTGCCAATCCACAGCTTCCTCCTGGAGGTACGTAAGTGAAATAGTCCACAAAGTGTGTACCCACCATTCCAGATCGAATAACTGGCCAAATTCTAACAGAACAGAAAACAAGTATTAAAATATTAACTGAAGTAACAATAATGTAAATAACAAATTATGTTGAAGTTATTGTAATAATTACTGATAGTTGCTACGGTGTGATGATAACACATCCCCTAGAAGTTCATCGTGTGATATTTGACTTTCACAATCAAATACCTTTACGAACAACTGCCCACCCAGTTCAGGAATTTCCATATCAAAGAGTTTTGTATCCTATTATATTACACATAAAATTAATAGTCTAGGACCGTGATTATTTGAATTGCTTCTAAAACTTTATTACCTTTAATTTATTTTCTGGCAGTTTCCTCACTGTATATATTTCTTGACACGTCTTACATATATTTTTCAATATTGTCCTCTTTCTGGTACTGATAATAGACGTCACAGTTCTTACATGTGCTGTCATTCCAGTTCTAATGTATTCTAAAACAAGAATACATTGTAGCTAACATTCTTAAACTAATTATCAACTAAACAATGATAAATCTTTACCACTGGGTGTAATGTATGATAAAAATAATTTATCCCCAAATCGCACTGTCACATTGACAGGAAAATAACCATGTACAGACTGTTCACGTTCAGCTCCATGCCATAAATCAGTAAATGGATTATAAGAGGCAACTGATTCGGTTCCATGAATCGATGTACTGAAAATGAATTTATATACGTTTCGCACTATCCTTTTACTTTATCACAAAAATGCTGTAGCATACCGTAATATAACGTGATTATTACGACCAACTGAGGTATGAGTAAAATTTCCTCTCATAGAAAACAATGATGTGACAGTACCAGCAATTTTTACGTTAGTACCCAAATCAGTAACTTGCACCGATTCCATAGTAAGAGGTACGTTAATACGTTGTTGATTAATGTGGAATTCCATATTCTCATATACATGATATGCGTTCTCAACCATGGACAATATGGCTATGGAATGTACAGTGTTTACAAATAATACTGTAATATAATAATATACAGTCAGAGATTGTTAAGAGTAGTCTTACATTTTAAACCCTTTTCGATATTAGTTTGATTGAAGTACATGCACAGAACAGCCTTCTGTTGTACTTTTGCAATTATTTCCATGTGCAACGGGTTCTCTATTCTTTTTGGTAACTTAAAACTTTGCAAGACTTCTTTAACACGAGTAAGATTCTTAAAGTGTTCTAATACTCCAGTGAAAATTCCATCATCTTTGATATACAGCTATAACGGTAAGACAATGATTTTAATATATCTTCTCATGTTTAGGTTCTTATAAAATAATTCTTTACTTACAGACACGTGATTCAAGTTAGTACCAATACCGTGATTGTTTATTGTAATATGAGACACTGTTGGAATGTTTGTACGAGGATCGGCAATAATAATTGCATGTAACATAGCACCAAAGTTTCTGAAAGTATCTTGATAGTCAAGTAAATAATTGCCAGTCATTATGTATTGATTACTCGCTGGCTTTTTGAGTACACGTGTAAATTGTGCAGCAATACCACCGCTGTAACAAAAATTATGTAAAAACTTCTAATTCATCCTTTATCATATCTTCAATTATTCTTGTCTCAATCAGAAACTCACATCTGCGTGTAACACGGGAAATTCGTATGCTCCATAGATTTTAGAGTGGTGTAAAAGAAATTGTACAAATGCTGATCTGGTTCTCCTTGCATGTACCAATAAAGTGATATCAATCTAGTTGACGAAGGACTTGAGACAATTAATAAAGTCATTGCTACTATTCGCATTTCTAGAGGTTCTGTGCGATTGACTAAGATTGGCCAGTAGACTGGATATATCTGTGATCAATTATTTTATATTAGTGTCTTGTATTAAATGATAAGAGAAAAAATCATGATAACTTTACTGACCACATCTGGTCTTAAAGGAGCAGTTGGCAAAGATGCCCAGGCAGCTAAGAAACGCAAGTGTCGAGATTCTGAATTACTACCACTAGCTATAGGTTCCAAAAATTCCACCACTTTTCCCAATTGTATATTAGACAGTCCCTCAAGCCAAACCATTTTCTTCTCATACTCTTTGCTTTCTGAAAAATAAAAAATTTTAATCACTGCTACAGACTATGATTATTCTTGCTGTTCTTACACTGTCAATTAAAATTTTTTTTAATTACCTGTAAATTTGTCAAGATAAAGTCGCACGTAATCGTCCAACATTTCATACGGACAATACAGCAAGCATGTCTTGTAAATTAATGTGCCGTATGTAAGAATTCCTGTATTGTGCACTTCCGGTGATACTTTTTCAGGAGGACTGAGTAATGTTTGCAAACTTACTAACAATTGAACATCCGGTTTTCTTACGTGAAATGGTAAATGCGTCAAAAGATATATTGCAGTTATATCAGAGACTTTCCTGTTTAAAACTAAATCTTGAACAAACAAGGCTGCTTCTTTGCTTCCGACTTGTGGTAACGCTTCGAGGAACATATTCCTGATACGAATAATACAGATTTACACCATTGAAATATATAGTATGAAAATTCATGAATGTAATTCCTTGTACCTTATGGTTTCCTCTTTGTAACTGGTACCAGATATTTTATTGTAAGCTACTTGTAGATCGTCCTGATCCAACATGCTGAGATAGAAGAGAAGTTGAGAAATTGTTGTATTATGTAAATTGTGAATTTCTGTATCCAATCCAGGATTTTCAAGTCGCTGGCTCAATCTATCCAGCAACACTCCTATCTGAGATATTATCAGTCTTTAAGCCCTGATAAATTTATATACAAATGTCAATAACATTTTTAACTTACAGATTCAAATACATCATCCTTATCGTGTAATCCTCTTCCTTGGGTAAAATCATTTTCCGGAAGTACATGCTGAAGGGTTGTAGTAAATAATTCACTTGTAGATATTTTATCTCTTAGATTGTGCGTGGATAACAAAGTAAAAACTTGTCTATTTTAGATAAAACAAAATATCACGTATAGTTATACCTAACATAAATAAAAAAATATATATACATATTATTTAAAACTTACTGTGTAAATAGGAACTGTGCCTCACCGAGACTTTGAAATGGCTGCACATATATTCCCCCTGTTGCGTTAATATATAAAATAGTATTTTTGGCATTACTTGACTTCACCCTATAAAGTCTTTCACTAGATTTTAATACTGGATTCTAAAAATAATATATATAGAGTATTAAGCGCCGATTATTAAGTTAATGATGCATTAAATATATTCATAAGTACTTGATCGTTATTGGGGCACAGCATTACTGGAACATTACTCCATGTCCAAAATGGATGCCCAACGCATGTTCTTGGATCAGTAGATTTCATTACAAAAATTTCATCAGCCTCTTGAGGACTGGCTACATACTCGATATTACATTGACCATAATGATTGACCTATCGATTAAAAGTCAATGAATATCAATTGAATTAATTCATACGTTTAAGAAGGTCTCTGACAAATGTCTACCTCTTTAGAATGGAATGCTGCCTGCTTCTCTAAACTGCCTAAATCCAATTGTAAAATTCCCACGATACTTCTTTTAATATTTGTCGCCCAAACAGGTTCTGCTTCAATACTGAAGTTCTCGACTAATCCCATTTTGTACGTCACTTTAAATGGCTTTGACATCTCATCAACCTGACTCCCAACATCTATAAATTCTCTTTGCCCGTCAGGCGGTCCATTTCGCATATCCATTTGTAAATCTCTCAACTAAAAAGTAATTGATGATATTAAATACAGACAAATAATATTTTCAACACTATCTTACCTGCATCACGACAACATTTTCCTCCAGGACCTGGACCACCAGTGTCCCATAAATACCCCAGGATGAAGCAGTTGTAATAGGCAACAGGACACCAGAATTTGAAGTGGCATTGTATGAATACAAATATTCTTTCCCTGGTTCAAAGATATTTTCTGCTACGCTGCCATACAATGGAAAAGCCAATATAAAAAGGATCTTTCCTATATAACATCGAAGAGAACATTTCCTAGGATGACAATCTGTGAAGATGAAATATATATCAATATATTTTAAGAGCACTAATATCCTGTATTACTTACATCCCTGATGACTACGATGAGCAAAATCATATTATACTACACATCATATCATAGAACGCATACATATGAGAAGAAGAGATAATAAATAATATACTAAAAAAATGTAATATTCTGCAAGTTTCTATCTTTAATTTGGCAATGCGCTTCTGGTAAGGCCAAATTAAACAATAACTTATATAAATTGAGATGTTTATGTCGTACCTGTACGGCTCATGATGTGGGATCGTAGCTATGCCGCAGCGGACTGGTATCATGAAAGTCCGGAGATGACCCTTATAGTTCCTATCGCAGTGACCCACGCCTATACGTCTCGCTATAGTGTGAGTTGGAATTATCCCGACAGCCGATTATCTTCAATTGGATCATGTACTCTCACGTAGAGTTCACGTACAGCGATCCAAAGACGTAAAAAGGTAATGGATTGCTTTAATGATAGAATATTTTTGCAGGCATGACATTTTTGATACCTTGGTTCTGCATCGATTTTAAAACATTCCATCCGCTTTGCATTATAGGATGTGTTTGTATACTTTGCATGGTAACAAAGTCAATTCTTTGGATTTTATCAGTATAGAAATAGACTTGACCTAAGTTCATCGCAATGCAGTAATTGGAGAAACGATACAAATTCATTGTCAACAATTTTGTCACTGTGTCATGGACGCAGGATAATATTGCATAATCCAGTGGCAAAGTAAATGCTTTTGCAAGAAATCTAATATTTTTTTCCATTATCCAGGAAATTTGAAACACTCTGTATAATGGTTGAGGGAAAGATGCGTGATAAGAAGACCTCTGACCCTTTGCCTATCAGCATCTGGCCTATTATCTTTTATCTGTAATGATAGGAAATTTTTTTTGAATTATACCGGGTTTTAAATGCATTGATGTATAAATAGAACCCTCATGGTATTATGCTAGGTAAGTTAAGAAACAGAAATAACTTCTGAAGTGATATCACTTCATTGAATTATTTATTAGGAATGATATATGAAATGTAATTGGATAATAATTATAAGACAAGAATAGAACTTCTTTTTGAACTCTCTTTATTATTTACAAGAATCTAAGTGTATTATATACCATGTTGTTAAACGCTTAGAAACAGCGGATCGTATTGAAGATAAATCTCCCTATTACGTGTTACTATACAAAACTGTCTTTTTATATTGTACACCTAAAAACATTAAATAACTGCATCGTCTTATTAGAATATACAAGACTTCTTTTTTTTTTCTTGCAATATAAAACTATACCGTAAGCCTATTGTTACAACTATAAAAATTCAATCAAGAATTTTGCTGGACATTTTTAGGTT
The DNA here is from genome assembly GCA_030142615.1 of Syrista parreyssii. Classification (NCBI taxonomy): domain Eukaryota; kingdom Metazoa; phylum Arthropoda; class Insecta; order Hymenoptera; family Cephidae; genus Syrista; species Syrista parreyssii. The sequence continues at coordinate 735,298 of JARQTG010000346.1, forward strand.
ATTACGTTACAACGGTTTTATGATTTTCAGAATCGATTTGGAATACTCCCAAGCCTCACTGTAAAATAAAGTATTTTTCTTTATTAATACTAATAACATAAAAGAGCGAGAAACCAATGATTCATCATAAAAACTTAGCATCTTACTTGTGAGCCGGATTCGCTTGATCCAATTGTTCACTGAGTTGTTGAATCAATGTGGCAAACATCCTGAGTTGTTCAATTGTTTCTCCCTGAAGCCAGGCTCGTGGTAAAGTACTCATTATCTGTAAAGAGTATAATTATTTCTAATAAAATTTTTCCTTTAAATACAGAATAATTCATTCGATAGACAATTACCACTTACCATATTTGCTTTTACAAGAGCATCGGTTGGAGATGAGACTCTTAGTCCAGCCAAGAGGTATCGGTTCAAAAGTGATCCAAGTGCCAAGTTTTTTAGTTGAGTGTCACCAAGAAGTCCTTGCCAACTTAATAAATTGCGCAGCAACTTGACAGCCATTGCAAACTGTCTTTGGAAAAATTGGTGCCTTGTATCCAAAACTCTATAAAGTAGATACACGTTACATTTATAATTCTTATGGATATTATATGCCGAAGATACGAATGAACTTACTGTTTTGGAAATATTGGTATAAAAACATCGTTCTCAACAGCTGCTTTGATTTTATCTAAGATAGCATGAAACAGCAGTTCTAACTGTTTACTGGAATTGTTAAAGTTTGGATAATCCCTAATGAGACGGCTCACAGTGCCTACTAGTCGTAAAGTCTGAGAAGTTGACATTGGATCCCATACTTTCTCCACGATAGCTGTAAATTATACAAAAATTTTCATCAATGAGAATATTCTGATATCAAACAATGAATTACGATGAAAATTATATATTTTTTGTACATGTGAGTTTCGGTAGGACAATTTTTTCCATCGTAAACGGCACGAGTCTAACGTCGGGATCGCGCTTTAAAGAATCTTCGGTTTCCTTATTATCCAATGCATACAGTAATAACGTGTTATACCACTTCGTCCTTTCTAGATCCGTGCTTTCCTGATTAAAAAAAAAATATGAACAGTTAAACATTTTCATCAATAAGTATTACTATCCTTCAGAAGACATTTACGTCGAATACTTTACCATAATAGGATTCCATGTAACAAGTTTCAATCTAACAATCGGGGAGATTATTTTAGGTATACATAAAGGGACATATGCTTCCATATATGCATCCAAGTCCGTTTCCCTCCAGGATTCTAATTTCGATAATATACCCCTAACTGTACAGAAGTCATCGACGACGTCAGAGAATATATCTTTACTCTCGTTGTCAATGTCCTCTGTAAAGATAAAACATATGCAATACAGTAAAACGAGAAATTGAATGAATCACTTTTCATGCAATTACTACAGGCTCATACCCTTTGTCTGTTTAAATGCAAGATTTTGCTGTTCGGTGACCTCATCGTCGCTGGACATGCCATCAATGTGTTTAGGTAACGTCGGGGTCAGTTCTCTGGCTCTTCTGCGACGAGCCCTTCTGCCTTCTCTTTCTGTAGCACGACGAATTCGAGCTTCATCCTCTGGACCTCTTCTCATAGTTTGCCCTCCTGTTAAGATAAAAAAACATTTATCAACAGCCTAATTGAGATCCTCAGAATATCAAGGGATATTACAAGGTACTACGTTGTAATGATATGTATTTTAGTCTATGATTCTTGATGATGTGAATAATTGAAAGTAATTGTAGTAAAAGATAACTGACTGGCAGCTGTTGTTATTTCTTCAGCTTGATCTCTCGTGTCTTGACGTCTCCTCTCCATCAGTTCAGTTGTTCGCTCTCCGTGCAGTTCTAACCAGCGCTGCTCCAATCCCACAACAAGAGGCAGCTAACAAAGAAAGAACGTGTGAACTTTTGTTTAGTGAGAGAAGTTCAATGACTTGAGAAAACGATCAGCCTCCATATGACAACTATACAGTAAAACATATAAGACAACTATAAAGAATGATCAAAGAATCATGCACTTGGATTAAAGCTGATTAAATTCCTTAGTCACTGGACTTCTTTCAAGGCATGGGATATAGGATTTCACCTTTTAGTATTATTATATACTTACCTATCTTATTATATACAACGATTACGTTTCCTATGACTATTTATTTCTAGAGTTTCTAATACAGAGAAGATTCTGACCCCCGGCAATGTAGGATTGTAATATTTATATCACTAATGTATTAAAGAATATTCGACATATGTACGTAGAAACAAATAGAACGCATAATTGAGATTTTTCATACAGACTTTTAACAGCTATTCAATTGACAAGAAATGCAATACGTAGGTACGTTATTAATTGTAATAATAATTAAATCAATCATACATTGCGTTGAAAACCCCAATGCTCAAAAAAAGCGTGACAGCGTGTGAACCCACCTTCTCATCAAGACACTCTACCAAGTCAGTGACATACCCACGCAACTCTTGGTAATATCTGAAGCGCTGTGCAAGCTGTGGTGCATGCAGTTCACCCTGGTCCAATTCCTTAAGAGTCTGGTCTAACTCTTGCTCTAATTGTTCCTGATCAAGTTGATGACGCCTGTGTACCTCGCGCAAACTGTCCAATCTAAAAATAAATAGAAAAATTTACATTAGACACAATGATTTCCACATATATTTAAATTGAATTTTTTTATTCTAACATTTTATAATTTATACGGATGCGATATATACAACCTTCCACGAATCTTATTGACAACTTCCTCCGGAGAAATTGGTACGATCTTCGTTGGATCTGGTGGATGTATAGATGGCGGTGGTGGTGGCGCAGGCATCATTAATACATCCACGGGTAATCCTGATCCCATCATTGGATTCACGCTCATACCCATCGTGTATTGTTGATGCATAATAGAATCTTGTTGAACGGCTGCAATCTGATAAGAATTTTTTAATGATTTTTATAGATAGTAAATTATCGTTTAATCAGATAGAGCAATTTTTATATAGCTATACCTGTGCTCCAGTTACGCCTTTTCTAATCTGTTGCGCTTCCCATTCTTCCTCATCAATGCTATGCTCACACTCATTGTCTGAAACTGTTGCAAGAAACGTATTTGAGTCTGAAAAGTTTCTTATATAGTTTTAATATGTTTATTAGACGAACGTTTATCTTGAGCTTGCGATGCAAGGAAAGCTTCTCTTCTTTTCTCTTTATCACGAGCATCTGTATTTACAGTCATATCAATTCGATCTTGAGAATCATCGTCGTCGCTTCTATCATGATCTTCTTCACGGATTAACCTTGACTTTCCTTTATCTTCACTAAAAATATTCAAGAAAATATTATTTTCTTGTAATTATCATTCTATCAAGTAGTTTCTGCATTTCTTCCGATTACTACCTTTGTTCTTCTATAGGTATATAGTCCGTTCCCAATTCTCTAGCTTTTTGCCTGCGTTTCCTTGCTGCATGAATCATTGCTGCATCTGGTATACAACCACCTGCATAAAAATATATTATAGTCAAATGTAAAAGGAAATATGACTTTAGTATATTTTAAAGACCTACTTTCTAAAAGTATTTTCATTGTATCAGCTCTATCAGTATTCCTTCGGAATTTATGACCATTTGGATCGTCATCCTCTTCCTCGGACGTATAGTCATCCTTCCCTGCCACTAGGGCAGCCCTTCCGTTTAAGATTAGTGGTCCTGTATTTTTAATTTTAACCTAATAAGGAAAAAGCATTTGCATTAGAGTATGTGTCAACTCAGATCTACAGGTTAATAAAGTAATTTTTGTGAAATCTATTTTAAACAAATGAGCTATGAAAGCTTTATTCAAAAAACATTATGAAAAGGAAGGGATACGTGTATATACCGAAATAATTTGATTGTGTTAAAAGTAGCTCAATTAGAATGACGTTATTGTGTCAATTAATTAAATCCTGTTAGCAGCCTATAGTCTTTTTATGCAACTCTAACTTTTTCTAGAAACATTTTCTCTTGAATATTGTGCACAATTTGATATAAACTAAGATCCTATTATTTCAATTAAATTTATATATATAAATAGCAAGTCATATGTTACTTGATATAAATGGAAGCCTTGCTACAAATAACTTTTCTGACATTAGGATCTTAGTTCTTAGATATTAGAATAGAAAGTAAAGATTATTGAGACATTAAAATTGCAGAAGTACTAATAATAATAAAACATCATAGAGATAGCTTACTACTAGATCGTCTGTCTTTATTTCTAAATCTTTTTCCTGCTTAATGGACATGTTTGCTTGCTCAGAGTCCACTTGCATTTTCTCTTCACCTTTCTTTTTTTTCCTCTCGTGATCTAGCTGTTTCATCAGTTTTTTGCTTCTGGAGGATTTCTTCACTTTAAAAACTTCACCATCATCAGCTGCAAATACATATAATACATTAATCATTCACCCCCATAGGTCAATTATCTACAGCAAATCATCCATCTCTAAATATCAATTGACTCTAAATTATATTCGTAGTCTAGCAAGTAATAGAACAATTATCGATTTGTTCCATAAAACAAAATATTCTCATACCTTTAGTAAGCTCGTAGTACCACTGTGCAATATAGCATAATATTGTTACATTCTAAAGAAATATCCTTTGGTTTAAAATTATGCAATTATATTTTTCAAATAAAGTATATACCACCATTTATATATAGTAGTATCTATGATTTTCAATTTTATTAATACTCCAAAAAACTCCTAATCCATCACAATCCTTTCCATATACAAATAAAGCAATAAAAATTCGGCTTTCACGCTGAATTACCAAATCCCAGTAAGGTCTAATAAAATCGAAATAAAAACTGAGCATCCTAAAATCAGCCCATAATGTCTTCTTTTGGTTCTCACCTTCTTCCAGCTCCTCTCCAAAGCTAAGGAGCGTTTGTTTTGGCTTATCCTTCTTCTTCGGTTTCAATTTGATCGGTTGTGCGTCCTCGGTCTCCATCCTGTTCTCATTATCTTCATCCTCGTCATTGAACGGTCGCCGTCGTATATTTCGCTTTGGTTTATTGAAGAGCGACATTTTACACAAAACTGTTAGTGGGTCACGAGACATGCACAGATTTCTATTGAGGAATGGATCACTATCACTGCAAAATGTACGCGAAGATAACTTATGACATTATCGAACGAGAGAAAAACGTTATTTGGCTGAACAGGACTAGAAACATGTGTCTACAGTCACTCATATACAGCATCGTGCTCTAACAGTATGGTGCGCAGAGGAACTAAAGTCTCCTCTTCACAAAAGCGATGAAAACTCGCAGCTGTTCCGAGTCAGTGCGCTATTGGTCCTCCAACAATTGGTATTCGAACCCACAGCGAAGTAGTTGGAAAAGATCCAAGAGAAGAAATAAAGAGAAAAAAGTTATTTTTCAAATAGTATTTATCGAGTAAAGCAGGATGTCTCATCGTAGACGACTTTTTCAATAGATTTTACAATACTTCCCCGTTACATTTTCATAATAAACGTCAGAACTATGTTTATAAATCCTTCATAAAGAAGGAAATATTAAATGAAGTAATTAACGTTCTTTATGATACTCTGGATCATACATTCATGTTGGAAAAAAAATTTTATAATGGTAAGTGAATTATCGATACTTACTCGAATTCCTGCTCTGAAACCATAACAAAATGCTATGGCTATAAGTAACGGTAGTAACATACAGTGGATAAAGGCATTAAATACTAATTTTTAAATGTATATTCTATATATTATACAGATATATCATGTCGTTCCGTTGATAGCCTTTGTAAAGGTTTCGGAGCACTAGTGAAGATGCTTCTGTCTCTAAAAAAATTATTCATTTCCAAATGTAACACGTAATATTAGATATAGACATTTTAAAAAATAAATAGCAAATGCAAAGTGGAGTCTTGGTATTTGAAATTAAAACATGTACTCATTGGAATAAGAATACGAAATTTATTGGTTAAATATAAGTTAGTTATACTTATGTGAGCATCTAATATACCCTCAAAGGTTTTTTGACTATTTGCAAGTGTCATATTCTGTAATCATAATTTTAATAAGCACTATTATTCTAATCTTATTGGAAAACATTAAGTAATTGCCTGCAGTGTAAAAGTGCATTGTAAATGAGGTGAGATACCATATCAATTTGTCAAGCTATCTGTGGAACATGTACATATGTGACGTGTATAATACAAAAAGTCAAATATTAGAGACTGTTACGTAGAGGCATACTCCATATTATACTCGCTAGTTTAAAACTCGTACTGTGAGATGACTATAAATAGTTTGGCAACAGCACTACCAGCAAATATCGTGTTATGATAAATCTCCATACTGAGATCAAGTTCAATTTCCTGGGGCCCTTGTATACTCTGGGTAAGAACTAAAACAACCTGTGAATGACTGGGCTTTCGTAGCTTGAAACAAGACTCGGTAGCTCGTACCACTCCAGGTGGTGCTCTTACATCCACCATTGACATACTAAACTGCAGTATTGATCCTGGTAAGTGATTGCTGCGCATTGTGAATAGCTCCAACTGTCCAGTTGGTGGAATCGGCATCATGCTTACAAAGGAAAGGAAGTTGTAAGAATAATGAGATGGCATCCTAAAGCAGACTTCATCTCCACTTTGACAGTAGCGTGACTGTCGAAGGCACCGACTGAAAGAATAAATGTAGAAGTATTATTAAAGTCGAAATTATAATAATTTATTATTATATTAGTGAACTATTCATATTTATATAATATTTACTTTTGTCTTTCATTATCCCTATAGTAACCAGATGGACATACTATTTTATTACAACGGTAGCTGCCTCTAATATTTTGACATATCTCTTCCAGAGACCTGCATACGTTTCCTGCGTCACACTCGTTAATATCTGTAATGAATAGTAAATAATTATTAAGTAAATAACAATTATTAAGCACATTTAAAATTTTGAGTATCTTACCTTGACACGATCGGCCATCCTGACCAAGTCTATAACCATCAGGACATTTACATACGTAACTACCAGGAGTATTTTCACAGATTCCACCACATATGTTGTTTTGTTTAAATTCTGTGCATTCATCAACATCCGTACAAGATCTATTGTCTAAATTGAGTCTGAAACCAGCTCTACAAGCACACTTATAACTGCCCCAGGCATTGATACAAAGATGCTGGCACAGTCCCGGTGTTTCTCGGCACTCATCCACGTCTCGACAGCTATTGGCGCCAAAGCTTTCAAAACCTTCCTTGCAATTACATCGGTAAGAACCAATAGTATTCTCGCAATGGCCATTTACGCTGCAGATGCTTCCTCCATAGATACTACACTCATCAATATCTACACAATCCTTACTAGGGCCTATGGTATGACCTGGAGGACAGGAGCAAAAATAACCACCCTGCCTATTCGCGCAAGTTTGTCCTTGTCCGCAATCATGGGAACCATCGGCGCACTCGTCAATATCAACACAATGGGAACCACTAGAATCCACTTCGTAACCATTGCCGCAAATTATCCTGGAGATACAATGATAAGACCCAACCGTGTTGACACAACGTCGTAATGCTCCGCAGGAATTTTGAGCCTGTTGGCACTCATCAATATCTACACACTGTCCTGAACTAGCCTGATACCCCGAAGGACATGTTATTTGCGGCCACGGTGCAGCACTAGGAGGACGCAATAAGACAGGCTCTTTAGTGGTCGTGACTGGTATCGTAAAAGGACCGTACGGTCTGGCTGGAGTACTTTGCGAGACCCTAGTATTGCGATGACAACGATAAGATCCCAATGTGTTTCGACAATGATAGCCTTCGCCACAATCGTGAGTACCCAGAATGCATTCATCATCATCCTCACATATCTGAGTAGCCACGTTCAACGTGTAACCGGTGCCGCATGGTAGAAATCGTGTACAGGTATAACTGCCTAGGGTATTGTCGCATCGTTGAGTGGGCAAGCATTCATTTTCCGGTAGTTGACATTCATTTATGTCAACACAGGCTTGCGTCAAATTATCACGACGGAAACCTACTTTACAACTGCAGTAGAAACTGCCAACAGTATTGATGCACTTTTCATCACTGCTACATGCATCCTCTATCTCCTTGCATTCGTCGATATCCATGCAGCCATTTCTTGTATACCTCGTACCAGCTACACAACGGTTCCTGGGCTTACGAACAGCTGGTACAGGAGCCTTTGCACAGGAATATCCACCAGGTTGATTATAACACACCTCAGATCCGCATATATGTGCATCTGTTTTGCATTCGTCGATATCTGTGAATCATGAAATCCAATAAATAAAAAAAATCATGGTTTCTTAATCTAATAAAGCTATATATACTTGCATTGTGACGTATCAAAAACGAAATTCATGCAAGGACCATTATCATCACGAGGAAGCAACAATAAACACTGATAAGACACTATGTACAAAAGCCAAACACGCCTAGCACACAGTAAAACAAAGTAATTGCACATGCAACAATGATTACAGAGAAACGATTTCAAGCAATATATCCTGTAAGAAGTCATAGACAAGATCATTATTCAGTTCTATAAAGGAAAAAGGAGTCGATTATGACGTACCAAAACACTGTCTCCGCTCAGAGTTGTATTTATATCCGGCAGGACAGGCCGGTTGTCGTTCCTGAAAGATCCTTCGTGGTCTTTCACATTTGTAACTTCCTGGTAGATTAACGCATCGCTCTCCTAACCGTGAGTCGCAGCTAAATTTGCCAGAGGTACATTCATCAATATCTTCACAGCGTCGTGAGCTTAATGAATACTCATAGCCCCTGTCGCAAGCCGGTAGTCTGGTTATACACTCGAAACTACCTTCTCGATTTACACAGTACTGATAGTTGGCTAGCAGACAGTTGTGAACATTTTCTACACACTCGTCGACGTCCTGACAGCTTCCATCGTAAGCTCTTCGGTATCCATTCTCACAGGGTGGTGTAGCAATGCAAGTGAATGAACCGTTCGTATTCAAACACGTGTGGGTACCTTGTGGACAATTATGTTGACCCAAGAGACATTCGTCAACGTCCTGACAACTCTTCGTGCGTGTATTGAAAAGCCATCCTGGTCCACATAAAGGGGAACAGTCATAACTTCCTGGAAGATTCTGACAACGTTCATGCTCCCGACATCCTGGTCCATCTTGACATTCATCGATGTCGACGCATTCCCCGGATACTTTATCTCTAATATAACCATTACGACAAGGTGTCACGACATCGCAGACATATGAACCGTTTGTATTGACACAAACGTGGGTTTGGGCAGGACAGGAATGAATACCAAGTTTGCATTCGTCGATGTCCCGGCAAATAGTCTCGGCCAAGGGGTCAGGTTGTAATCCTGGTGGACATGCTGGAGAACACTGATGACCTCCAATAAAATTGACGCATCGCTCCCCAGCGCTGCATGTCATTAACCCACGTGCACACTCATCTACGTCTAGAGTAAGATTCAATATAATGAAATAATTCAAAATTTTACATTTTCTACCAACCAGTACTCATGCAATACTAAATACATCTCAATCGCATATAACTAATATTTTATACACAAATACAGATAAAACTTTCACCTAAATTTCAACATCGAATACAAAGTTTCGGAAGAGTCTGACAACATTTTAAAAACAATACTACAATTGGAATTATCCATAGCAAGAAATGATAGATGACAAAGTATTGTATATCTAATATTGCATAATTAATATACCTTGACATTTATAAGTTGATAGATCCAATTCAAAACCATTTTGGCAATCACAATGAAAAGTTCCGGGCATATTTGTACACTGCATATACTGACCAGTGCAATTATTCTTAATGGTCAAGCATTCGTCAATATCTGCAAGGATGACGAATAATACAATTAATCTATCAATTTTATTGATTAATAACTTCTGATATTACCTACCGTCGCATCGTTCATTATTATAATTGTATGTGTAACCCGGAAGACACATAGGTCTCACAACAGAAACATTTTGATCCTCCTCATTACTAGTAGTAGATTCAACTTCCGTGAATTCTTTATAATCAGAATTATATGTGTCCGAAACATTGTCATCTTCATTTCCAAAACGGGAGTATACTGAATCACACCTGTAGCTGCCAATTTCATTGACACAGTGTTCAGTAGAATCGCAGGAATGCAATTGTTCGTTGCATTCATTAACATCTATACAAGGTTCTGTAGGATTCGTCGTAGGTTTATATCCTGCAGGACATCGAGATTCGATACTCGTTTGTCCTTGCTTAGAACATTCATATCCTCCGACAGTGTTGATGCACTCTGATCCAGGGCATAGTTCGGTTGCATTGACAGCGCATTCGTCAACATCTGGAAATAAATGCTTAAAGCCTGCAGAGCTGCACTTGGAAGGAAATGACGGCTCTTTTACTTACATGCAGTGAAAACGGCCTGCGAAGCATGCTGAGTCAATAACTATTGCGAGCGCGATTCGGCAAAGAGTATCTATCCGGTAACGAACCGAAAAGTACTGCATTCTTGTCAGCATGCTGTGATATAATACTATTATATGACAAAATATCAGAAGAAAAATTGCTCGCATATAGCTGATATATGTACGTGTTATACAACGTATAGTACGATGACTTATGTATGCAAGAAATGAAAATGATATTATCATGCATTGTAGTTTTACATTCACCGTTTCACGTGCAACTCACCAATGCAGGCACCCAAATTGACACTGAAGATGAATCCTCCCTGACATTTTATATCACATTCGTAAGCTCCATCTGTATTTCTACAAGCCTCTGTCTCCGGTAAGCAGCCATGAATGCCTTCAGTACATTCGTCCACGTCTAAATAAAGAGATTAATTAAAGATATATCGTTTGTGTCAATGTTGCATAGGTCGAAGGATTATGAACCTTTGCAAGACTTGGTGATAACATCAAATTTGAAACCAGCAGGACAGGATTTGCCACTTGTAAGTTCGTGACAAGTAAAGTTACCCTGGGTGTTAACGCACAAGTGTGTCTCTTTATTACAAGCATCTGGTAACTCCGTGCATTCGTCGATATCTAAAAGAGTGACAGTTCTGAAGGATTTTCTACAAAACTGTCAAATTTATTTAACTGGTGAAGTCTTACCGATGCAACGTTGTATTGATGAGTCATATTGATAACCAGGAGGACAATCTTCATATTGCAACTTTCTTGTTGGTGATCCAGTCAAGCACACAAATGATCCTATAGTGTTCTTGCAGTGGCCAGAGCACACATTCTTTTGACACTCATCAATGTCTAAGGAAGGCATCAGGTACAAGGACAAACAATGATATACAAAACTTAAAGTTATAACGAGACATCACGCAAAGGCTCACGAACAAGTAGAATGCAGACATTATCATAGCAAGAGCATCAGAGTATAATTCTACTATTATAAGAATGTAATAAAATTACTAGAAGCAAGAGACATACCGTCGCAGACTTGTGACACAGCGTTATACTGGTATCCAAATGGGCAAATAGGTGACAGATCATTCTCAACTTCTAACACATTAGAAGTAGTGGTTTTCAAGTCGCAAGAATGTTTATCCTGTGATAAAACGTATCCTGGCTCGCAGCTACAGATCACTGCATCACCAGTATCCGTACACTTTTGTTCACAAGGATTATCCGCCTTACACCTGTCCGCTGGAAGGTCCTGCCTGCAAGTTTTTCCATCCTCCAACAAAGTGAAACCCTCTCGGCATGCACAGGTGAAGGATCCCACTGTCGGAATGCAAATGTCCGAGCAGAGCAAGCCTTTCATAAGTTGACAAATATCATCAAATGCTGTAAAAGCCATACATCTTCATTAGCACAGGCTACACCCTCGACTAAAAATATAGAAATCAATTTAAAAGGTCTACAACATATACTAACGAGGTGGTGGAATCTTCAACGACGTTGTGGACGTTGACATTGCATCAGTAGTAGCAGAGGTACTTCTGCTGGTAACAGCAGATGTGCCACTCGTGCTACTAGTATACATAGTAGTATCAGTACTATCGCTAGTAGAGTCAATAGTAGTACTTGGTGCAGCTTCATAGCAACATTCTAAAAATGCAGGATCCCATGGTTTTCCAAAACTAAATTTCTTGAACGTACAACCCTGACCCATTGACCCTGTTAGGATGCCTAAGAAGGTAAAAACAAATGTGCTGATATTAATGAATATAAAAACTGAGGAAGTATCATGATTTTAGTTGCATTACCCAGCTTGCAGCCTTCGCAGCAGTCACGTTGATAGTCACTAACGTCCTTCGAATCAGTTCGACATGCTTTTCCAGCTCTTGCGTTACTCTTACCCAACTGACATTGCTTCTCTCGATAAGCCCTGACACAGCATATATCAACAGCCTCAAGACAGAGACCTTGTTCAACTTGGGGAACCCCAGTGACAGGCCCCACGAACGATTCACATCGTAAACCTTGCGAAGCCCATGAAGAACCCAGACCACAACACTTTTCAAATTGAGACTCCATCCTTGATTCCACTCCTGTGACGAGATAAGAATATAGTATCTGAACTTGAATTTTCTATATGTCGTAAAATATTAGTTTGTAAAAAGAAGTTCAACCAGATTGCTCTATTTAGCTGGGATAAAAGGTAAACAATCTTTAATAAAGAAGATAAAAACTTATCTCTTATTTGCAGAAATCTCTTGTATAAAATGTCACATGAAAAGTTTACATACGTAAGTTTACTAGCGCAGTTTGCAAAATTGCAGATTGATAAGATATACAGACTCTCAGTCTATATCTTTTTCTTAGACACTGTGGACCTTATTTTTTTTCATTTCCCGGATACGTTTCATTCTCTCGGGATCCCCTGTCGCGAAGTATCAAATTATTCTGAATCTCCAGTCAACAATAATAAAATCTCGACTTGACTAAGTTAAAAAGAAGCAAACGATTAAAGTGATGACACTGGGAGATAAAAACTGTCCCACATGTAGTGCTTGAATTCATAAAAAAAATTGTTGAACCAGAATCGCTAGAATTTTATCATACTACAAAGAATCTGTAATAACTTTTCATAAAATCTACATAGAGAAACTTCGCAAGAGTGAGACATGTACGAAGATACAAAACCTTGGGAACTCTTCTATTTTGAAACTACGGATAGTAGTATATTTTCTAAGCAAATATCTGACTGTACCGTGAAGCCCTGAAGGAAAGAAGAGATAACTGCAGAACTAAATCTAATCAGAAGGAAGAAAATGCTAAAGAGAAGTCCTACTCAAAGATTATTCTGTCCTTTGAAATAGCAACTAAACTATAGATATCAGTTAAGATCGTCGCAAAAATTCTATTTGCCGACAGTATCATATCACGATTAAATGCGAATATCACGAGTGTCTTCTTAGATAGACTCTTACAAAATGAAAGAAATCCCACTGTATGTACGTTTTTCGTTCATGGACGAATACCCGGCGATCGACTGACAGATTTTTTTCATATACATTTACTCGATAAATAATCTCTCTTTCTTTTTAACAACTATAATAATAATAATTCGCAGTTACGTCTTCCACAAGTTACTCCTAGCTAAGATTAAGTGTATTTACAAGATCGGACCTTTCCTCCAAGTGGAGTCCCACACGATTCTACAGTATCTTTCAAACAGCCTCGAGATTATAAATGTGAATATAAAAACGTACACGGAAAATACGCTCTTTCCTCCATCACGACATTAATATTATCATGAACTAAGTTAATTCCAGTAAAAATAAATTTTTAGGTTCGCACGTTAACCAATCGCCTGAAATTCAATAATTTATAAGCACTTTAATTATTTGACTGCCGAGTACGAAATTTATATTAATAATAATATTCAAGCTAGTCGTATTTCAAATTGTCCAAACGAGCTTTAAAAATGAATTAGCGTTAAAGTAGAATGGTCGACTTGCGACAATGACAGAAATGGGGCTAGGTCAGTGCTCGAATAGATAATGGGATAATGTAATAGGAATAATAAATTAAACATGTTGTTGCCTTGCTCGAGATGGAGTACGACGACCATTGCAATGGCCGTGATACTGTAATGCTGGGCCATCATGGAACTTCCTAGCACTTCCGGTCTCCAAGTCTCTTCCTGCTTCTTCCTTGTCCTGACAATAATTTAATTAAACGTTACACAACACACACAGGCAAAGTGCTGAGACAACTGCTCAGCGAGCAATGAAACCAAGATCGTCTACGCTTCGGTTTTGTACCTATCTTTTCAGTCGAGGGACAAGATAACTCAGCCCCACTCTTCAATCTTCTAGGATCATCGCGCAAGCTTCCAGTCATTTGCTGCTGAGCTCCACTAGAAGAATCCTCACCAGTCTTCACGTTGGTTACCTGCTTAAATAATAATATAAATTAATAGTGTTGTATAATAACTCTAATTATAATACAGAGTCACATCTTCACGGTACACTTGGCATAGCAGAATCACATGATACATTCTTTGTACATAGTTCCATTAGGTTTTTAATAATACAGTATAGTGGTTTATCTGTTTATGGTATGAAGTGTACATAAATTTTATATTCATGTTCCAGTGTGATCATGCTATGCCGGAACGGTGGAAAACGAAATACATTCGTACTATGAATATTTCTACTCTTGATGCCAAACTTTCTGAGTATACGTGATCAAGAATTGAGATGATGCGATCATCAGAATAATGTTATGTGGCCGTGACACGCATAATAGCCGAACCAATGTGCCGACAGTAGGGGTCGTTGTAAAAAAATTCAATTCCACTATCCCCCCGTGTCTGCTGACGCTAACGGAGCTACTGTCAAGTGGAAACTTTTTTGTTCTTAGGAATGATGCGTGAGCTCGACATATGTGCGGTGCCTGTTTGCCGGAGACACGTTTTAAACGAAATGAAAAAATTTAACAGTAAACCATGCCACTAAATTGACTATGTAGAGTCTCTCGAAACTTCCAAATGTGAGATCTGCGTCATTACGATTTAGGTTTCTGTTATCTTCGTCGCTTTACAAGTACGGACGATATTGGTATACAATTAACGTAGTGAGATGATACAAAAGAAATTAATTTTAACGTAAAGAAAAAGTAACGCAATAAAACATTATTTAACTAGTGAATTTTTTACGCGCTATACTCTTTACAATTTATTTCAATATCCACGTACTTTCGTTTCCTAAAAACTCAAAATAATGTTTATTCCAGTATCTTGGATGAAAAGTCGATGAAATGCATTTAAAAATGCTTAATAATTTTAAAATCTAATGCATCGTTGTATGAAAATAAATGAATGCGACAAGAATATATGAAAATTAGTAACACAAGAGAATATGTTCAAAATTATATTTTGTATATTGGCTATATCATTATCTCTCTGACGGTTTACAAACTTTTGACAGAGAAACAATAGAACGCCAGTACGATCAGTGACTTTCAGGATCTATACCCATAACGGCAAGGTTATACTTGCATATAGGGTATAGCATTAAAACTCATAGATATTTCAAACTGACAACTTTATTCTAATGATTTTCTGCATAACACAATTGGTTCAGTTAATTTGAAAAGGGTTGTCTTCAATTTGTTTCTAGATAGTGGAAAACAGTTGTTTATCTTTTTGTGCGAAAGAATTAAATGTTCCATGTGAATTTTTAACGGTATTGAATGTATTGAATAAATGACCCTTTTCAAAGTGACGGATTCAGTTACGTGTTCAAGGATGAGTGATTGGTACTTCATCATCGCTCAAGACTGTCTACTAACCCTAACATCATCAATGGAAAATAGTTTGATATATAAATATCATTAGTTATCGTTACTCATAATTAAAAATGGGAATTTTCGGGGGAGGGGGGAGGGGTGCACGTGGCTGGAAGAGAAGGAACGAAGCGCGACGGCATCAACAGCAGCAGCAGTCTCATCAATGACAAAATTGCATAACCGAAGGTAAACCAATGGTAAACGCTTCTCATTTCAGAAAATTATATTTGACATTTATCTCGACATTGCTCGAATGGTCATCCACTTTTCTAAGAGACACACGAGCTTTGTTAATTCCATAATGCAAAGAAGCTCGGCGCTACTTGTATGTGATATTTACAAACGTGCGACCAAATTAAAAAAAAAAAAAGAAACAATGCATTCAAGTATCTTCGCGAATATATAAAAACAGAATCTTGAAGGAATTTACACGAAGACATAAAAGACAATGTATCAAACGTTCATCGGTTGAGATATTATAAAAGAAGAAAAGGAAAAACGACATGGTAATCGGTACTACAGATATTCGAATATTCAAAAATTTATGTGGAAATGGTCAGTGAAGATAAAAATGAACAATTTCCAAATATACTACTCGTACGTATCGTAATGAAATATTGTTTCCAAAAGATAGAAGATAAAAAAATGAAAAATTAATTAGCATGGCATTGGATGTAAGATAGCAACAATATCAGAGACATTGACCATCAAAAATCTTTACGTTGCAGTATGATAAAAAAAAGTGAGAATTATTTATTTACAGAGTTAAGGAAATTTCGAGATGACTTTTTTCTTTGTATCTATAGAAAAACGAGTAGTCCATAAATTGGAATTTGTATGTGTAAGTGAAATTCCCATCATGGACGACGCTTTTAGCGACTAGCTGCCACAGTAGAAGAAAACGTTTCTCGCGATGCACCTCGTTCATAAAGAAATGATGACGGGATTGGTTTTTCTTGATTTTTTTTTACGTGAAGTGATGTACCGAGCGAAACACCGACCTGGCGCCTAGACTTACTTTTACCCTAGCATATTATTAATAGAATTATAATAGTACGGTGCCAAGTAGGTGTTACTCATTATGCGCTTAACCCTTGGAGATTCGACCTATTTCTCCTTAATTGATTCAATTCACAATTGTTTGTCCAGACATATTCACTGATTTTCCGTCCATAATGCAATGGATTTCACGATCTTTTGATGCTGAAACTTTATTCAGGTTCCTCGCCATCTGCAACAGAACAAGATTGACGTTTCAATTTTTATACATTGTGTTGAATGTCATGATTTCTCTAGTTAGCGTATATCAATTTACATATTTTACCTTCACGATCTGCATCATCATCCACTAATAAGTCATCCTCATCATTTACACAGTCATCTTCATCATTTGCAGCTTCCTCCTCTTCGTCTTCTTCATCGGCATCATCTTCGACCACCACTATGCTGTCATCGCCCTCTTCACCTTCACCACCCTCATCGCCTTCGTCACCACCGCCATCCTCTTCCTCGTCCTCGTCCTCATCGCTATCAACTTCTTCTCCATCACCCTCAATACCATTTTCAACATCGATGTCCGGTACCAAATAATACTAAATGCATTAAACAGATATTTTTTTAAAAATCATTTGCAATTTATGTGCAATCATAGTAATAGAAAATTATATTTTTATTTCCAAAAGACTTATTAACTTTATATTTATTTTTTGTATGTGAATGATATTGCAATTTCATTAGATATGTAATGTTACCTGCAGGGGATTAGGCCACATATCATCTTTGATGAGCTCTGCTATATCATCTGAACTGGGATCACCATGATCCGTAAACCAATCAAAAAATGTTCTGTGTCCCAGTGGCCTTTTGCGTCCTTTCAAAGGACCTTTATCTTTTGACCTCTTTGTTAAGTCTGCACCTTCTTTCCAACGAATAGTAGTGCTTTGTGATGCTGGATCCCCTGCAAAAGAGCAGGAGTTTCATCGCAGCTTATATACTCATACCATGTGACATCACTAAAAACACCATAAATTTTAATCTAATTCACTGTATTAATACAAATGTATTTCAATGCAATTTTGTTTATCTATACTCGGTTGAACATCCTTAACAATATTTATATAACATCTTGTGATAAAAATAAAAGATGTATGCTCACCAGAAGAACCAAGGTGAAATTCTTTGGTGAGTACATCATTCTCAAAATATGGATTCTTATCAAAATGGAAATTGATTCTGTATCCAGACTTAATATCCTCAAATTCTTCAACTTCCAATTTGTTTAAAAATCGCAGCGCATCTTCTTCTTCCTCTTCTAGAATAGGTGCTATTTGTGGATGATTTACAAACTACAATACGCTTAAGGAAAATCAACAGGCATCATTGTTTCTCAACCAAAATCGTCTACATTCAATATATTAGTAAAGAAGCATAATCAGCTATAAAAGAAATATATGTAATATACTTGGTTTTCAAAACATAAATAATGTTTACGAATATACCATAGTACTGATATAATTTTTGCGTTTCATCTTTATAAGTACACAAAACAATCTCCAGAAGAATACTCATATGAAGAACTATGCGATAAGATTTTTCATGATAAACATCAAAACCATCCAATAGATAAATGATAAACCACAAAGCAGTAATAACAATCAACTGAAAGCAATATATATATGTAACCAAGTTAACGAAGAACTATGGCATTAGACTAAATATTATAAAGAAAGAAGCGTGGTGAGTAGCAATTGAAATGTGTGAGAACGCGTGGTCATGTGTATGATATATACGTATAGAACGAATAATCAAGATGGCGTTAAGGCGCCGGCGGACGCCGGTATAGCCGCCAAACGTCAACAACGCTCCAGAAGCTCTTAAGATATTATGAAAGCGTATTGTCACAGAACAAAAAGGATACGGCAGTAACCCAAAAGTTGGGTATCCTCTTAATGATGTCGTTTCGCTTCTGGAAGTAGGGCTTGCGCAGCTTGTTGTACTTCTTCTCGACTTCGAGGATTTCGTCGCTGGCCTTCTCGTTGAGGCCATCGATTTGATTCTGACACCCGTCAATTTCCTCGAGGGCTTTCTGCGTCTCGTAATCATAATCACGCACCTCACCTCCCGAGTCTTCTAGCTTTTTGACCTTCTTATTCGGCGAAGACATGGCTGCACGCGCGCTCTTGTGTCACCACTCCACCGTTTACTGTTTATTTCCTCCTGTACGCACTCGCCGTTTCGTGTCGTCGTTACCGCTGCCGCCACACACGATTGCGAATTCGCGGGGTACGCAGGCCGAAAATCAAACACGAAAATTTTGCGCAACGTAGATATGCTACGTAATGTTAGTTGTCTACCAAGATTAATCAGTCGCCATCTAGAGGCAAATATTTGGAGTAACGGCAAGATTAACGATAATTCATATTTTTTAGTAAATTAGTGGATGCTACCCAATTACTCAATTTTTCTCGATTGTTCTCGACGCAGTCTCGCTAATTCGTCGCTCCAGTGGAATATTTTCAACGTGACCAATGGATGTAGTTTTATATCGGCACAAGTTAGATAATTGTAAAGCATCTTATATCATGTTATTTTAATGTCATATAATTTCATGAATTAGTATTTCGTTACTTAAAATAATTCAAAGCTACTCATTATTTATATCATAGATTAAATTTGAAATTTTTTAAAATTTACGCAGAGAAATTTCTGCGTAGAGAAAGAGCGCTATCGATAACGTACTAATGCAACATTGCCGACACCGTTAGAATATATATCCCTGTAGCGATTTTCTGTTATAGCCAGGTAATAGTTTAAATTATTATATATGTTTTTCATACATTTACGCTTATGAAGTTACTGCCATGAAAAAAAAAAAAATATATATATATATATATATATATATATAGATGATTTTTCTTCAGGATTGCGTAAATTGTATCGTTATCTTGTACACTGGACGTTTCACACCTACGTGATTTGTAGCACGTTTCAAGAGTGCTATATATATATATATATATATATATATAACCACCATTTTATATTATTTATTATCTTCCTGTGTAGTATTAAAGTTGTTTCCAAGTGCCAATGAAATGTTTTTCAGATTGGAACAAACAGCTTGATCCTAAAAACAAGAACAAACTCTGTAAATCAGAAAAGTATTACTTAATCGCAATTGTATGAGAAACACCACATATCTGTCACAGAAGCTGACAAGAATAGGGAAAAATAATGAAATAGATGAAAGATGCTTCTTTGAAGTCGTTCCTGTAAGTATGTTATTCTCGAAATGCCATAACACGTTTCGGGAAATTTAAATGAGCCTTTTAAGTCACTTGTATAATAGATTTAATCAACGCAAAACAAGCTTGGAAAAAAAAGGTTGGAGATCGTGGCTTTTTACACGGTAAAAATGTCCTTTGATAGTACACGGATACCTAGTGGAAGTACCCCCACCTTATAAAATCTGTCAACCAATAAGATGTCAGATGATGGAAAGGCGCCTAGAGATCAGCCAATCGCTGCTTGCGTAATAACATCCGTGGGCCAGGATGTTGCTCAGAGAATCAAGATGGCAACCGAGAATAGTGCGAGTACCGTGTCAAACGAGAGATGCGATGTAAATAGTAAAAACCAACGGGTGCCAGAGACTTTATTTACGAACTCAACGAGCATAAAGCTTGAGGAAGGATTGTCAGAAGTAATCGCCAAGGTGGAAAGAGATCACGAAGTGTTAAAACAGCGCGAGGTCGAGACGCCCAGCGGGACGCCCACGATTTTTGCTACAGCGTCATCGGCGAGCACGAGCACGGGCGACGGCAACAATCCGCCCAGGAGCCTGGCTATTGCCAGAGCACCTGGACATGGCGAAGAATCTGCTAAAATCGACGAAGCCGGGGCTGTCAATTCAACTTTGCCTTCTCTGCATACGGAATCATCACGTAGTATGTCGGTTTACAGCCAAAGCAAAGACACAAACAAACTCAACAATCATCACCGATTGGAATCGGATGGTAATAAGAGACAGTCTTTATGGTTTTTAATAAGAACACTTTATGTTATTACCCAGGCTAATTGTTCAGAGCAATTTTTTTAAGCTTGATGTCATCATAGTTTTAGGTATAATATGAAACAATGATACGAACCACAATTTTCAATGCTATTTATATATTAATTTTAATTTCCTTCTAAACCATAATGATAAAACTAATGTTATAATCTTTCCTATCGATATGGATAAGATAACAATAGCTTTTATATGAAAGGATTACGTAAAATACTAAATCTGAAATGGATGTCATATTCTTGTAATCATGAAGTTAATGATAATTTATAGAAACTTATGGGTACTGTTTAATTTTAGAACGATACCTCTTAAGATTCATATTATCACAGAATTAATAGAGAATTGTTTGCAGTTAAAACAATATGTACTTGTAATTGCAGGAGAACAGAATCAATGCCAAATCAGAAAGTTTTCAAAGATTACTACAGATTCCATTCAGCATTCTGTTCACGTAAGTATTTTTAAACCAGTAACAATCTGGAAAAAAGTATACGACAACATATATTTACAATTGTATATATAACAGTAAGACAATTAGGAAAGAAAGATAAATATATCATTTACAGCTACATGACTATTAATTTTGTGGGTTTTCAGGCTGATACAACTTCCGTTAATCAAACGATATCTGAGAATAATATGTCAACATTTTCCATGAAACTTGAAGGATGTGGAAATGTTTCTAGTAAAACGCCACAACTCGGAGAAAGTCCACAAAGTAGTGGCGAAATATTAAGCAGCCCGAGAAGTCCCGACTACCCTCCACGGGTCTCAACTACCCCTAACAGTCCTGACACAACATTCTCTCCAACGACATCAGCTAATACTATTACCAATTCCACAATCATGATGGACACTGCAAAATATAACGAAGAACACGTGAGCAACGAAGCAATTAGTCCTGGTACACCGTTGCTGGACGAACCCTTCTGTCCACTGTTAAAAGGCAAGAATGTTCAATCAGTGAAACTGAAAACAGAAGTCGACGTGTCGCAAATTATTGAAACAAAAACTGAAACTAAACAAAATTTTACGGAATCAAGTCCAAGAGAAACTTGTGTAAAGGAAGAACCACCTGACCAGACGAACACTTATTTAAACCCAGTGAAAAATGAACAGTCGGATATTAGCTCAACGATCGAGCCCAAAATTGAAATCGATTCTACGTGTCCAGGATCAACGAACACAAGTCCTCCAGTCTCAGTGGCCACTCACGGAAAGAACCACTCGTCCTCTTCGTCCTCAAGGGAAAAGCGAAATAAAGAACACAGCAATGAGAGACGTCATTGTTCTCGTTGTTACAAACGTAGCAAAATCAAACGTGCAAGTATCGGTGTACAATGTAGACGTGATCGTCATTCGCTCCCCCTAAACCATAAACCAATCTCTCAGTCTTATCCAAAATTTAACATTAATAATATGAGATTAAACCTTCAAACGAAAAGTTATAAAACTTTGAAGCAATCAAACGTCGATGATCCTTTGGAAGGTCTGAAATATAAGAAGTTTATTCACATAGAAACTTATCCTAACGGCGGTGCTAGTGTAGTACACATGTATCAGGATGAAATAGATGCATTGACAAGCGAGCAGGTGGAGGAATTAGCACAGGAATATTTTAAGGTGAAAATTATCTGCATTTATCCTAAAACTTAACAATTATCCATGAGATATTGCATAACTTAAGTATGGATTTATTGTTAGGTGGTTTTTGGGGAAGACGAGAATGGAAATGCCTACCACGTCATGGGGATAGTTCACAATGCAGCAGCGTACTTGCCTGACCTCCTGGACCATATGGCTTACAACTATCCAGCACTTACCGTAAAAAACGGTGTGCTGGGAAGAAATAGCGATATTGAAACTACAACAATGCTGCAATATAAGGAGCATGTTTGTAAAAGTTACAGTAACGGTACTGTAAGATATGGACCACTTCATCAAATAAGTCTCGTGGGTACTGTACACGAGGAGGTTGGCGGGTACTTTCCGGATCTCTTACAGAGGCTGGAAGAAAATCCATTTCTGAAAATGGTATGTTATTAATGAATCTTTTACGCATGAAAGAATAAACTTATTTAACTGTAGTCATAAATTTCTCTAATAATTCCTCAGACAATGCCATGGGGCCCGCTATCAGTAGTCAAGATGGAGACTCCACAAGAATCGAATGATGGACCCATCCTATGGATCAGACCTGGGGAGCAACTGGTGCCTACTGCTGATATAAACAAAAGTCCGTGCAAAAGACGTCGAACGGGCATTAACGAACTACGTAATCTACAATACTTACCAAGGCTCAGCGAAGCTCGTGAGTATATGTTTGAAGATCGAACAAGGGCACACGCCGACCACGTTGGTCATGGTTTAGATAGAATGACTACGGCTGCCGTTGGAGTGTTAAAAGCAATTCACGGAGGACAGACGTACGAATATAACAGAATTACAAAAGACGTAGTTGCCTTCTACGCAGGTGACTTTACTGAACTCGTTGAAAAACTACAGTTGGATCTTCATGAACCGCCTATATCACAATGCGTTCAGTGGGTGGAGGATGCCAAGTTGAATCAATTGCGTAGACAAGGCATTCGCTATGCTAGGATTAATTTATACGACAATGACATATACTTCTTGCCACGTAATATTATCCACCAATTTAGAACAGTCTCAGCAGTATCAAGCATTGCCTGGCATGTTAGGTTAAAGCAGTATTATCCAGACTCTCTGAATAATCTGAATATTAGACACAGTCGGGTCGTGACGGAAGCCGCGCATCATTTTAAGGAGAAAAAAGGTATGGAGAGAGTTAGTGTTGATGAACAGAAGGAAAACACTGATAGACAGTGCATGGAACTTGATGAGAAGAAGGCTAAGGAGCGTGCTGCGGAGTATCAGGGCAATTTAAAAAAGTCCGAACAACACAGTAAACGCAAAGATGATCACAAAAGTCGAGATTCGCATACGAGACATTCTTCAGTCAGTAACAGAGAAGACGTGAAGAAGAGTAACAATGGCTCAACTTCCTACAAGGATGGAAAACATTCAAAAAAAAGGAACGTTGAGCGAAAACAAAGTAGCGATAAGAAGGAAGAAAGACGGAGCGATAAGAAGCACGAAGAACGACATCACAGTAGTAAATCCAGTCACCATAGTCACGGTAGCAGTAGCAGTAGTAGTAGTCATCACTCCAGTGAAAAGAAAAAACACAGTAGCAGCAGCAGTAGTAGCAGTAGCCACAAGTCAGATCATCATCACAGTAGGACGAGCAGTAGTAGTACACCAAGTAAAGAAAGTCCACCATCTATACCGGAGTCAAGATCAGCAACAAATTTGAAGACGCTGGAGAGTTCGCCGAAATCGTCTGAAAAAGTTGCTGTATCACCAGGTTATTCCGTCGTGGCACATCAGCAACAGCAACACTACACCAGTCACGACTCAATAGTTTTAGAACCAGAAATTGTCATGGCTAGAGAAGCAGTTGGCAAAACATACGCAACGAAAGTTGTCGACAAGGCATTGGAAATTGCTATTTACAAGTCGAAGACCGACGTTGAAGAAGTTTGCCAATCCCTACGAAGTGGAGTCTTGGAGGCTTCTAAGGAAATGCTTGAGAGAATTAAGAAAGAAAGTTTCGAGATAGCCCAAAAGAAATATGTAAGCGATAGGCTAAGACAAGAAAGATATTGTCAACTACTCGAGAAAAAGACTGTAATGGCGTTTACATCAAAGATGGAATGTGCTACGGAGAATGCAGTGAAGGCTCTTATAGAGATGGCTGAAGAAGAGGCTAAGGAGCGAGCAAAAAATGAGAAACCTGAGAGTACGCCGCCGAGTATAACTAGCTCCGGCGAAGAGAATAATCAAACCTTGACGCTTGTACCACCCGCGAGCGACAGTGAGAAACACGACACCAGTGGAATAAGAAGTGCGGAAGAAAAATCTCCTGACCATCAAAGTGTCCTACCGGAAGTGGAAAAGAAGCACACAGAGGAGAAGGAAGCTAGGGAACAAAAACACAGAGAACGAAGAGAACGTGAAAGGAAAGAACGCGAGCATAAAAAGCAGAGACATCAAAGTCCTATGAAATCAGAAAGTAAAGAAACAGAAAGGAACCAAGAAGATTTGATCAAGGAACCAAATCAATCAGTAAATGAACAGTCTTCGTCCACAAAAATGTCCGAGCATTTTGATAGTAAAAACAATGAAAGAAGATCCGAGAAACGCAAGGACAGTCATCATAGTCACAGCAAGGATAGTTGTAAGAAATCATCGAGGAGTCGTAAGCATAAAGATGATACCGGATCTTCGAGTCAGTCACACACCTCAAGTTCGAGTCACAAACGAAAATCAGGATTGAGTTCGAGTCAAAGTCATAAAGAATCCAAAAGGCTGTGCACTGAGGAGAATATTGTCGCGCGAGCACCTGACCAAATTTCTAATAGCACGACAACAGCGTGAATTAGTTATTTTTCTGGAATTAGGACGTAATTCCTATATAAAAGATTTAACTTAAATGATACATCGGATATCGAAGGAACATTTTCACATTCGAATGAATCTCTCATAAATATTTTTCAATACCAAACGGGACGAAAAATTCTGTGATCAAAACTGCATAGTGGATCACAATGAAATCTTCACCATTCTCGAGCACTCCAAAAAGCAAAAAATCAAGACATGGTAATTTTACATTAGTATCATTCAACGATACAAATCATTGAAATTACATGATCCTCCCAGTTATACGATTACGATCGGATTGATATTCGCTTATCAATTACGTCGTATTATAATGCTATTTATTTTATTCTCAAGAATTCACTGACTAATTTGAGCCTTGGGCCCTTTATCCTGCAGACTTTTAATTTTGATAACAAGGTTGAGGCTTGTGCACTATGCACTTCTAAAATGAATTACTTAAAAACAATTTCTTATACGTTTCTATGCGAGATGTATTTACTGTACAAATTGTCATTGTTTACTACGTATAAGAAACAAATAGGCGCGAATACTCGACAAGCCGTTAAATCGTTGTACATTGTACATAGTAACACGCTGGTTGAGATTAAAAGTAATATTTATCTCGCGGACTTAAACTTGCTTGATTGTACGTAAACAATTTTTAAAGCATGATTGGGAAAAAAAGTCATTACTTGTGCCCACTGTTTCCTATGGTGCCAGCCTGATTGATTCTGTCATTTTACGAAATTCA
The DNA here is from genome assembly GCA_030142615.1 of Syrista parreyssii. Taxonomy (NCBI): domain Eukaryota; kingdom Metazoa; phylum Arthropoda; class Insecta; order Hymenoptera; family Cephidae; genus Syrista; species Syrista parreyssii. The sequence goes on from JARQTG010000346.1 coordinate 761,378, forward strand.
GAGTCAACTCTACATGTACATAATAGAGCTTTCTCTCTCATTACTATTGCATTTTCGAAGGAAACGCCATAGTCGTTACGTGAACTGAAGATAAAAGTCAAAACTTGGATAGAATTAAAATACATGTGATTAAATTATTTTATAGTTATTGTGCGAATACAATATCTCGATTCCCTGCTAATCAAATCCTCTTATCAAAGGATATTTTCGAATCACCAATATATGCAATTTGCAAGAGCTGTTTATCTGCTGAAGTTTCAACGTGACAAATTATCAGAGCGACCGATGTGCTCCCACATATAATTGTAAAAGCACGTACCCGTAATAGTCGCTATAATAATGTATAATATCTTTATAAGCTGCACTTGTTATCCTTTTGTGAAGTGGCAGCTGAAATTCCAAACACATTCAATTGATATTTTTTTGTGATTAACCAAACGAATAGAAATTAACGTTAATTTGACTATTTATAGTAAGGCTGTTATTTATTTGTTGTTCTATCGAATATATTGTATAATTATATTTAGCATTATCAGAGTGCAGCTTATACAAGAGAATCATATTCCTTTTTTTTCTTTGCGTTCTCTTTCTTTTTTGTTTTCTCTTCGAATAAATCGATCAGGCGTTCACCAGACACTGTTGCCCAATAATTGCGTTACAAATGGCAATTATTAATGCCGTGATTAATTCGATTTGTTTCACGAAGACCCGCGTCACTTTAACGTAAAGCAAGTTAAACGAATTGTTTATTAACAATATATGAGCGAGCAAAAGTAACTCATCAAGTTGTCGTGAAGCTTAAATTCTGCAGTAATGATACATACTATCACTATTGCCATAATGATTATCTTAATTAACTATTCATATAATTTTACATGACGACTGCATAAAATCATGAAACAGTGTCGTAGAAGTCGATGATATATGGATATTTCATAATATTCCAGTAATATTGAATTGCGTGAATGAAATTCAATGGACGACTGTATACGTACCATGTTTATTTTTATTGATAATAGGTACTTGAAATAATTCTGCTTATGTTAAAGGTAAAGGGATTATTTGGGTGCTCTTCTTGGTGGTTGCTTTTTAAATCGTCGAATAAAGGATCCGAACGAATAGATACGAGAAACGCATAGAATTATACCAATTTATTAACTTATAATATGTACTGTGTTTTTCCCTCCTATATTTTCTGTACATTACTATAGTTACTGTAAGTAGTATTGCGACTAGAATTTAAGTAAATTATATTTTCTCTACTTAGGGAAAGCCGATACCCTTGTAATATCGTCTGTCATGTGGGTGCGTGTGTTGCGTGATTCTGTGTGTGTTCATAGAGTACGTTCAACTCGTCATTTGAAAGTAGGACATTGTGTAGATATTTAATGAATGGAACGAACTTAATTTAATTTATTATAATTTAATTCATTCTAATGTTATTTAATTATCCGCTGTTACGTTTAATTTTCCGCTGAAGTCTGTTTGCACGATATGCATATGATTGTTTTTCATGTTTAATCTCTGATTTATATATATATTTTTCTTATATTAAATATTGCAATTGGCATTGTTTTCAGAGAATGTCTTTTTTTTTTCATTAAATAATAACGCGATGTCTCGCAACTAAGTGCGAAAGTGCAAACAAACTTTCCAAAGAGATTATGTCATGGTGGCCGTGCGATTTTTCTTTCAAGTCCTTAAGTTGCGTCGACATTTTCCACGAGGAAACTGGAATTACTATATCGAGTGTAAGCCGCATCCTTAGAATACTTGATGGTTTTTCTTTCCTTAAACATTTAAGTGGCTGTATGAACGAGGTTTATCCTTTACTTTTCGTTTTTGTGCATTTTGAAAAGATGTTTATAATGATGAGATATGCGACTAGATTTCAATAATATTTGAGCATTGAGAATAGCATTTTGAAGATACAGTTTTCGAAGTAACGTCGACAGTTTTTTTTACACCTACGAAGGAGTTACTGATTAGTAATGTTTGTTAGTGGAATTTGGCCAATGATAGTTTGACTGCTGAAACTTAAGGTGTAATAATGTTCAGGAAAAAGGTACGTAGAATTATTGAAACTCTACCAGAAATTGTGTTTACTTAGGAATCGCATTTTGAAACGGCCTTAAACGGAGCTCCTGCGATTAGAACTTTATTGTACTTTGAATAAAATTGAAGGAAATCAATACTTTCGAATGGACGAGTTGATAATTAGGGACGAACCTCGAATTAATTGCGACATTTTTTTGCTTCTTAAAGAAAAATAAAGGCTGACCACTGCCTGCTATGCAGTATTCGTTTCTTAACGTTTTTAAATATGTAGATATTATACATAAAAGTATAAGGTATGAAAGCACCTGTAACGCAGGTTCGCGTAACCTGGTTAATAGGCATCTGGGTTTATCGGAATTGAATTCATGCTGTATATTTGTATATATAAAAGCCCTCTTGAGATAAATATTAATGTTATGAGAAAAAATAATGTCAAATAGGTAATTGTAAAGCAGTTCAAGTACAGAGAGAAAATGCACACTGGCACGATTAGTGTCAAAAACTTCACTATCAATACTAATCATTGCTATTCTATTGCTATACATAATATATAACGTTGAGTACATACAAATCATAAATGCATAATTATATATATATATATATATATATATATATATATATATATATAATTATTGTCGTATGTAGTTTTACATATTATACCCGTCACATGTGTAGAGTTGCATTCCAACGTCTAGGTTTTTAATGAAACAAATAAATTACTTTTATCAAGCATTATTTACTTAATGTTCATTTATAGCCTTTTTTAGACCTATAATCCATTTCTACAATATGCAAATTGAAATAATATATTTCAAATATGTGTTCTTGAATATCCCATAAAAAGAATCTTGGTGCATTTGACAGTCGTTTGCGCATTTGTTGTGCAATGCGATTAACAGAGGGCAGCACAGGCACATCAATAATAATGGTCGTTTGACGTTCGAATTTAACACTTTTTCATTTTTAATTTTTACTTAGTTTCATTCGTCATAGTTTATCATTTAACTCAATGTAATCTGAATTATTCAGGATACTAAAGTTATTATTTGATTGTTACTCGATTTAATGTACGGTAAGTAAATTTATTGTGTTACGTGCGGCATTGTTATGTTAGGCTAGAAATTTGAATTCATTTAAATTCTAAACAAGCAGTTAGAATGTTTTATTACGTGAATTTGCGTTAGGATATTAGTATTTTCATTAGATAATGAAGAACGTTTCTAATATTAAAAATTATTCGTGCCAGATGATTTCAGTTAATATCAATACTGTTTTGTGTTATGTACTACATCATCAAAATCGTTTATATTATTTGTATGGAACCTTATGTTTTATGCTTCAAATAATTGTAAAGCAAAATTCATCATGCTGGACCGTGATGGGCTGCAACCCATAGTTTAGCAATTGTAGGAAAAAAGGAATTTATTAACAAAATCTTTTGATATCATACACATTTTATAAATATTGTTGACAGGATATTTGATTTTATATGTCATATTTCTTACTTAATTTTTCTTATGTAAAGTTTATGTTCTTGTGAATTCATAATTTGTATACATAAATGCATTGTAAGCAACAATGTATATTGTAATTTATTTATTTTTAGTTCAATAGTATTCTACTAGACGATCATAATACAAAGCTCACTATTATAGAAAATGGATAACATATGTACAAAACTAAATGATTGGATCAAACTGGTTCAGTCACATCAGTTAAAAGGAATAGCATCGGATATTAAGGTAAGGAACCTTTATTTATTAATATTAACTGAAATGTAATTTTGATTGAAATTTTTCAGAGGATAATTACAGTAGATCTTGATGATGCGAGATTAAATAAAACAGTTTTCAAGTTACTATTGCATCTTGCTCGTACTGCAGATCAGTGTGATATGTCAAAAATTGAAACTATTAAGGAAATTGGAAAGCTGACAAAAACTATTTGTTCCCTCCTAGTAACAGTACCAAATGAACACAACTTTTTCTCTAGTATATACCACATTGTACGGTGTTTGTTGACAGCGAAACTATATATTGATGCAATAGAAGTTTGTGACTGGTTAACACCTGGAAGACTTTTAAAGAATACACCAAACTCTTTGGATATTTATGTAACAATATCACATCTGTGGCAAAAAGCCATTGAACGTCAATTACATGAAGCATTTAACAATTTCAACAATCAAACCTGGGAACTACTTACAACACTTATTATTTACGAATGTCATATGTTACAAATAGCATATGGTCAACAATGGAAACGGGTATTGAGTAAAATTGATTTTTACTTTGAAAAAGTCATAGGAGTGATAAGACTATCCAAAGGATCATATTATGAAAACTTTCGTGATGCCATGATATCCTACATAATGAGCTTACGGATATCGTTTGAAGGCAATCACAAGTTAGAAAATTATCGCTACACATTGTTGCTAATCAACAGAATAGTCTTAGAACAGATTACTTCATCAGAAATTGAATATGTCGGCAATATATTTAAAAAGTTATGCAAAGTCTTCGAAAGTTCAATGAAGAAAGACGAAGAGTGCTCTAAATGCTTTGAATTCTATAAAGAAATTGGTATCATATACTTAAGACCAGTCGTATCTTTAAGCAATTGTGAGTCTGATTCTATTCAACAAGTGGTGCAGCGGTATAAAAATGTTGTCACTGGACTTAGGATTGATGGTGCAGTCAAATGGAATTCGTATATGCTAGCTAGAATTCTGACACTGCTATTTACATACTGGGAACAATCATTAAAAAACGAAAACTGGAAGAACATTAATGTTGAACTATTAAGAGAAACTCTGATTTTTGTACAATTTACAGGTTCAATGTTAAGCCTTCAACTAAAAGATACGTGTAAAGCCTGTAATGAAGAGGAGTGCAAGCTCAAACAAGACATTTACAATGCTGTCGTATTGAAGCTAAGGTTTCTTTCTGTACTATATGCAGTCTCCGACAAAAAGTTACTCAAAGATATTTACTCAATAGTACAAGCGCTCCTTGAGGAGAGCATATCCTCGATTTTTGAGATGAAACTATCTGAATGCAAACAGTGGACACAAATGTGGAGCATCTGTGGGAGTCACATTTACAATTTATGCATTACCTATAAGGACTATTACGAGGAGAGCACTTTTCTATCTTCATTATTATGCTCCAGCATTATACAATTCGAAGGTATTAACTCGTCTGTTACTTACATACATCTCGATAAAACACTGTCCACTGCTTTGCATAGACTATGTAGCATTCATTATAATCATGGGAAATATAGAGAAGCCATGACTGCTGCAGCTCTCAATGGTCTCATCAGCTACAATAATTCCGAAACAAAAGCATTTCGTATGTGGGCTAATATCAAACATAAATGCATCACTTCTGAGAGCGTAATGAAAATGACAATACTACAGTGCCTTGAGACAGATAGGCATATCATCAGTGAAATTGGAGTTGACATTGATTTAAATGACTACGATCTTCGAAAATTGTGCTTGAGAGAGATTAAAGCATTGCAAGAAGCTCATGTGAATCTGTCTGTGGCCATTATAGCGGTATTAGATGAATTAGAATCCTTGAATCCAAATGCTTTAGAATATGGCCATGGGGTTCTGTTACTTGGATATCATTCCCTGATCTATGATAATCCTGACCGATTTTATGAATATCTCAAAAAAGCTGTGTCGATGTTAAAGAAGGAGAAACATACATGGTCTCATATCTCTTTGGTTGCCGGCTTTGAATTTTATAAATTTATTAATCACATAAGAGTTATGAACAAGCAAACACAACTTGAAATGGACAGTGCAAAGTTTGCTTTGCTTGCACCAAAGTTAAATTCAACACAACAAGAATCTGAAAATGTGGTGCCTGCTTATAGCACTATCAATGTAAAAGAAGACTCTCGGCTTCAAAATTATTTACGGCACCCACTGAAAACTTGGGCCTTATACATTGAAAATATTGATACTGTAAGTTCTAATTCATTATATCTTCTTTTATTTAGCGCATAACTAATAATCATACTATTTCATACCAGTTGGAAAGTATTGTACCATGGGAATTTGAACATGTTTTACAAACTATAGTAATCGCTGGTGAATATTGCCGATTACATAGATTTCTTGACTGTGAAATCGATGCTTGGAAACTTGCGTACAATTTGGCTACAAAACAGAAAAGTCATCGTATGATCATTTATGGTAATAATTGTTATTATTATCATAACTTTTGTGGTACGTAAACTTATTGAATTATATTAAAAACTATAATGTTAATATTCACCTGCAGTGGTTGGACGAGCAATTTTATCAAGATATATAAACAAGGAATGGATCGATACCGCCACAAAACTTAGTATAGATCTGAAACATTCAACTGATAACAATGTACTTGAAGCAATTGTTACGTATTGGATTGGTTTATCAGATTTTTATTTCGAAATTGGAAAGGTGAGATATCCACATACATTCGAAAAGTAATATTCACATATATTAAAAAAGAAGTATCTATTAACAATTTTTTCAGCATGATGAAGCTTCACAATTGTTCAATGAAGCAACGATACTGCAAGAAAGCTCTATACTTTGTAATCAATCAACCTACTTAATGAGGTTGGATATATTACTGCGTAATCCTAAATTAAGTACACGCAGTAATGAGAAATGTAATTTACCACTTTATATTGTTGAAAGTCTTTATGCCATGATATCCTTGAGCTCAAATTTGCTCGAAACTAAGTGTAAGTTTTCCTTTCTTTATCAAATCAGTAGCTAGTTTAAAGCATAACGAAAAATGTCATTTTAGCGGAATCCAAAGAAAAAATATTATATGGCTACGACGTTCTACTTAGTTCTACGAATCGCTTGTCTCTGCGTTTGAACAGTTTATTGTCGTTCAAAGAGATCTCAGCGCACTTGATCCAACGTTTGAAAATTTCACAAAAACTTGGAGCAACTTTACGCGTTGCAGAATGTCTTAAAAATTTATGTTTCATTGACCTTTCGCGGATGCAATTAGATGACTGTGAGGTGAAGCTGCAAGGTCTAGAGCATATATTAGACATTGAATCCATTGGACTGTCTATGAAGTCCAAATTGCAAACAGTAGAAACATCATCATATTCGTTGTCATCATCAGAACGTATGGTGGAGTCAGTCAGAGACATCACACAGAATCCTGCATCTCCTGTACTGAGAAGAAAAGTATTTGCTCCATCAGACTTTCTCTTACACAAAGACTGCACGTGCTATAAATGCACAAATTTACCATATCAGTATTTGGTCTTTGCCAGTACGTATATCAGGGCGCAATTGTATGCTTTGCAAAATGTAACATCCGCTGCAATGGAGCACTTTTACGGTGCGTTTAAAATTCGACAAAATATTTTTGCAAGAGAGAGCAAAGGATCGTTGGGTTGTACAGTAAAGAAACTGGATTTGGAACGACATCCTTGGGAATTTTATTACAATATGGTGGAGTATGTTCTTTTCCTATTGGACTTCAGTCGCTTCATCAAAGGATATAAATTAGGCAAAGAAGAGAAAGGACTGAATATTGCTTTGGAAGCTATTAACATATGTCAGACCCATAATCTTGAAAACCATCCAATTTATATATCTGCTAAGGAATTGTTGTTTGAATATCGTTATCAGAAAATCCTGTCATCCGTCGATTATTCGAGTGAGTCGTTTAATAAATTTATTATATTCCTTATTTATATTTATTAACTTTTAATTTAATACTATGAAAGTAGTACAATATCTTTAATCTTTTTATACTATTACAGATTTTACAGTCCCAGCAGTTAATCATATAGACGTGAGCAAGTTTACTCATGACACAAATCCTGAACTCTCAATGTGCGTCACGCCGACTCATAACGTGCGAAAAAATCCAATTAAATCATTACGACGTCACAGAACTCCTCCTCCATTGAAGCTTACCAAAGTCAGTATAAATCTCTTGGATGATGAAGAAACGACTGCTTCGTTACATGAATCAAAATCAAGGAGAAATTTGAATTCTGTAAAATCAAGACTTCCTCCAAATGATTGCTTTGAATCAAGCGATGACGAGAACAGTTTCTTTGCACTTGATAATCCTGTTCTCGATAAACCAAAGAATATAAATGCCGAACGACTGTCTTTAGAAGATATGATAGATAAAGCATCCTCTGTGCTACCTGAAATATCGTCACGGTTAAGGAAACTATCAACTGGTCAATCATTGAGAGAGGCACCAGATGCAACAAAGATTCAGGAATTAATTAAACTACTCGAAGAGTCAACTATAAAGGCTGCTACGCGACCAGAAAGAAAATCAAGAAGCAGAGTGAAGCTAGAGAATAATAATTCATCTAAGCCGAATCCATTGAGCCAGAAAAATAATGATAAAGTCAGCGAAGTAATCGATTTATTTAAGGGACTTTTGCTTTCTAGTAAACCAACAGAAGATACCTTAGAGTCGGATATTCATACATCTCTTGAACTGGAATCAAGCAGTGGTTTGCCAGTCGAATCTGATATAAGACTTACGCCGAAAGTAAGTGGAAATAAAATAATAAAAACTTATAGTAAGCAAAGTGTTCGGACTAAGCTCTTTATATCGAATTCCAAAAATACACCTGAGATAGACAGTAATTCTTTAAAGAATAATGAAAAACGTAATTCTGAAAAAGCAAACCATTTTAAGATCAATGAGATTGGAGATAAAGATGCATTGAACGTTCCTATCATTACTGTAGATGAATTTGAAAAAGTATCAGGCAAAAAAAGTAATGCAAAAGAAAAGAAGGAAGTGAAACGTTCCATAAAAACCCAAGAATCTCGTACATCAAAAGTATTATTATACTCGGATAAAAAGACTGAAAGCGTGCCTAACGAGTTACGATCAAAATCGAAAAACGATGGAAAGAAACTTCCAAAACGTTCGATAGTTCGTACAAAAAAAGTTATTGTATATTCGGATAGTGAAGATGAAAGTTCTAGTCGCTCAGACGATATATCAATAATTGATCCACAACCGATAAACTCCGTTCGAATAACCAGGTCAACAAATGCAAGTACCAGACAGTCTAAAAAGAATAATTTTCCAAATTTAGAGCCAGCGACTTCCGTTCCGCAGAAAGAATTAGTAAATGCAGATGAAAAGAAATTTCCTAAACGCACAACAAGAACCAAAGATCCGCAACCTTCGACATCCAAGACAAATCAGACAAAATCAAAAAAAAAATTAGCTCGATAGTAATTACTTTTAACTGTATTCCATGTAATTATATTAGACTGAAACTTCTAATTAATGTAAATTTTTTAAATGTACCTTTTATTTATAGGAGGATACGCGAATTTATTATACTGCCAAACTAACAGGATTATAATTTTGCAGCATGTGTTTTGACAAATTGCGAATTACTGTATGAAACTTTTATTACTGTACATATACAGATAGTTTTAATAAGACATTAGTAATAAGGTGAATGCATGTGGATAGAAATTATGGGTTAATTAAATAAATTGAGTGCACAGAAAATCTTGTCTGAAAATATTTATTAAAATATATGATATGTACATCTGGTAGAAAAAAAGGTAAGAGCTTGCCGTAGGTGAATTTAAACAGCTCCTTAAAAAAATTAAATGAATATGAAACCCTTATCGGGGTTACCATCTCAAATATTTTTCGCGTACACGCTCATCTTTGTATAAATAGTAACTAATTTTGTTCCAATTAAATACTTTACAAACTCAATGTTTCAACATCCTTGTAAATCATTTTTACTTGCTTTTTTTATCGCTTTCACAAAGTTTTACCATAATTACTAAATATCACACAAATGTTTCTTGTCGTCTCGTACAATACAACTATCGTAATCATCATCATCATCATTATCATTATCATTAATATTACCATTAATTATCATCATAATCAACCATAATGTTTCAATAAATAACTTGGCGCATTGTCAGCTGAGAAGTAGTATGGTCACCATACCATCTTAGATGATCACGAGTATATACACTTCATTCACACATAGAACAGTATGATATAATATCGAGATTTGAAAAAAGTGACGTAAATTTCCTAAGATTCGTATAGGCCAAAAAGAGAGAAAAAGGTCAAATGATAATATTAATCGTTCAACGCTCTGTCATAATGTTCTACTGTCTTATGATACTCTGTTCTGTTTCATCGTTATGTATTGCCATTGAAAAGTTTCATGGCGTACGAGCACAAATGCAGAAGCAAATTAACACAGCTAAAGCTATGAGAAATTTGATAACGGTATTATGACAAATTAATCACCTACTACAGATACGTAATCAATTGACTGCAGCGGTATCGCAATAAACGAAAAATTACTTGTATCACTTCTAATAGTCAAGTGTAAAATAAATCGCTGCGAGTATCTGGAGGACAAACGTTATTTCTGTGAAAGATAATTCTATGAAAATAAACTAAAGGATATCATTGATAAAAGGAAAAAAGGAACGTTCTAGAATTAATTCATGTATCAACGAAGAGAGGAAGAGAGCTATCATAATCGGAACTCCATACGCACAGCAAGATCAAAAATACAAAAAAAAAAGATAAACGAAAAAAAGAAATGGAGAAAATATAAAAGAAAAAGCAACCGTTTACTACCCAACTAACAACATGATCTTTACAGATCTATTATAGACAATTGGTTTGCTGCCTGTTGCAGCACACCTCGCTCCTTTCGTAGTAGCAACAGGTACACGTTGTACTTAAAGCATAAAATTGTATCAAACATCAACGTTAAAAATACAACATTTTTTGGTAGAATTATTTTATAATAATGAGCAAAAGCCTGTGTGTACCGTAGTTTTCCATTTTCTCGATCATCGTCAAAACTCGTTGCGCTGCCGCCTGAGATGTCATTCTTTGACAGCCAATAACATAATAAAGAGTACATGAAGCTTTTATGACTGTCTGAATCACAATAACGGTAGACTGACCACTTTGGTCAAATATATAAAATTTCTTTAATATCCATCTCCACTAAAAGTGCAAAAGCATTGACGACTATATTTAAAACGTTTAAGTACTACGAATGTTAAAAGTTCACTGCTTGAGTCTACCGTTTTATATAGCTTCTATACCCGGAGATTTTCTTAGATTTCCTTAATATACTGAAAAACCAGAAACATCTGCCTTCCTCACACAACGTTAACTTAGCCCTGATCAGTAATGCTCACGTGAATTACTTTAAGGGATGTTTACAAAAAAAAAAAAAAAAAGAAAATATGTTATTCATATGAGCATACTCATATCTAAATGTAATTAGTCACGTATTATTGATATCACGATTTGCTTATGCGAGAATGTGGGACAGTTAAGGAGAAATTAAAACATGTACTGATAGATTTCATTTCACGAAGACACATTCTTTCAATAAGAGACGTACTGAATTTTTAATGACAAATCTGTTTTATCGAAATGCATAGCATTAAGGAAAGACAGGCACGTAATTTGCAAATCGTGATTAAACACTCGACGTATAAAATACAAGTATTCAGATCCTTTGTTTAAATCATAGTGAACGCTATTTTTAAAGGGTTTTGTTAAGTTCACCGTAATTTACTTATTATTATCCTTTTACGATATTTAATGAAAACTAAGGATATGAATACAGGCTACGGATGTTAATTTCTATTGTCGAACGGATGAAACGAAAATGGAGCTACGATTACTCATGAAAGCTCAATTATCCTTTAACTGTTTTGTTACAATAAATCAAATAATGTGCACTCCGATTTTGATCTTTCTAATCCTTAGACATATATAAATAGGAAGAACGTGATAACATAAAGCACCGTGCAATAACTCATAATATCGACGATATTTGGCTTTTGGGTGGAAAAGACATGAGTTTTCTGCAAGGAGGTATAACAGAGGCATTTAACGAATCGCTTGATTTTGTAAACAGTCGAAAATTCAAGAGATAAAGAGATGATAATGTTTTAGAGAAATTAAAAATCCTCCTGTAAGTCGTTCAATTAATTAATATTCAAAAAAACAATTTTCATTCATTTTGCTGGATGGTCCAGTTTTCAATAATACCTGCTCGGCTTTATGAAATCACAGTCTATTACAAGTGTGTATATTGGAGAGTCGAATGCACATCACGTGATTCTAATCTTTTCGTAAGCCCAAGTGCACGGGCAGCCTCTTCCTGCGTTTTGGCCAATTCCATCAAAGCTAAAGCGCCAAGCCATTTTTGACTATCCTCAGGCAACGGTAACTTAACCACGCTATCCTCTTGCTTAACTACCACAACTTTGATGCCAGTTCTGTTTTCGCTGTTGGACAAATTCTTATGGGTGTTCATCTCCTTACCATTCAAATTATTAGAACTTCCAGCTAGCATCAGTACGGTAGGCCTTGTTTCATTTTCACTGTTGCGTAAGGTTGTGGGGATTTTGTTTGCTGTTCCATCAGACACAAATTGAATTTCATTCGGCATTGCCTGGAGTTGACATACATTTTTATTTGCAGGTGTCTGATCCCAGTAAAAATTGGAGGACGTTGTATCAGATTTTGAAGGTTCAAAACGAAGGTTTACACTGTCGTTTGATATTATATCGCTGTTTAGTGCTTTTCCACTTTTTTGAAGCTGCTCCCAGTTCCCTTGTAATACAGAGTGTGGTGATGGCAATATAGTATTCTGTGCATCTTTAGATTCTAGAACATCCAATGTACTCACTGTATTTCCCATATCCCAAGAAACTTGGGCCTTTGAATTTGGTGGTTCTATTTCAGATTTCTCTAGAGCAGTTTCATCAATATTTACATTTGAATGACATGTGCTGTCAGATTCGTTAGTTTGAAGGATAGCAGATACAGTCCACTTTGAATGAGATGAAGCCTTTGAAGTGGTTGTTACATTCTGCAGTGATGAACCTTCGTAAGCCGATGATATTGGTGTGATCATTGATTGAACGTCCCATCTTAATGGTTTTGCCAATTGTTGTTCAAGACATGCTTCACGCAGCCATCTCTTTTTTGGTTGCAATCTGTCCAAAGGTCGTCGTACTGGTGTTATTGGAAGCTTCAATGAGGTTGATTCCTCATCTTCAGATACTTGTAGCACGGCACATGCTTCTGTTGGATCTTCATCTTGGCTCTCTTCTTGACTATCCTGACTCTCTCCACAGTAAAGCCTTTGGTTGGGTGGCTTACGATCCACATTCTCTTGCTCTCCAGCTGCATCCATCATTAAACCCTTTCTAGATTTTATTCTTTTATGATTTTCAGCACTGCTTTTCCAAGTTTTCTTCTTCCGATCATTCTTTCCAGTTGGTGTTCTATCCTCCCGCTCTCTGGCCATTTTATAACGTTCCAACCAACGGGTAACATCGTGCGGTAATTCAGTATTCCCAGATACAGGCTTTAGTACAAAATCATCAGATCTTGTCAGCGTGGCATATGGATGATCTGGACAATGTCTATTGGCATGTGTAAATCGCATTTCACATCCAGGCTCAGTGCAGAGAAAAGGTTTCTCTCCTGTATGCAGACGTTGATGAGTTTTCAGTTGTCCAGATTGAGTAAAAGCTTTCGTGCACCCTGGATAATCACAAGGGTAAGGTCTTTCACCTAAACAAAAAAAAAGGAATAAAAAATATATATTATTCTTTAATCTGAGATCATAATATTTAAAGATAAATGTTTAGACCAATGCAAAAAGAATATTACTGGCCTGTAACAAAAATTGATTTATCTAATTTTACACCACGCTTATATCGAAAACAATGGCTCGATTTTACGTATTAACGTATCTAAATTGTTAACAAATAATTTCTTCTTAAGTATAACGATTTCTTTAAGATAGTTTCTACTTTTATCTTTTTAGAATGGGTTCTTTGCGATTTGAATCCGTTCAAATAATCAGACAATTGCAGAATTTTTATATGGACGATCGCAGTGCATTTTTACCTATCCTGAAATAAAGACGCAGATAGGTGACACAGTTCCACAATTTTATGACAGAGCACACAACTGATGACTATTTACATTACTTAAAATTTATAAAAGAAATAAATATCGTACTATTTCGAGCATAACCAAGTCGTCTTGTACGTTAGAATCAGAGGTATGAAGCTTTTGTGCTCTCAGACAAAGAACAACGGACATTTTGTTTGCACTAGAAGGAAGCCGTGCTAACCTCTGAATTATCAAGTCGAAACAGAATAAAGAAATACAAATTAAAGGAGATCCTAACAAGTTCACTTTTTCTGGATAGGCATACAATTAGAATCATGCATAATTTTTTTTGATCGGTATAATAAACGCGTAGGCCACGCCGGAGCCATTTAATTATTTAAAGCGGTTGTATCATGGCGGTTGGCGGGACGCGTGATCGTAACCGTTACAAACCGCTTAAAAAAGACGCGAAATACTATTCAGAGCTATAAATCACATGAACGAACTCATAATTAACAGCCAGACCATTCGTGCTATCGAAAAAAATGCGAATATTCCATTTTACCGATATATTCAAACAGCGTACCTGTATGAGTGCGCAAATGCGCCTGAAGACTTTTCTCGCGTGGAAATACTCTGCTGCAATAAGTACACTTGATGCTGCTAGGAGAAGTGCTACCTTGCATCATAAGATTCGAGAGAGCATCTGCTCGTGGACGTCCTCGACGATGACTCTCAGAACCTCCAGAACGTGGTCCAGCAGGGTCGGCCCGCATGGCGGCCACGCCGTTTTCTCTGTACTCCGGCGAAGAACATGAGCTACCTGGACTAAGGTTCACATTTCGTGCTTCCTCGCCCCAATTCCATGGATAAAGCATAGTATCGCACATTGGAGGACTCGATGGTAATGCGTCTGCCAAGGGTCTCGACTCCCGTTTAGGAGTGTGCAGCTCCATTTTACACAGGTTTCTATACCTCTAAGCGTTTATTCCTTTCTATCTGCGGCACGTCGTGGATGCAATACTCTTTTGTATAAGAATTTTTATTGATTTTCTTATACTTTATTATCCTCGTCACCGTCGCCGCCGTCGTCGTCGCCGTCGCCGTTGATACACACCAAAACACCACACGCGACCTCTTACTCGCCGTAGCCACCGCGTGCAACTGATTAACCGCCAAAACACGTTTGCAACGATGCCGCATGCTCCCGTACAGTCTGCCACGAAAGTTTCGTCATATTGTATATTTTACCAAATTCCTATATCGCTTGAACTACTCTGTCAAAAAATTCTGGTTAAACTTTTCACTTTTTTTCTATATTTTGTTTAAAATATCATAACAGAGATATGGTATATTGTAAATTTCCATTGTAGGTGTTTATAATTGAAAATTTATGAGCTTTGTAACGAGAGCGTCCGTGACAAAGAATTGGTAAGAAAACGAGCGCTAGTAGTACTTGAATACAATTCATAATATAATGACTATTTTTAATTTCTTTTTTACATTTTTCTCGTAATGAATTATGGCGAATATTCAGAGAGATGAGATAAGATTAAATACTTATTTTTACATGGTTTGTGAGACAATTGCATTGTCTCTTATGAAAACAATAGATAACTTTTCTGTTAGAAAAGAAATGGAACAAATGTTTTCCTTTCTTTTGCTTTACAGATACGTATAGAAGAGAATTTTAAGTTAAATAGGACAAGTACATCTGGCAATGCTGTAGAAATGTGAATTTTCGCGCGCGCGCGCAACTGCTGTTCCAATTTGTCGTTACCAAATGTAGGTGAAGTTTTAATATAGTCTTTTTATATAAATTCAATATAACTTGCAAATATTTTAATAATTGGCGAAGACTAAATAGTATCCATCAATATTCTTCCATATTTTATATTATTAATGTAATTTTTTATGTTGTATCATGGACAATGTTACTACGAATTCAAAAATCATACAACAAAAATCATTTGTAAACTGTTGATAATTAGTACTATTTAAAACATTGGTGTAGAATTAGTCGTATCTATCACACTATTTTCATTTTAAACTGTTTATAAATTTATTTATAACTTTAACTAAATATAATGTTGATGTATGATGTAATCAACAATGATGTATAAAATTTCCCGCGAGACACTCCGGTCTCTGATTGGTCCGATCCGTTGGAAATAGTAACTTAAAGCTACCGCTGTTTAGTGCAGCCACTGTATTTTCGAAAAATTCACACTATTTACGTCTAATAGTGAAGAATAATTTAAAAAAAATTCCTTTCGGTCATTCTAGGAATGCTATAATGGCAATGAATTGTAGAGACAAACTCAAGCATCAGAATTATATTGAATTTCTGAAAGAACAACTAACTGCTACCGACAATCGTCCCGGCCATTGGAGAATCGCACGCTGACTAATATATGATTTATCTCAAGATCTTGAAACAATTTAGTGATGTGACAATGAAAAAAGTGACATACCAAATTTTGGAAATGTTATAATAACAATAACGTTGGCAAAAAACAAGAAATAGTATATTTTGGTGGGGGAAAGGTGCGCTGGGTGCAAGATGACAATGCGGTCCCTCCCTGAGTGCAAACCTCGTGGTGAACTATCTTCGACTCGGCCATATTGGAATATTGGATGTCTCTGTTACACAAGGGCTCAAAAGTAGCCGTGAAATTTTCGCATAATCCTCGACGAAAAGAGGATACGAGACGCCATGGAGAACACATACAGCATCGCCGTCGCTAACAAATTCATGTTGGCCCTGGACGAGGATGAAGACCCGCTAGAAGTGCTGAAGGTTCGTGAACAAGAGAAGGAGGCGAAAAAGAAGGAGAAGCTCTCGGAAAAGGAGAATAAGAGTAAGCAACCGGACGCCCAGAAAATCGCTGGCGTTAAGACTCCAAAAACTCGCGTGATAAAGGAGACTCAGCAGCAACCCTCGAAAGTCCAGGAGCCTAAAAAGGAGCAAGGTTAGTCGGCATTCCATTCTACTTCATTTCGGCCTCGTGCGCGCTTATGATGGCCGTCGTATTGGCTCGCGTGTACATGTGCTTTTACCTTGCGCTGTATTTCTATCTTCACTTTTATCCATTCTAGTGCTTCACTTATACATCGAAAAGCTTTTTTTTCTCTCTATAGCTGTTATGACTTATCGCTCGATAATATTAACAGACTTTTGTTATATCTAGAGATTTTGGCGCATTTGCTGACCACGAGGTCGACTGTTATCCTTTAGCATTGCCGGGATCGTTTTCGTTTACCTCTCTCTTGTATGGTTCATATTACTTTCTCTTAAAATTTCCTTACAACCGCATTTTTGCAAATTTTATTTCTCTTGGTCCTGTTTTTCATAATTTTCGTTTTTTTAATACTCAGTTTTTATAATTGTTTTCTTTTATTAAGCATGTATAATAATTTTATTACAAAATTCTAATTATACTAATAATCAAGATATTCAATCACTGATGTAATTGGGGTAATTCATTCTCTGTATGAGAAACGCATGGAGCACAAGTGCTGGACAATTTATCGATTGTAAAGTATGATAATACAAATATTCTTCTATGAAAATGTTTTAAAGTAGTTAGTTTCATTAAAGATAACAAACAATGCTCAAACACTGATAATAAAATAATGCACGACATTATATTTTGTCAAGTAATTTTTATGTTATATTTGTTTCATTTTATGTGCATATATATACATATACACATATATTTTTGTTTTCGATGCCTTACATTGTATTTCTGGTATTGCTTTAATTCGTTATAGGACTTAATTTTCCTGTCTTCTACTATAGGGTTCATTGTTTATAAATTTGGTTTCTGATATTCTACTATCTGTGAACAAATGGTACTAATAATTGTTGTTTCTACATAAGTGAATTACAAATTGATCGGCATTAATCACCCCATTTTGCAATCTGCCTTATAAAATCTATTTTGTGTCAAAAGAAAGAGTGTTACTAAACCTTAGAATGGTGCCATTTTCTGATTTCTGTAAAAGCCATTTTTACAAGAATTTCCAAACCTATGTTTAGGTGAGAAAAAACCTACTCAACCAAGATCTAGTGGCGGCGATCGCAACGTTAAGTTCTCTGGCGAATCTCGCGAAGAACGTAACAATAGGCGCAATCGTGAAGATGGCGAAAGAACTCCCCGTGGCCAGGGACAGGGACAGGGACAGGGACAGGGACAGGGACAAGGACAAGGAGAAATCAGACGTGGACCTTCTGGGTTAGTTTCGATTTAATATGATGCCATTTTAATTAAATATCTTTTATTAAGTATTTGATATCCCTTTGTTTTTCACATTTTTCTTAGACGTCTGGAAGCACAAATCTATTTTGTAATATTAACCAGAAACAAATGGTAAATTTTAGAGAAGGTCGTGATACCCGCGAGTTTCGCGGCTTCGGTGATACTCCTCGCGGAGAATTTGGAGAGCGCCGTGGCCGGGGTGGAGCTCGTGGAATTGGTGGACGGGGACGTGGTGGACCTCGTGGGGGTCGTGGTGGCTTTGACAACCGCGGAAAACGCGAGTTTGATCGTCAGTCCGGTTCAGACAAAACGTATGTACTCGTTATAAATTCTTTTTTTATGCAACACATTTATTTATGCTGCTGCTTGTCAAACGTGGATGCGGATAAACCGTGAGCAAACGGGTTTCTTTGTTATACTGTGTCAAACAGATACTAGCTTGTAATATTCTAACTTTATAGTAAATTTTTCCTATTCTATATTTTTTGTTCACAAAACTTTTATCCGTATCGAACATGGTAAAAACACGTTTCAGTGCATAGTGTCAAATATACAGATTAAGGATAATCTTCAAAAAGTATGAAATTTTGGAATCTACCTTAAGATGTATTCCTTCCTTATTTTTGTTTCCAATAATTGATATTGTGTAATATTTTGTTACATATGTCTGTAAACAGGCAACCGAGGTAAGGATTTTTGCCATGTACTTCACGTTTTTACATGTGTTAGTCGTTGGCTTATTTCACTTAATTTCCCTTAATTTCCCTTAATTTCAATTGTAATTTTCTTTTCCGGCGTTTTCAAAATTACCAAAACTATGTCAAGTTAAAACTGTGCCCATCCTTAGCAATACGATTAATCATCGAAGAAACAATCTTTCAAAAAAATAGATGAGTTTAAGTAGCTTTGAAAACGTCATACCTTTCAGTTTGTGTTCAAGAATGTTATGTGATTATATGGAGTATTAATGAAAGCAGGCATGGTTACAGCGGAGTGAAACCAGTGGACAAGAAGGACGGCGCTGGCAGCCACAACTGGGGTACTCACAATGACGAAATCGAGTAAGTACTTGAAAAAATAATTTAGAAAATTTCTAATGCAATGAGGTGTAGAGAAATCATGTGGTATGTTTTTGCAGAGAAAGTATGAACCAGGAGAGCCAGGATTGGTCTCCTGAAAAGCCTGAGGGTGACGCTGCGCAGCCGTCAACCGAAGTTAAGGAAGGCGAGAACGCTGCAGATACCTCTACGGAAGAGAAACCTGCTGAGGAAGAGTCGCGCGAGCTAACCCTCGACGAATGGAAGGCTCTACGCAGCACCCGCGCTAAGCCGCAGTATAATCTGCGTAAAGCAGGCGAGGGCGAGGATCTGTCTCGCTGGAAGAAGATGTACCCTCTTGAGAAGAAGAAGGAGGGTGCTGAGGAAGAAGACGATGAGGAGGAGGAATACGATGCAGCAGCCGAGTATCCGCAACGCGTTGGAAGGCAAAAACGCGTCTTGGGCATTGACATTCAATTCAGTGACTCTCGACGTGGAGCTGGAGGCCGCGGAGGTCGTGGTGGCCGCGGTGCTCGCGGAGAACGTGCCAATGGTCGCGGATTCGGCAATCGTGGCACTTCCAGAGATGGCGATAACCGTGGTGGACCTCCTGTAAGTATCACGTAACCTTTTAAATTGTATAACTATGGATTTTAAGTATCTTTTTTTCTTCTTTCTTTCTATAAATCTACGTTATATTTAACTCACATTTCTTATGGTTACTTAGGATGCAGTCAAGCCGCAATCTGTTCAGCCGGAACAAAGGTCACCACGTGGACGTCAGAATGCTCCGAAGGTTGATGATAAGCATGATTTTCCTTCATTGGGATAGGTAGTCTGTCCCGGTGAGAGCACAGAGTCCCACCACCTACCCCCACAACAGCCACCACCGCCACCACAATCACAACTACGACCACTAAACTACAACCAGAACCATCAACAGTCCCGCATCCATAAGAATACTATTAATGCATAATGCGATTCACCCTTGCAGACGATAATATGACACACAGGAGTACCGACGGACACACATACCTATTAAACATAACACTGACAGAAGCCTAGACACATCGGAATTACGTGAGGCGAGCACAGCAGAGCTAAAACAACGATCCCTTATACTTGTGAAAAGCTGTACGACGATAGTTCGTAAGAGGCACTAGTCCAGAGAACACGATATACGCAAAGATGGCGAATAAGAGCAAGCGGGAAAAGTACTTTCGCGAGTATCACGATGGCCAAACAACATGAACACAAGAAGGACGCATGACAGTTTCAAGAGATTTGCGAGTGAGTATATTTGGAATAATCCGAAGAGTATTACTTAAGACAGCGTGGGTATAAGAAACCGGAAACGATCGACTAATTACCCACGATGGTCTTTACGAGACACTCTTGATGTATTCCATGAGTACAAAGACGTACTCTTATTAGCGCGCGGATAGACAGTAAACAAATTTCCCACGAAGCAGATCTGAAATAAATTCGTGTCCTCGGTTTTAATTTTAACGTCATATCGAAGGCCTAATTGAGGCTCGACACATCACCGATACGTAAGGACATGTGTATAATACTTCTTTAGGCGTAAATTTTAAATACCCTTTCTGTTTTATAATTTTTATACGGTGTTCAGGGAAGCCTTCCTCTCTATGCCTTCGGCGATTGCGCGCCGTGCATAAAAACTACGGGACTTCTATTAAAGATTGTATTTCTATATAAGGAATATTTGGAATCCTGCAAACGTCTAGATAGCTATTAATGCTAAATTCAGCTTATATAGAAATACTATGTACGAACTTTTGCTTTCGATGATATAACCAGTCCGTGATAAGTTAACGATTAAGTCACCCTACACTCAACACCAATACAGCTTTACATTTGTATGACAGACCCGATGAGAGCCAAGTGAGGTAAACTAAACGAGGTCAGGCAGAGAAGTAACTTCAGTCCGATACAATTACGATACGTTATACTTATGCATCGTTCGTCATATCTTTTTTTTTTTGATTACGAGCTGCTATATTAATTATGTACTATGTTTGTTATACATTGAAATAAACCTGCTGAAAATTCACAACCCTCTCTATAAAGAAAAGATGTTACGATAATATTTGATGACAAAGAAAACTTAGGTATATGTGTAAATAACAATATTTACAAAAATAAATTGTGACAAGACCAGCCAAATTGAGTTGAATCAATTACAATCTGATTGTTCGGTACTGCTTGAAACGCATCGTAATAAGGAACACTGAATTAGTAAAAAAATCCATAATATCGGTATTCTTGTGATACGTTCTCGTCGAATGACGCACGCGGTGTTTATGTTATAGATAGAATGTTCACCAGTTCTTTGGTGAAGTCGTGCTAATAAGGCTCATGCTTTTTCAACTGAGAACTTTGAATCGGCCAAGGAGAAATATAATAGTATTTCACGAAATGACAGGGACAAATCTTGCGAATAGACTGTAAAAGATATGATAGTGGTATAAAAATGTACTGATGAGTATATTATATAGCATTCTCTTAATAAAAAAATTAATAAAACCAATGAAACCTTAATTAATACTCAACACTCGCAGGCAACATAACCCCTCAACAACCTTTTTTAGAATCATACTCGTTTATATCAGTATAAAAATACTTATGATTATAAATGTTTTTCTCACTCGAGTATAAATATATCAGTCAACAGTATTTGAATATACCGCGATATAACATTAAAAGGAAGTGACAATGACGCCATTTTATGTATCGTCGTTTCGTAACTCGTTTTTTGAATGGCAGAGGGAGCTACGTGCCAGGGCAGAAAACGTTATCGTCCTTTTCCACAAGAGGACGCGGCATTTGCGTTAAACGCTGCTCGGATGAGTGGAGGATGCGTACGTGAGAGAGCGAGAGAGAAAGAGCGAGAATAAATAGTAGAAGGACGAGAGAGAGAGAGGAGAAAGAAAGCGTTGGAGCAGAAGAGTGGGGAATGGAGCCGATGGATGGTGAGGTGAGATGAGTACGATGAGGGAGAGAGCAGAAGAGCCGAGAAAGAGAGGAGGTGGTTGGAGCGCTGAACGCACTATGGAGCACACGCTGTAGCCAGAGCCCCCAACCAACCCCATGCAGCCCATCGTCAGTCGAATTTTAATGGCGGCCGACTCCGACTCCCCGCGTAGTGTTATTGTGAATTGACGGACGGCACGGTGCTACCGTGTGTGCCTCCAGCAAGCTGAGAATACGCGCTAAAAACATCTCGCTAGCGGAATTATCGTGCTGGAGTGTAGTTTGCAAGAGCTCATTAGGACGCGCGACTACCTTGCCAAGTTATGGTGGACATGAGCGATGTGCCCTAGCGACTGTAACGCGAGAGCGTTTCAGAGTGCAAGTACCTTCACTCCCTGCGATACCTTCACTCCTTCGCAAACAAGGTAACCGAGTGAGGATTTATGAATTATATTTTTTTTATCCTCGATAAAAGCCACTCTTCCTTAAAAACCTTTTAGTCCTCATCCATGAAATCCACCTTGTAGTTCGTGGAAACTCCCGTCGTCTCACGTCTCTCGTCTCCTTGTCAAAGACCTTTTTCTTTTGTCTCTAACTCACGACATATCTTACTCTCTACGACATCGTCATCCTTGCTGCTTAAAAGTCTACGATCTGAAGAACCTAATACATATTCCTTTACTCCGAATGGGAGCCGCTCCTTGTGACCTGCTAGGACAAGATTGCCTTTGTGCGCGAAGACACGGTGGCCTTAGCTGTCAAGTGCACCTAGTATCGTCATCAGTCCTCGTCTGTGCGGCTGAAGGGCGGTGTGTAACCAAAGGCTGCACTCCGGAAACGTGGAGCCATCTGCTTCAGCTTTTCTCTATGATTATCAGCGATTCTTTCTATGATATATTTTCTTACTCTTTTGCCGCTCGCGATGTTCTTTACGTACTAATGCGATGCTATCTCTCATCTCGTCTCGGTGTATTTACCGCACGCTTTAATCATACTTATACTATCTTATGTCAAATTTTATTAATTTCTGTATATCTTGATGTTAAATACTTTCTTGCATGTCATCTTTCACGGCTCACTTTCCATTTTAGATAAAGTAATAACACAGCTTGCCGGTATTTAATTTGTCACTTGTTATGGACGTCTTCTGCGTTTAAAGGGTTGTTTTAGAAATTAGAAATTTCTTCTATCAACTTCCAACCATTTTTGAATTGGTTTATTTTTGAGGATATTAAGGATTTATATCAAGATAGTCTTAGTAACTTAATTATTGTTTGTGATATGCTTGGAGATAGTATCATTATTGTAAAATTTATATACTAATTTTTAAATGGAAATATTGATGTTACATTTAAGAGAGATGTGTTTATTAAATATTCAGTTTTATTAAAAAAATTATTTGTGAGTGAAAATTAATTTGTCTAAAAAAATATTGTATATTTGAAATTTGGAAGGGTAATACAGTACTAAATGATACATGATGCATCCATACATAATAGGACATTTCTCTTTAATTCTCAAATGGATTTTCATCCTATTATCCATCACGTTATATGCTATACCTCAGGTTTGCATTAATGCATGTGCTCCTTGAAAATGTCTTGCACAACATTGCTTGTTAAATTAATGGCATAGTAATTAAATCCATTAATAATGGAGGTTGAAAACAATAGACATGGAATGATGGTTCTTTACTATATAACATTTGCTTAATACTCCCCTCCTTAAATCAATTCACTCTCTCACCATATCTCTTTCCAACAATGATCTCTTAAGTAGGCATTCAGTATTACAATTCCCTCTTCAGAATGATACTGTGCAAGATAGAAGCCCATTAAGTAGTGCTATACCCAAAGAATATATTAAATGCAAGTCGTTCATCGGAGAAGCAACATTTGCTAATCGACCATTGACAAACATCTCCCAAAGCTCTTATTTAAAAATACATTACAGTTTATTTATTATGTTTAATATAAAAGTAGAAACAATATTAAACATCTGTGGTTTTTCTCATTGCAGGAGAAGACAGTGAGGATCATGCTGGTGCTTGGCTCCAGGCATAGCTGGTAGTGCCGTCCCGAAACTGGCTAACTACCGGCGGGGCACACACTCCAATCACACCTTGTAACCTTCCCTTCCTTGTCCTGTACACAAGTGAGCTACCCACTGTCTTTAGCACACCATGAGACTCCTTGGACTGAAACCTTTTCCCGTTTTGCCACCTGTGCCACCGCCGCCCCGGTTGCCACTGCCGTCCGTTCGCTTACCATCATTTTCGTCCGCATCCATCATAGCGTGGCTCTTGGTTACCCTGGTAACTGGCGCTATGGATGCGCCAGCCAGCTCGATCCCTCCATCGTCAGAGAATCAGTCACCTCACGTAGTTGCACAATTTCCGCTCCCGGCCGGACAGCGATACGAATTGTACCCTTTGGACCCAAACACGACGAGAGAAGGAGCACTGCGCTTCAATCATCTCACCATAGATCCTTCCACTGGACGACTTTATGCAGGAGCTGTTAATAGACTTGTGCAGTTAGACTCTAATCTCAGACTCGAAGAACTTGTTTCGACAGGTACATTTTACAGTTTCAAATATTAGTCATAATTACTTGACACTGCGTTTCTTTTACTTGATTAATTAGAATTTTATATCTACAGGGCCTAGACTGGATAACCCACAATGCCATGCGACTGGTTGCCCATCCAGGGACATGACTACATCCCTCATGGATAACGTAAATAAGCTGCTTGTCGCTGACCTTGAATCTCGCACTCTGATTGCTTGCGGCTCCCTTCTTCAAGGCGCTTGTGAAAAGTACAAAATGGCAAACATATCCCTTAAGCCGGATTTCATTCCTACTAGCGTGGCAGCTAATGATGAGAATTCCTCTACTTACGCGTACATCGGTCCAGAAAAATATAATCCTTGGGGAGAAACTAATATCCTCTACGTGGGCACCACTTTCACGAATAACGGAGAGTATCGGCATGATGTTCCTGCCATTTCCAGTCGAAATCTCTACACTTTAGAGTTTGCCGAGTATACATTCAATAAGCAGTCAATTTTACACATCGACGTCAAATATCGGGATCACTTTTTAGTAAAATACGTATATGGCTTCAACGCAAGTGACTACGCATACTTTGTACTTGTCCAGAAACAGTCCTATCTTCCTGAACAGGAAGAGCTGGGCTACATTTCAAGACTGGCTCGAAGTTGCATAAGCGATCCAAACTATGACAGTTATACTGAAGTGACGTTACAGTGCAGTGTTGATCTCGGTGATGGTAGACAACATCTCTATAATTTGGTACAGGATGCTAAAATTGCTGCAGCTAGTGCTGATTTAGCTATGCAACTGGGAATTGCAGTCGGCGATCCTGTCTTCGTTTCTGTTTTTTCTCCAAGTAAAGGTATCACCAATGAACCCCTCCCACGTTCGGCAGTGTGCGTTTATAGTTTACAAGATATCGAAACAAAGTTCAACGAGAACATACACATGTGCTTTAATGGTAGTATCAAGTATAGGAATATGGGATACGTGAGTGGTCCGATTCTGGATGGAAAATGTCCCACCGCAGGAGTAAGTATAAAAAAACAATCAAAAGAAAATATATTATTTCTCAGTAATGTCTCATTCTGTATTCACTCAATTGAATTTTGCGTTGCAGACGACAGGAAATATTTTGGATTTTTGTGAAGTGGGCTTAAAAATATCCGGAGTCTCTCCAATTATTGGTCAAGCTGTTTTACACTTTCCAAATGCGTATGTAACGTCCATAACTGTTACAAATACGGAAAGTCACACAGTTGCATTCCTGGGTACTCACGACGGTGCTCTCAAGAAGGTTTTACTCTCTGGAACCGAAGCTTCCATATATGAGAGCATCATTATCGACAAGGGACAAAAGTTACTGCCCGACACTGCTATTGCACCTGGCGGAGAATACATCTACGTATTGTCCACGTCAAAAATCTCTAAGGTCAAAGTTGAACACTGCAGCGGCTACACGAACTGCAGTAGTTGTCTTGATGCTAAAGACCCGTATTGCGGTTGGTGCTCCCTTGAAAAACGGTGAGTTGGTCTGAGTGACAATCCTGATTCATGAACATCCGCCTTTATAAGATCGGCCGGAACATCGACTTCCTCTTTGAGAGATACGAGCACTTAATGATGTACGATCTATCTTACATCCAGCTTCAGAGGGCCCGTATTTCCTTGTTGTTTGTTCAGTAAACCTTCTATTCTCAGCTGTTTTGATAGGGATGTAAACCGCAGATAGTTTGGCTCAAACGTGTACCTTATTTTTATTCCACGCATTTCTTAGAAGAGAAGTAACAGAGAGCCGATGAAATCTGAACTGAAAAAAATTCCTTGCATGCTCAGGCATCATGTCTTGGCTATTTATAATGTCGCGCCATATCGCTTGAGATTTTCATATGAAATACTTCTCTTTCAGGTGCACTGTCAGGCGAGCTTGCCAGAAAGCCAGTCACAGTAGTCCAAGATGGTTATCCTTGGGGACGGGACAACAATGCATCGATTTCGAACAGGTCCTTCCTGATCGTATACCGATTAATCAGATGACTACTGTTCAATTAAGCATCAGAACCTTACCTGAGCTGCCAACCGGTGCCAAGTACAAGTGTGTCTTTGGCAAGGCTGAGCCCATCGATGCTCAAATGACTGGTTACGGATTATCTTGTCCTACACCACCTGTTTTTGGTAGACCTAGCATCCCTGAGGATGCCGATCACGTCCTAGTACCACTATCTGTACGTTCCAGTGAAACGAATAAGGATTTCGTGTCACGAAATTTTGCATACTTTGATTGTTCGAGGCATACAGTCTGTTCAGACTGTGTAAAGTCCCAGTGGGCCTGTAGCTGGTGTGTCTATGAGAATAAATGTACACACAATACCAGCGGCTGTCAGGGCAACATCATATCTGGTGAAAATGTAAGATATTTTTACTAATTTAACAAAAAACATTGAATATCTTGTTCTTTTTTGCACCATCCATTCATGCATCATTTTGTTACCTGTTACAGAATCAAGCCAATTTAGCAGCTCACGGTGCTCAGTATTGCCCAAGATTTGTGGAACGTAAAGAACCTTTGATGCTCCCAAATAATGTACCTAAGGAAATAGTCCTGGAGGTAGAGAATCTGCCGCATCCTCAAGTGGGACACACTGGATTCCAGTGTATCGTTACTATAGAAGGGGCGAACCTGCGCGTTCAAGCTCGGGTCGACTCTAGCCGCTTCATAGTATGCGACAAGACGATCTACTCCTACGAGGCAGGGAGTGGTGAATATTCAGCAGCAGTGACAGTCGTTTGGAATACGAATCATCACGTGGATCAAACGACAGTTGTGCTATACAAGTGTGAAGTGTTGGGATCTCATCGTGAACATGCGGACTGCTCTCTTTGTGTAACGAGGGATCCACGATTTGAATGTACCTGGTGCGGTAACAGTTGCGTCTATAGACATTCCTGCCTGCAGTCACCTTTCGCGGAGTGTCCAAAACCCAGAATAGACATGATAAAACCTTTGAGCGGTCCCATCGAGGGTGGTACCTTGGTCACTATCGAGGGAAGTAATTTGGGCCTCAAGGAAAGTGACGTCGAAGGCAAGATACACATTGGGAACACTCCGTGTACTCTCGTCGATTACGAAGTTTCCGTCCGTATTGTTTGTCGCACCGGGCGTCACGAAGCTACGGACAGAGCATCGGTCGTCGTTGGCAATGATGCTGGTTATACAGAAAGTGCTGTCTTTTTTAATTATAAGGACATCCAGCTCTCTGGCGTTTATCCTGCCATGGGGCCCCAAAGTGGAGGAACTCAGCTCGCCATCTCCGGCATGTATTTGAATATTGGTAGCACCATCTCTGCGTATCTAGATGAATTACCTTGCCATGTGAACGCGACGCAAGCAAGCAGTACTAGACTGACCTGCATAACGAGTAAAGCTGGTCAAGTGCGACGTATCCGTCGACTAACTCTCAGCATCGACGGGGCTAATCGTACTTTGGTAGGCAATCCTTACAATTATACTCACGATCCAACGATCATGGAAATTAAACCATTAAGAAGTTTCGCTTCTGGTGGACGTATGATCACTGTTCATGGAACCAACCTGGACACCATTCAAAAGCCAGAAATGGAAGTATATTTCGACAACGAACTATTGCCAGTCAATAAAACTATCTGTTCTGTGCTCAACCCAACGCAGATGGAATGTCCGAGCCCTAGTGTAGCAGAAAGGTTTAGATCACTTCAACGTACTAAACGTTCTTTACATAAACACGGTTCTCAAGCATTAAAAATTAAAGAACATCAACTAGCTCTAAGGATCGGCTTCGTTATGGATCATGTGGAGAGTGTACGAGACTTGGAGAAGCATTTTCAAAGCTTGAGAAATCAGTTGCTCTACGTCGAGGATCCAAAATTCTTTGCGTTTCCGGGTAACGTGAAACTCTATAAGGGCGACCCTTTGGTTATAGAGGGAGAAAATCTAAATTATGCGAGTGACGAGTCTGACGTGAATGTCACAGTAGGCATTATGCCTTGTAATATAACTTCGCTTGCCTTAACGCAGTTGGTCTGTACTCCACCGGATCAACAACCTGCTGATACGAATGAACTTGGTGTTAAAACAGAGCAGGGTCTTCCTTTGGTGGTCGTACGAGTTGGTCAGAGTCTTCGATTTCGCATAGGATATTTGCATTATGATGTCATCAAGTCTTACCCAATACCACCTGAGGCAATCGCTGGAATAGCTGCAGGAACTTTTGGTTTAGTATTCTTATTCGTACTGGTTCTAGTAGTGTACCGAAGAAAGAGCACACAGGCAGAACGAGAATATAAGAGGATACAAATTCAAATGGATACGCTTGAAAGTAACGTGAGAATGGAATGTAAGCAAGCATTTGCTGAGCTGCAAACGGACATGACGGATTTAACTGCTGATCTTGAATCATCTGGAATACCAACATTGGACCACAAGAATTATATCATGAAAGTTTTCTTCCCTGGTGTAATAGATCATCCCATATTGAATGATCCCAGAGTCCGTAGTAATACATCTAGGACAAACTATGACGCAGCAATGATACAGTTCGAACAGCTCATCAATAACAAGTGTTTCATTTTAACCTTTATCGAGACTTTAGAGGCGCAAAAAGACTTTAATATCCGAGACAAGGTTAATGTAGCGTCTCTCTTAATGGTCGTCCTAATGGGAAAAATGGAGTATGCTACTGACATACTCATGAATCTTTTACTCAGGCTAATCGACAAATCCGTCGATACGAAACATCCTCAGCTTATGCTGAGGCGAACTGAATCCGTGGTAGAAAAAATGCTTACAAATTGGATGGCTCTTTGCATGTACAACTATTTAAAGGATTATGCAGGTTCTTCCTTGTTCTTGCTATTTAAAGCAATCAAGCATCAAATAGAAAAGGGTCCCGTTGATGTGATAACTCATGACGCTAGATACTCCCTTTCGGAGGAGAGACTTCTCCGAGAACAAATAGACCACAGCGTGGTCACCCTACACGTAGTTCAGGATGACCTTGATGAGAAAATTCAATGTAAAGTTTTAGATTGCGATACGATAAGTCAAGTGAAATCAAAAATACTCGATGCTCTTTATAAAAATACTCCATTCTCTCTGAGGCCCTCTATTCACGAAGTGGATTTAGAATGGAGGCACGGTAGAGGTGGACATCTTACACTTCAAGATGAAGACCTTACGACCAAGTGCAACAGCGACTGGAAGAAGATAAATAACCTGGCTCATTACGGCGTTAAGGAATCAGCCGTAATGTCTTTAATTCCACGTCAGAATGATGGTTTCTCCGTTACGTGTAAACCACCCTGTCACAACTGCAAGCCGTCACATCATCATCATGCAAATCACTGTTCGTCCGCCCATCTTCCATCCACGCCGAATCATGCGATGATCAGTCCAGTTATGTATTCTCATCCTCCAAGCGGAATTTACTTTAACTCCCAACACTCGCCGCCCATTATAACGGCAAACGGTGACATCGAAAGTGGTCATGGTGGAAATCAAAGACTATATCATTTAGTGAGGCCCATCGAGGAAGGGCATTACCCACCCGGAATAGGACTTGCTGGTAGCAAACATCCGCATGCTGAGCGTACGCATAAAGCTATTCCAGAGATATTTCTCACAAGACTCTTGTCGACTAAAGGAACCGTGCAAAAGTTTGTAGATGATTTTCTGAACACAATACTTACGGCAAACGAAGCTTTACCCAGTGCAGTAAAATGGCTATTCGACCTCCTGGATGAAGCAGCGAAAAGACACGGTATAATTGATCCTGAAGTACCTCATGCTTGGAAATCAAACAGTCTACCACTCAGGTTTTGGGTGAACTTTATAAAGAATCCAGATTTTATGTTCGACATAAACAAGTCAACAACAGTAGACTCAAGCCTCTCTGTAATAGCTCAAACATTCATGGATTCATGTTCAACCTCCGAGCATAGGTTAGGCAAGGATTCCCCATCTAACAAATTACTCTTCGCTAAGGATATTCCTCACTATCGGGAAAAGGTCGGCCGATTTTATACCGACGTACAAAGATTACCACAGATCACTGATCAAGAAATGTCCAGTGCCATGCAGCAACTCAGCGCATCCCACGCTAATGAATTTGACGTAATAGCCGCGCTGAAAGAGCTCTATATTTACGTCAGCAAATATTATGAACAAGTAAGTAGTTATCGTCTCTACTTAAGCTATGACATTCATACTGATACTTGACCTATCAGTGAACCCTATTACCAATTAACTCTGATAGCACATAATATAACTCTACGAATTTCAGATCCTAGAGGCCTTGGAGACAGATGCGGGCTGCCGCAAGTTACACCTAGCCCACAGGCTGGAGAACGTGGCATGCACGCTCGAGGGTGAAGAGACCAGTGCCTGCTGACATAACCTCTCGACCTCCATCCCTGAACCCGTCGACCTCCCAAAAAACACTGACTAGTGCCTCCACTTCACGCACCACATACACCTCATTACATGTACAAACATACGCATCATGCATTTAACAAACAGTGCATAACCCCTACCGTTTCGCTGTGGCAACATAGAGGAGCATCTTCACCACATTCTTCATCAAGTACTCGAGGAAGCAAGACGAGGAAGACACTTACGTAACTCATTCAACAAAAAAATGAAGAATGTCAGGATTCTAAAGGATGCAACGAGTGAAAAGGGGGCAACTCGGCTATCTCTATGTAATACTCCTTAACCAAGGACAGCGTCGTGACTGCGTGTAACGTGTGGCGTGTGTCGTGTAGCGTGTAGTGTGTAGCGTATAGCATTTAGCGAGTAGCGTGTGATTATTCGGGCGAGGACAATGAAGTTTTCGTAATCGCAGTACCGTTCGGAGCTCGCGTTAAGTATAATGTTGCTTAAAGAGGGAAGATAAAAAAAGAAAGAAAAAAAGGTCAAAGGTATGGTCCGTTGCGGAGCATGGAAACACGCGACCCCTTTGGATTCCGCGTCTCGTCCGTACGCCCGCAACATACGAAACACAACACAACGTTATAAAAGTAAGTGAGAACGCCATAGTGTCCACCAGACTGTGTGTACAAGAAGATGTACGACAGCAAGTAGTCTGTGATCTGAGCACGCGTGGCTATGCCTACTATCTTCATTACGATACAATTATTGCTATGTTATATACATTGTATTATATGTATACCGGATGGATCGACGGAAATTATTATTCAAACATTACGCCTGATATTAAAATTTAACTGATTTCTCTCATTGGGATTGCGTCATCTAACAGATTGCACTGGTACGTGCTTACAGATCATACAAAATGATATTAGTCACTTGCAGGATTTGATCTTTTAATTAATTCAGCTGTATAATTCTTAACATTTTGACAGCTCGTTAAAATTACTCGAATGCTGCAATTAATTAATATCAATCTGACTGTATCGTATCTCTTGCTTTAATCAACATTAGTTTCTCAAACCTATTTTTAATATCTGGTCAATTCATTTTTCGTGTATTATTACGTCCTACCGGCCATCCCGTGTATAACATATACATTTGCTTTCATATAGTGTATATACGTGCAATATGTGTTGTATATATATATACACTATATTTAAATATATATACGCGTGTGAAAGCAAAAAGAATACATTACACACCTCCACGGACTGTAGTGAGCTAGCTAGAGAGGGACTATATATGTATGTATAATAAATATATATATATAAATACACAACACACACACGCACATATATTTGAGGAAGCGCCCTGTTAAGAGACAGAGTAAGAAATAATTATAAATTCTAAGGTAATTAACGATAACGTTATGAGAAATTAAGAGGTTAAGAGTTGTAAGAGCAGCTCAGTCTACTCTAGGCCTAGCTACGTATATCGAGTACGTAATTACATTTTTTTACGATCTTTTTTTACGTTTGTTTTTATTTTTTTTTTATTTAGTTTATATACTTACACGGTAGTAATACATGCCATCGCTACTATCATTTTACAATGATCGACTTGTGAAATAATCTATATTACACTTATGAATTACGCGTACGGATTATTGTGGACTATTATATAATGATACGTATATAATTATTGGTATTATCATTTAATTGAGAATTATCAGTAATTGTTAAGCATATGAGCATTGGGACTCGGTGATGTAAGGCGATTTTATACCAGTGTCGGGCGCAAAAGTGTCCAGGGCTCTGATCATGTTAAAAAATTTTATACAGTGATACTCATGGCCATCCATCTGATAAGGCGCGCGTCTTTCATATTGCTAAGATTTATCAGGCGCATCGAAGACACTTGTCATACGTAGTGATAACAATAATCTTTATTACAGTATTCTCATTCTTGAATGCATTTTTCTTCTCTTTTTTTTTGATATTATATTCTATTGACTGCAGCTCTCCTGCGTTTATTTTAAGTTCTCTTGAGACTGTCGAAATCGTATTAAGTTGCTTCGTTGCATCGTCTGACGATGAACTTTCGGAATGACCTCTTGAACAAGGTCGTCTTTATTACAGCTAAACTCAGCGCGCACTGCCAAGGCTACTTATGCGCTTCTACAAACAATTAATCGAAAACTGATCTAATGACGAGCCATTAGATCCGTTACGTCTGATCGAATCTATAAGAATGGATTATTCATTACGAATGGCCCAGGGAGGCTGGGGGCGTGCTCATCCTTGTACTTAATTAATACTCGCATGTAATACAACATTTAATCCAGGTCCCCAGACTCCTCTCTTCTAAGGGCCCTAACCTATGTATCTCTCTATATGTATTGTATTTATTTATACTATGAAGAAGCTAGTACTGTAAGAATGTACGTCAATCTGAATTACTTGTATTTTGGCAATTTTGATTTTCGCGCGTCAGGCTTTGGGTTATCTCGTATACATCTCGTTGGTATCGTACCTAGTGTGTATCATGGTCTTCCTCATTCTGCTTATTATTTTTTGTTTCTCTTATCACGGTAATAATTTTCTTTCCTTTGTCTCGTGCAAAAGATTTTCGCCATCAGCAAGTACGAATACTCGCGAATCATATCACTCTCGATATGTAAGTAAAGGACTGATTCAATCGATAGCTCCGGCCAGTCGACGTACAGGAAACCATCGGTTTAATTCTTGTGAGATGAAATACGAGAATTACATGAATCGAAACTGGCGCCTTAATCTGTAAATGCCAAGATAAAAGAAACTCTTGTGAAATTCATTTATAATCGTAAGCGTGTCTCGCGAATCTCAGTACTGCAATTACGTATAGATTGACGTACACGTACATGCGCACACATTGTTATACATACCTATATAGTAGAATTGCGATTACGAACTGCAAGGTTTCCCTAAAAGAGCATGTTCCACGTATGTTAATTATCATCTCTTCTTTGTCACCCAGAAACTAACAATTGTTCATTGTTGGTGAAGAAACACGACTAAATTTCATTCAAGTGTTTGTACTTTTGAGAATGTCGGACTGGGATTCATAAGAAAAACAAATGAAATGCAATGCAAAGGAAATTTAGCCGAGTAGACTGACAGTTGTTGACTCCATCCATCTCAAGGGCTTATCACTTTTCTCTATAAGATATTGTATTTTAGAACTCTTGCAATTCCAACCACAGTAGATAATCGACACCATTTTTTCTAGGATATAGCGGATATCGACCGCTTGCTGTAAATTATTAGAGTAACTTCGTTGCTATGTACTGTCATTCATACGGTGGATGCTTCGGATGGGTTCCTTGTCTAGATTCAGGAACCTCTTGGGGCAATATAAGCGAATACATTTCTATAATATAGGCAACGAGGATATTTTATTATTACGTGAACAAAATGAAATGGTGTATATGTGTGCGCATGCCAGTGTAACCCATGAAACCCCATGTATATAGTATCCACCCATCCCGCACCCGCCTAGATTATAAGTCACACTCGAAAACGAAATGATTCTTGCCAAATTTTCAATGGGACTTAGGGACAAACAACTAAACATTTGAGAAATCGCAAAAATATATTGGTATTATAAACGATATCTGTTTTTATTATCAATCTGTGTCATCCCACGCAAATTCCGTACGCATTTCCTTCTCCTAGTTTACTTTTGGAGGTACAGAGGACTTTATATTTTTTAATAGAATAATACATTTTTTATATACTCTACTAGTAGCGCTATTCGGGGCAGATCCAAGGCGCTTGTAATTAAGTCTATTTACGTAACTCAATTGTAAGATATTGGAGGATGAAGAAAATGTGCTTAAAGAAAATTAGTTTGGACTATCGTTATGCTTTTAATGAATGATTGAGTGCATAGAATATTTTTCACGTTTACTTTATTACTAAAATAATGAGAATATTACAGAATACAGCGAGTAATATATGATTTAATAATTAATAATAATGTTTAATCATTGTCGTGGTAATAGATTTTAGGTTTGTTAGAATTTTTCTTTCATAAAAAATGAATAGCTATGTCAAACGATTACATTAAAAAAGAGAAAACAAAATCTTTACAAGTATCAGAATACTAAGTGTCACTGGTATATTATATGACGACACAGAATACTAAAATGCATACCTATTTTAATGATGGATATTTTCAGTTTTGTAGCTTCAATCTCTACCTTAAAGGTGAATGCCATTCTCGATAACGTGATACAGAGTAAACCTACTGATAATATCAGTTCTGTACAATCGGAGGCTTTGTAATAATGTATAAAACGTATTATATATAATACAATAGTATATAGTATACATGAAATTCGCTTACGTTCTGTCGATTTCCGTCTAATGTGAAAGTATTTCTAAATAGCACAGTTTCGTTTTATTAATGACACAATAAACTGAATTCTGTGTTATTATGCGGTTTTACTGTATGCCAGAAGGCGACGTTTACTATACCAAGCAAAAATATACAAGCACAAGTACTAGAAAACAATATAAGAAATGTCAATGACCTAGTTGGAGAATTTAAGCATTTTATTCGGAACCTGGTTTCAGTTTATATAGTAGTGACTTTTCTTGAGTATTTTTTGTTGTCGAAGAAACTGATGAATTTGATGACGAATGCTTACTAGTACCGTTAGCCGTATTACCTGTGCTACGTTTATCCTGTTTAGCCTTCTTCATCATGTCCTTCAATCTCTTGTCAGCACTGATGATATGAATGTTTGGTGTCACTTTTGGTCCTGTACTTACATTTGTTGTGGAACTACTACCATTGTTGGACTGCGATTGATTTACATTATTTGATGATGACTTGTACTTATCATTGTGCTTTGAACCTGTATAATAAGATATTGCCAGATATAACTTATTATTTACTACAATAGTTATTTATATACATATGTATATTATATTGAATCATTGTACTTACTAGAACTGGTTGATTTTTTTTGTTCCTTAGGTTTGTTTT
This sequence comes from Syrista parreyssii, assembly GCA_030142615.1. Classification (NCBI taxonomy): domain Eukaryota; kingdom Metazoa; phylum Arthropoda; class Insecta; order Hymenoptera; family Cephidae; genus Syrista; species Syrista parreyssii. The sequence goes on from JARQTG010000346.1 coordinate 797,672, forward strand.
CAGTTACAGGTTTTGGTGAGGCCCTTTCTTTGGCAACCTGCAATGACAATAGGAATAACATTCAGGAATATTATAATTTATCAAGTATAAATCTCACTTTAGAAAACATTTAATAGAATGTATATGAATACACACACCTGTTGTGATTTAGAGCAGTTTGAGCAATACCACACTAATTTAGGAACATCTATTTGAGAATCCTGAATATGTGGTGTGTGACATTCTTGATGATACAATGCATGACATTCGACACACTCAACAAGTCTGTTTCTTGCTCCAACGTCCATTCCTTTACAGATCACACACGTCAAGTCATCTTCCAAAATTTCTAAAGCTAATGTATCATCTGATTGTAGAACATCTGGTGGTGTATCCCGAGTTGGTAAATTAACTGGTGAATTGTTTTTGCTAGATTTGCTTGAATGTTTGGATGAGGAACTTGAACTTTTACTTTTCTTACTGCTATTGCTACTATGGTCACTTAATACTGGCTCCTCCATCGTATACTGCAAAATACATTAATATAAGGATTTTCATTATATTCAGTAATATCAATAAGATACTATACCTTTTTGTGCAAAACATTACAAAGCATTTTTGTAGACCCATGTTTTTGCCTAATAGCTTCATCCAGAAGGGCATGCAATTGTTCCACAGAATCTTTATTAGTCGAATGTAAGAGACGCAGCCCTTGTGTAAACTGTGGATCTAAATCTAGTTGAGACATGATTTATTCTACCTGCGAAACAAACAATTAAATACTCATTAGTTAGTAATTAAAATTGTACAAAATATAGTAAACATCATTGCATAAACAAGTTTCTATACTTGTTCTAGGTAACTTTTCGTTCATTATGACGCTACTTTACGCTTTAAACGCTGTAAATAATTACCAACAAATGCAAAGAATAAAATTAATTTATAGAAAGATTAGCTATATCTTTCAACAATAATCTCCAGCACAGGTTATATATTGTTGCAGTGTTCCAAAGTAACGAATACAAAATTAAATAAGCCGATGTCTATCTAAGAAATTTCATAATCAACTTACGCTTCTAATAATAATCGTTTAATTATCAATAACTATTAAGCGTCTACAGATTTTCAAAAAATCGATAATCTCACATAACAGTATCAATACTTCGAAAGATACGTCATAATTCATTTGTATGTTAAAGAATTCCTTTTATTGCCGACGAAATAATCAATGATTAAGCATAGAACAATAAGACAAACAAGACGATGAATATATTACGAATCCACAATATAACCACTTGTTTCGAGATGCACTTTCTAGTGCAGGTAGCAGGTGCTCTCATATACTTATATATAGCCTAGCTTAATGCAAACTGCTCTTACAAATTATCTAGATGATACAACATGCTGCAGTGCATTAAATGAAGTTTCCTTAGTATTATCTTGGGAGACAACGACCGGTATTATCTAAGAATTTCGTACGATTGTTTACGCATGTACAATATGTAACTGTCCTATTGTGAATCATTGCAATAAGTACTATCGAGTCTTTCGTCTAGTTGCATCCTCAAAGTGCATAATATTCTCTGAATTCTGTCTGTATAATGATAAATGTACGCTACGGTTTCAAGTCTCATGGTTAGAATATGAAATAAAAAGAAATTGTGAGTAGCAACTAGTTATAAATTCTTATCTGCGATGCAGACAAATTGAAAGATAGGGGGTTTACATAGGTGGAGAAGCGAATAATAAGAAGACTAGTTGAGAATTGATAATCGAAAAGAGTGTAAGTAGATTGTAAGTGAGTGACTTTGAAAATACCGCGTCAGAGCGGGATGAACCCAGCAACCCTTGGAAGAAACACAAAAGCACGCAGGTTCTCCTGTCGCTAGAACCGACCCTGGGTTTATATATTATAAATTTAATTTCGCACGAACTTTAAGTGTGGATATAAATTCGCGTGTGTTTTATCCGCAGGTAAATTAAGTTCTGAGCTACTCGCGGAACGTAGCAGTCTTACGTATCGATGGGAGGTGAGCGCTACTAAGCTTGGAAAGAGGGTGGAAATTCAACGAAAGAAAGACCAAAATAGTAACCTGCGTGTGATCAAGTGGAGGAACGAGTTAGCTATGGCTGTGCTCTGTTTATCCTGCTCTGTCGCCGCGGCCTCTATGCAGGCGTCCTTGTTCAAAGCGTATTAAAACGGTGCCCAACTTTCGACTGGCAGTTGGCAGCCGTGCGTAAAAGAAATAAATAATCAAAGCGACCATGAAGTGACAAATAAAGTTGAGGAGAACAATGCTCGCAAGACGAAGAGAAATTTAAGTGCGGCGTGCATTGGCCCCAAGTGCGTGCGTGTGTGACTCTTAGGGCGCCTATCTTCCTTCTTGAGAGAAACGTGATCCTTCCTGAAACATTGAAGAAGTAGTCAGCAGCAGCAGTAGCAGCAGCAGTAACCAGCAGCAATAACAGCAGCAGCAGCACCAGCCGAAGAAGAGGGCTATGCGCTCGGCACCGAGCTGAGGCTGCTGACATTTCGGCATCTTCAAGTTTTGTGCACCAGAGGATTTGAGTCTAGGTCGTCAAAAATCTTGGCAGGAAGAATTCGTCAAGTAACGAAACTCGTGTAAGTCAGGATTAGGAACATCCTTGGCAACCGATTAAATGCACGGAGACATTCGCAGATGCCCAGCACGCACGCTTCGCCCTAGGATAGACACAATACTCCAGCATCATGCCGGCTACAAGAATATTACTCTGATCTGGTGCACTTGGTGAAACGATTTGTTTCGACGAAACGCTCAGACAGCTTAGCCGTGGACACGGCTTCTGATTAACCTCCACGACTCAGGTCGTTTCTGAAGTTCACGCACAACGGTATAGTAAGGACGTAGCCATGATATTGGGTTCTGAGACGTCCGTCATAGTCTGACGCTGAGAAGCTCATCATCGAGCCTGCGAACATGAAAACGGAGAAGAAACCTAGCGAGCCAAGCTGTGTTCCCACTACGGTGGTTAAGGAAGAACCAGATACGGACTCTGTCAAGATTAAGGAGGAAGGTACGGCTGGCAATAACGACGATGCTACTGGCGACGATGCCACCGAGTGTCCTAGAGACTCTAATCTCGATTCAGCTAACGGGGAGAGCACAATGTCTGGAGATAATCAAAATGGTCCTGGTGGTAATCAACCAATCTTGAACTCTGTTAAGCAAGAAAATGATTCGACTAATCCAACAGAAGAATTACCTGGTGGTAAGTTAGCAGGTTAGAAGATCATACACAAACAAAGCTCCAATTTATTTAGTCCGAGTGTTTTTGCAACATGGAAGTTGGTTTCTGCTATGCTTAACATTTTCTTAGACTAGATTGAACAATTTCATGTTTATGTTCAAATGAAATTCTGGCAAATATTGAAGAGAAATGTTGCTGTTGCAATTCATTAATTATTGAAACTATTTATTATATGTTATCCACATGTAACAATTATTCTACAGTTTTCAATTAGAAAAGTCTAAGATGATTTACATTTTACAACATTCTAAGAAAAGTAAGTTAGAGAAACATGTGGATATGTAGACCATAATATTAAAATTTTGATACTAAAAATTATAACCTTAGTGATATGAATACTTGCAATGGTGTCACTTGTGTTACAGATTGTGGTGGTAATGTGGGCCTTCCATCAGATGGTATTCAGCCACTGGTGAGTAATGTACTTGGAAAGCAAATGGGAGCTGGCGCAGGTAGTGGCGAGGCACAGTATATGCAACAACAAAGCCAGATCTTTGTATTTTCAACAACGCTTGCGAATAAAGGTGCAGATGCAGTGCTACAGGGACAATTCCCATCTATCATTGCTTATCATTGTGCTCAACCAGGCACCAAGAAATACTTAGAGGTAATATTTTGCTATAAAATCTTGTAACCTTTACTCCACCTCTTATCAAGTGCATTTAAAGATATGAATTGACCCATAAAATCATTATCTAATAAGCAATAATTTTTATGATTTCAGAAACATCCAAATAAAGTCAATCAGTTTCGTCAAAATCCTGCTCAATGGTTAAATAACCTTGCTATGATGAAACAAAAAGGGCAGCAAGGTGCGCCAAATAGTGGATTTCCGACAGAGCAACCCCCAGAATTGTCTGCACTGGATCCCAACGCTTCACCATTTTGGAATGAGCAACCTAATCTCCGGAACGTTAACGGTGGAAACTCCTTGGGTAATCCGGAGTCATCGTTGGATGATACAAATATAGATGTGCCTTGCCTCGTGCCGAATTCCCCCAATAATCCAGGTATGTATGAGTAAATAGAAAAAATGAATAACTATCGATAGTAATAGTGCCAGGATGTTCCTAAGCTTTAATTATATATTTTCACATAATTTTTATCTATATGAAGTAACTTCTAATGTATAACGATTTACCATTTTAGCTAATCCCCAACCTCCGTCTACCAATGCCGCTATGGGTCATAGTCCTAACTTATTAGGAGGCAACACCAGCCCTGGTCCTGGCGGCCTGCAGCCTTCTTTGCAAGGTGTGAAGGTCCCCGACGAGCAACTGACGCCACAACAACGTCAGCATCGGGAGGTGCAACTGGCGACTATAAGAAAAATGCAAGAAATACTATTCCGCGAATGCAAGGATGAGGCAGGTGGACCTCTAGATCCTGCTCAAGGAACACCAGTTACTTCCGGACCACCGACGAATGTTCCCTCTACAGGGCCTCAGGGTCAATGTCCTCCAGTTGTGGATTGGCACAAATCCGTTGGCATTGGTCAATTTCTCGATGGGAAAAATAAAGTAAGATGCACAAGCTCATTACTACCTTTTTCTCAAATTAATGCGTTAGACATAAGGGGAAAAAAAAAACATAATTTGCTACGTTAAAGGTTGGAGTTGGCAGTCCTGGTACAGTCCCCCTACGCGGAGCAGGTATGGCAGGTGTACCTCGTGGTCAAGGACCACCTCCTCCATATCATCAAACAACGCGGTCGGCGAGTGTACCTATTGCCATCCAGAGTCCGAATCCCTCCTCGCCAAACAATCCGACGAGCAATCTATCCCTGCCATCGCCGCGAGCGAGTTCGGCCCTAAATTCACCTGCAGATTGCAATCGGCAATTTCAACTTGGTAACCAAAGACCAGGAGGTCACTTGCCAGGCCAAAGTCCAACTAGTCAGGACTCGCCAAATCCTGCAGTTGGTACAGCAACGGCATCTTCAGCCACGCGATTAAATCACAGTAATCCTGGAACACCTGTGTCTCATTCCCATCTCGCTGCCCTCAGTCCCAGTGGAGCGACGCCACAAAAGGATTCTTCCCTCGACTTCCCAACAAACCAACCTCCAAGCGGTAAGTCTTTGTTTTACATTAAAAACCATTTCTTTTTTTTATAAACATGAAAGCTGCAGTATGACAAGTACATAAAGAGACTCTATTGGTAAGATTAAAGCAACTCTATTGAGCTCCACATTTTTCTTGATCAGTGGATGGTATGTTCTGCCGGACGCTGCAATCTTTAGCTCAACAAAAACAACAACTTGGTGGTACGGTAAACGCCGCTGGTGTCAAGGAGGCAAATTTAATGCCGGTACCTAGCCCACAGCAAATACAATATCTCAATGCTTTCGAGGGACAAGAACTCACCATACAGAAGCAGCCTAATACGAGTCTCAAGGATGGGAGCTTACCTACGTAAGTTCTCATAAATATGTGTTCAATATAAGTAATATACCGTCAAAAAAAATGTTATTCTCTTAAATTCTATGTAATTTAATTTGTTTGCCATGCAGGAGCACAGGCAATAATACAGAGATGTCGAATCGAATCTTGCCAGGAAGCATGGAGAGTGGCAATCAATTCCCTGCTAGATCCGAAGGTGCAAGTCCGTCTATGGATAGTATGAACCGAGGATTTGCTGGTCCATTACATAGTCCACACACACCTCATACTCCACATACTCCAGGAAGTGCAGCACCCCATACTCCAGTAGATCCGACAAAGTCTACGGGCAAGACGACTGCTAGCGCACAAAGTAGTCCGGCACCTCACAACAGTAGTATACCTGACAGTATGGGACCTCCTAGAACAGTTCCAGCGTCGCCTAACATGAAAGCAGATACATCTCCACCGTCAACAAAGGATTCCCAACAGCCACCGGTTGGCAATCCCAGTAATCAACCCCAAACCGGTTCAGTGTTGGGTCCATCTTTTCCATGTAGCAGGCCGTCGACAAATGCCAGCCAACCGTCGGACAACGTACCTTTAAATCCTAATAACATTGGTGGCGGGGGTGGAGGCAATGGCCGGCTTGGGAATCTGGGTGGAATGGGCGCGAATCATTTTGATCCTATAACTTCCTTGGCTCAGATGAGTCAACAGTTGACGAATACGGCTGCGAGTAACGCATTAGGAAACGATGGTCCAATGCATTCTGGTAACTCAGGAATGATGCCGTTCAATCCTCACGGAATGCACATGATGCAAATGGGAGAGATGAATGGGTGCCACATGCCTGGTGGATCTGGCAATGTTAACGAACCTGGTGATGTGAGTGGGATGTGCATCGGACTCGGTGGACCACCGACGAGCTACAGTCCAACACCTCATACAGGCAGTCCTGGGGTTCCCAACAAGATTGGTCATCCTATGATGGGCCATGGAATGATGCATTCGGCAGGTGCATATCCCGGTGAACCTCATGGACCCCCGAGACTTATGGGTCATGTATCAGGACCTAGTCCTTATAATGGCGCCAATGTACAAGTTAAGCCCAGTGCACCGAACACCATTCAGTACTTACCAGCTAGGCCTAATGTGGGTCACACGCCAAGAGGACCACCAAGCCTCGACTTCCTTCAGCGCTTCACGAACCCGCTCTCTAATCTCGAATCGAAGATGTCATCGCCCTCGGTGAATCTTCAGTACTTCCCAAATGGCTGCGTGCCGAACAACATGGGTCCGCACTCCGGTATGCCAAACATGAGTGGCCTACCTGGTATGGGTGGTTCACCCCGGATGGACGGTCAACCTATGAACACTTCCGTAGGCATTCATCCCTCTATGAGGCCTGTTGGCAATATGCGACCGCAGCCTAACATGATGCGCATGCAGCACATGGTCGGCGGCGGTGTTTTTCCCGGCAGTCCAATGGACCCCGACAAAGTCTTCCCTCCTGACATGGTACCTCAAGTCCCTAATCAACCGAATCCTGGCATGTACGTGCCCGGCAGTAAGGCCAGTCCCATGGGTTTGGGACCTCCAGACGCCTCTCAGCCTCTACCACCAAGTATGGGTGGTGGTGGCAGTAATTTTAAGAACAGTCCCTTCGTCGCTGGCGGACCCAGCATGTCCGACCCTAACTACGCCCAACAATTTCACAATTTCCAGCAGCAACTTTATGCGACTGGCACGAGAGGCAGTGGACCGCCACATCCTAATCTGCATCCACCACCCAATTCGCATTCGCATCAGCAGTTTTTCATGCCCAAGTAATACACACATCTCACTTCTCTCTATGAGACGTGACATACTTCCTTCGTCCCACTCCGCTCCCTTCAACATTGGTGACGTTTCGCTTCTTCTTATACGAGAGTTCTACTAGAAGGTGCGCGATTTACCAAGACGTGGCCAAATTTAGTCTCGTCCAATGACACAAGAGACCGGGTACACTCATCCATCATTATACCTTACGTACTCTTCACATATTTCTGACATACACGCGACAGGCTCTCGTCCCTAGATTGATTGCATTTATTTGGTACTCTTATTTTTTGAGAGTTCGCCGAATCATATTGAGTATCTAATCGTCATTGTTAATTAACGTCGGTGTCGACTTCGACGTCGATGTCCAATATCGTGGTCGACGTCGATATCTTCGTGGTCTTGTATATCGGGGTGTGATGTATCAAATCGTGGACATGGAGGTAGGAGCACGCGAAATTTCTAGCCGTGACGACCAGCACAATGTGTTTAATTAGGTAAACATTATTACCTAGCTACAAGTCTTCGAGACACGTAGAGGACGATTATGTAAATTCCAACTGTTACAAATCTGGGAATGTGTTTATTAGCAGTATTGTAAATAAGTGTAAAGTTTGGTTTTCCGAGAAACCGATCGTTTTTTTAATTTTTTCTTCAACTGGTAATAGATTTCGAGTTTGTGTATGATGATTGAGACTCCTGAATGAGAGAAAGTTATTTATCTTTGGACGTTACTCTTCGTGTTGCTCAAGGTAAGGAATTCGCATAGAAACGGCATTCGCGCGGAAGAACTTTGGGAGAAATAAGAAAAAAAAGAAATAGTTGATACGGAGTCGGCAATAATTTATCCTTCCTTATCACTAAATACTTAACACAGTCAAGCAAGCTCAAATTGATAATTGTACATATATACGATATATATACCTGATACAACAACTCCTATAATATCGCCCCACCAATCCTTCGTGACCAACTCTGTGCATAATCATGACCCCACGTAGCGTATAATGATATAAGAATAATTGACTAAGAACAATTATGTTGTTGACGAATGATTTTTATTATAAATGAAAAATAAAATAAAGATATTTACAAGAAGTCGATACAAGAATAAATCAATAATTTCTTGAACAGTCCAACAATCACAGTTCCTATGCAGATTAAACACTGAACGTATGTACCCACCATTCGATACGTAATGGGACAGATTATTACATAGTGATTTGTTGACACTGCATATACTTTGTAATTGTATGACGAAACAGAAAAAATCTCCTTTTCAATGCAACTGGGATCGAAATGAATTTTGTACATAAAATTTTCGATCGATGAAAATGACGTCACGATAACATGATATTTACGTATTATTTACAAATTGTTATTATGTATTATTTTGTAATCTCTACAAGACTGCATAAAAATGAATGATGAATCTTTTTCATGGAAGTATTTGACACTGAAGTAAATTGTAGCAGCAATTACTTGCACTTCAGAGTCTCCCAACTAGGCAAATATTGGAGAATGCAAGCTTTTTCCAAATTTTCTAGTAATTCTTGTATTCTTGAAGCTTTCTCTTCCTAAACACCCGAAAAGGACTACGTGCTTTTCCTCTCTACGAAGTTACATTATTGCAATTTGAAGCAATTTGTAAAACTAAAGGAGTACCCACGCCAATTATTTTACAGAATTTTTCTCTGTCTGAACTTAGGCATCGGTATCTTGATGTTGTTTACCGAGATTGCCAAATTTTATACTATCATTTCTGTCCGTATCTTTAGGTACAGCGAATCATCGTGTCCCTGCATAAATGTAATTTATTATAAATGATTACCCGTGATAAGATAGTCATGTAATATTGTTTATATTATTTAAAGGTGCTTTCTAAATTTCTAAAGATTTGTTGCGTTGGGTGTTTTTGTCGTTTACCTCTGTTTCGCTCTTTTGACTTCTTTCAACCTGCAAAGAGATGAATTTGTAATAGCTGAATTTATTATTTTTTAGACGTTTGCTAAATATGAGACACTAGGAACGCATTCACGTGTATCAGATTCATTCACAATTCGATCAATTAAGACTACATAAATAGTTTATGGCACTCTGTGACATTCATTCAGTCTAATCGAGACATTTAGCAAACGCCCGAATTTAATATTCATTAATGACACGTCATTTTAATCAATTTTCTACCCAAAACCCAAACCAAACCTGTCCTGTCCAGCCATTCATTGGCTGGAGGTGCCTGAGTCCCGCCAGTTTCCTCCATTTCTGCAATTAGCATAAGACAATTTTATTAATTGCGAGGTTTGATTGTAATAGTCATTCTGAATTCTATCCGGTCTATGAAATCATTGTTGTTTAAAGAATTTATTACTGTATAATTCAAAATGACTGTATCATTTAAATTTCATCGTACCGTGTTTACCTTGACCGCTGTCCTTCCATGTCAGCTGTATCGCCATTCGCACTAAAAAGTATGTAATTTTCTACTATAACCATGGAGAGATACTCTTTATAGAAAAATTATTGGCGTTTCTTACCTTTTTTTCACTGGAACGAAATCATCCCATTCGCTAAGATCGTACTTTGACAGATCACCATCATCCTCTTCTTCATCTTCCTCCTCCTCTTCTTCTTCATCTGCCTGAAATGAATCAGGTAATCAGTTTAAAACATTTTGACCATGACGGATATAAATAATAGTTTAGAATCTTACAATTTCTTTTACTGGTTGTTCCTTCACCATGTCTTCTTTGGATATATTACGTGGTGGACTGTTATACCTCGAATCTTTGGAATCGTCATCGGATCGATTATCTAATTTTCGTTTCTTCCTCCGTCGTCCAAATTCATCGTATTCATCATCATCGTCATCTTTTCTTTCTTTGTATTCAACCACTCCTCTATCATTGTAACCCCCTCCGTAACCCGTTCGCTCTTCGACCTCGCCAAACTTTGGTGCATTGCACATGTTACATTGTTGCCGACGAGCCCAATTTACATTTCCGCATTTGCTACACTGCCAATCATCCGCACTGAAATATAAATAATATGCATCTGAAGATAAATGATTTCAGGTATAGTTAATTTTTACAGGTATTTTTACCTGAATAACCCTCTACTTTTTTCTGCGGCAGCTTTTCCTATTTCTTGACCAAGCTTCTTTTTCTTTGGACATTCTCCTCTATCTGTATACAATTGTTTATAACGATTATTAGCTATATTACTTAACTAAGACAGTTTAAATACTTATTTAAAGTATATGCATATAACTAGAATCTTTAATATTAATAAGTATAGTAACCTGTCATATATATTTTATGATAACATAAAAAAATGAAATATATAAAAAGCATAATGGATAAAACACAGATTGGTAATGATAACTTTCTCCTCACGTTTTCATAGATGTAAGGACAAAAATCCTAAAATACATACCCTTACCACAACGGTTGCAAGAATTTCGTCTGGCAAAATTGACATTACCACATCTGTAATAAGAAGAGCAGGTAGTAGTATAGTCATCAAAAGAATGAATAGCAAGCTAGTAAACATAAATAAATAATTAATAAGAAAAGATAAACAAATAATAATTAAATAATCAGAATAAATAATGAGCGCTCATTTCCAGTGGAGAGAATGGAAAGGATAGGAAATATTAGGACGTACAGCGGACTAAAGGAGACAGGTGGATCGATGAATTCGATGATCCATTGGGCCGGAGACGAACGTTTATATATTGCAGTACGCACTGAGAATCCGGGCATATCCAGTCGCCATCGTTAATGCTCCGGTGGCCGTCCTCATCGACTTTGCCGTCCATTTCCTAATCCTAAACGGAGGCTTTCACCGGGCCACCCTCTTGGCAATTATAATCTCCTTATCTTGTTCCAAGTTTCACGTTAAATATTATAATCTGACAATTTAGCTTTTCCGCCGGGCAGATATAGTTCTACTATACTGCACCAGCTACTGCACTGACACTGTCTGTTACTGCTATTCTGCACAGTGCTGCACTATCGCACTTGTACAGTATCGTGTATAAGACGATACGATAATGTCACTTTAGTTAGTAGTAACGTGTACTATCGAAAGAGGGTGCAGGCGTAACAAGAACTAACGGTTCGAGCACGCGAATGGCGGGCTGACCAAATCGCTCAATAATTGCAAATAGTTCTTTGTACAAAATAGTATTCTGAGTATATTCATTTGATTTTATTTCAGTACAGTAATTATGTTAACGTTGCAATGATTTAGCATAGTGGTCGTTTATTAAAAAAGAAATATAGTATAGGAAGAATTTAACGTTGATATAAAAAAAATATAGATATTAAAAGTAAGGAACATCTTGTACAGACGTTGTTAGAAATAAATTGCAGTTACATATGTTAAGTGGATGCCGTTTGGTTTGGTGAAATAATAATTTGGGTTATAAGTATATTATTAAAATAGATTTTAATAACATCAATGATTCGTATTTACAATTCTGTCGAAGTGTGCAACAGGTGTGTGTTACATGATGTTTGAGGAATGAGCTTATGTACTATAATGAATGAGATTACCATCAAATTCCCTTTGAATTTTTTAGAAAACTAGAAGGAACGTACTAAGATTGTTATAATGTCTAAATAATATCTCGTATATATATGGTACACGAAATAAAATATTGACCACGATTGAATAATAAATTAAGTTTCATGCTGAAAATTATCTCTGTAGAAAATAAGGTATACTACGAGAGACAATACTTTTGAAAATTTCATTTTGTGAGCAGTTTAATTCATGCATTCGAAAAAGTACGTGATAAAATTGATGGATACGGAAAGCGTTACTCTTAGCGGAAGATTCATAAAACACCAAGGAACATAATAGTAATTTTGCAGTAAAGCTGCAAATTTTAAAAATTCATCTGTTCACGACAAGCTATTGTCGCTATAGTCAATGGATACTCTTCCTACGTTCTAGCTATACACCATACGCCTTTGAGTTATTGTAGGTTACCTTATCAAGGCTGAAACTGTTCGATAATTATAATGGGCTAAATCATTATGGCGCTAATAATGAAATTAAAATGTCAAGACTCATGACTCAGTATGACTTTTAAATCATCTGGCAGTGTACAAGTGATGTCGTTTATTCTTTCCCTGAGCATTTCCTGGACAGCATGTCCAATGGGAACATCGTTGTCGTAACTTTTATCCAATTTTTGTCGTATTCTTAGTATCATGTCTACAATTTCTACCTCCTGTTTGTCTTGAACCCACGTCTTTAAATCCTAAGATAGAGAAAAATAGAAAAAGAATGAGATATTATATGATACTTTAAAGTCAAAATTCCAGGAGTTTACACTTACTGCTCTGGATAGGGCTTCGAGCTGTATGGCTTGTAGTTTTTGTGTGAGTTCAGTGTATCTGGTATGAAACCATCCAGCAAAGTTTGGGGAACGGAAGAATCTTCTATACAGGCCAACCCAATCACCTTTTATACCAATAGTCAATTGTGGGCCTGCACTACTCAACGTGGCCAAAAAATCATCTGGATTAAATAGCTGTGGAATTGGCGTTGCCTGCAATGGCAATTCTATTTTCATTCTCATGGGCTATAGGTTTATCACTATTAATGATTATAATATTATACGATACCTTAAACGGCGATATATTCTTTTGTAAAGGCATTAAACTGGCGATATATCTCTCTAGCGGAATCATAAAACTCTCAGTCAGTTCACACAAATGCCTTTTTAAAAGGGCAGTCTGAACTTCACCAGGCCTTTTGGTTTGAATGCCTCTTAACAACTTCTTTAATATAATTTTGTCTTTTTGCAAAAATGGTTTGTACTGAGTGTAAACACCTGGTTTCGAATCTAATACTCTGAGATTTTCTGATTTTTTTATTCTATACTTTTGATTCTCTGTAATATAAACGATTCATGCATACATTACTCTTGTGTAGGGATTATATATTCATTAATTTCGTTCTTACCAGTACTTATCCCATCTGTTATTTTAATGATATGTGGCCAATGTTGTAATGTCTTGGCAAAAAATGGATTAGTGACACCCAATATAACAGCCGGAGGTGCTGGAGCATCTGTAGTATACTCCTTGAATTCCGAATCATGTATTGTGAAGTACGGACGATGATCAGCACAGTACTTTAAAGGTACAATCATTCTGACAAAAAATGTATTATTAATTTTAACTTTATTCTATTTAAACGATTCGTGCAAGTGGAACAATTGATGATGTACTCACGTTGTCAATGCCTGTACCATTTCCGAACAAATAGTTGGAGAACTGGCCATTACAACAATTGGTTCACTGAGAAGTACAAGCTCCCAGAGAAGATGAACATGACTTACAACACTGGCAAGACTGCGAAACATGTCACTTTCATAAGCAGATGTCAAAAACAGCCTCCGCACTTGATTATTAGGAACATGCTCCATTGCAGGAATATTCGGTACAGGAGCTTTGTAATTTTGATTTGGAATGTAAGTCTGCAATAAGAAATGCATAAAAGAATAATGAAAAAAAAAAATACCTTAACAACTGACAATATTATTCTGTAATTAGACTAACTTGAAATAGAACACCCATAATAGGTAAGTGGATTATTTGTCCAGGAAGAGGTGGAGGCCACTGATCAACCTGCTGAATTACTGTATCCATAACGGTATCGCCGGCTTCAAAGAATTCAGGGGCTATCAAGGCGCATAATTCATTGAATAAATTTATAAATGGTAGTTTTGTTATCATAACAATACTCTGAAAATAATTACCATGTATTATATACAGATAATATATATTGTAATTATATAATTCACAAGTTCTTCACCTTTTGGAAATATCCCCTTGGTAGAGTCTTATCTTTAACTTGTCGAAAATATACATAGCCCCAATAATAATCTTTATCAGCTTGTAGAAAAATGGGACATTTTCTGTTATACTCTTTTAGAGCTTGTGTATATTGTGTTGTTTTTCCATTTTGCCTAATTTTCACATGATATTGAGTATCTCCCATACAACCTGAATTAGAATCAGGAAACGCTAAATAACATACATTTGATCTTTCCTGCTCCGTTAGTTTAATGTGTTTTGGATATATTGCCTGTAATAATATAATTATATCATTACAGTCACAAGAATTCACAACCTAAATATTGCCAAAGTGTGGAATATCGGATGTATTAAATAATTATAAGTGAATTTTTTTTACCTCGATAGCTTGACCTAATTCCAGGTCAAAGGTGACTATACATATGCAATGTAGCCAATTACTAAAATATTCCCAATCCTTTTTAACCATCTTGTCTTTCCTAGATTTAGAGGTATGATCTTTAGTCAATGAACAAGAAGGCTCCGACATTGTTCAGTGACACATGTACTTTCCATAGAGATTAACCACCTGCGGTTTTGTACATCTGTTTAATATAAGTGAGATAGTGCACACAATAAATATGTCACAGTATTTAATTTCATTGAAGTTGGACCAAGAAAACATTCACATATTCCTGAAAGTGCAAATATTATATTAGTTCCATCATACACAATCAATAAAAATTCAATCAGATAATTTGATGATTACCTAATCAGATTTAAGCGTGTTATTATACACATTAGCTAACGATATGGTTCATTCATTTTATATGGGCACTTCTCAAGGAAATGTTTATTATACTAGGAAATTATGTATGTCAAGAGTATCATTAATCTTATTTGTTCAGATCTTTGAATTCATTTAAGAAGTAAAATTCAATGAAATTATTTACGAACGCTGCTAAAGTGAGTTTACACGTTAAATAGCAAAATAAAAGAAATACAGAAGTCTTACGCACAAAGCACTGCGTACGTCCCTGACATTAACATCAGGTATGATTCCGTCTAATTGTGGTCTATGAGTCTTTGTGATGAAACAAAATTTACATAAGATACATATGATGTTGCTCAAAGATTTGTGATACTTGCAAACAGCTGAGTTTCAGCTGTGCATTTTGATCTTCTATATAATAATATCGTTGTTCTGAGAGTTTAGAAACACTTGGACCCCCACTATGATGCCACTAGCGAAAGTCTTCATAATTTCTTACTACCAGATTTAATCGCTTCCACGTTTCCACGATTCGTAAGATAATCGACGTGACATTTCCGAGTACAATAATAGACAATTAATATTAAAAAAAATAATTATGCATCCTACATTTGGCTGTTTTATATAGAACTGAAATCACCACAGAGGCGTCGTCTTGTATACAATACAACATTGCAACTTTCTTTCTGAAACGATAAAGCAGTACCTAATACCGTTATGTTTGGACACAACTACTTTATCGGTTGAACTAATGTCGGAAAATATTGCAACGTGATTTTAGAATTTGTCAAAACAATAATAGTTACTTGAACTTTATATATATAACAATAATAGGCAATATAAATGAGTTCTTAAATGCATTTGGGGTACCTTTTTGATTTGATTGTATAGTACAACAGTTTAATTCGATAATATTCATATAAGTGTAACATTTGCTGATATTTTGCAAACCTAAATATTTGTGAAAAACAGAATTCGGTTTTGTATAGTATATTTATATGTACTTGTATGACGTACAAGTAAATTATTTAAATTAGTTTGAATATTTTATGATCATGGTTAATGATTTGAAACGGGAGTTGTCCTTTTCTGTCTGGTATCCACGATTTACAAAAGATTCCTTAGAAGCTGTTGTTCTCTCAATTCCTGATGATGTTCTTAAATATTTGGAGCACGATGCTTTCGTTTTACCTCTTGAGGCAACAGAGAATGTTCCATATAGTTCAGAATGGTCCGATGGTTCACCTGTAAATCAGGAATCTGCTGAGGTATGTATATATTTTATTATGGTTATAAAAATAATAATCTATAATATTTAATAATTGTATGATTTATGGTTCATTTTAGGATTCAGAAGATCAACCCACATTTCCTGACTTCAGTAAACAGATACAAGAAGTTCTTGACAAATTTGGAGCAGTTTTCATAAAGTGTAATTGGAGTACACCTTCGGTAAATTATTAGGAGTTGACTATTTTGGAAACAAATGATAATGACTGATGAAAATAATATTTTTAGGATGCAACCTGGGTTGCACCAACAAAAACATTGAAATGTACAACTTTGGAAGAAGTGTATTTACTTCTAAAAAGTTCAGATAGAATTTCAGCAGATCTGACAGGAATTATGAAGTCAAATGATAATAGACATTGTCTGGAACCTTGTTTGGTACTTAAACGATGGAGAGATATTAATCCTTGTACAGAATTTCGATGCTTTGTTGTTAAAAATGAACTAATTGGTAATTTAATTGTTTTTTGTTGTTCTAGATCATACATACAATTCTAAATCTCATATTGATTTTCTTCAGGTATTTCTCAACGTGATCTGTCTCAATGCTACAGTTATATAGAGGCAGAAAAATATGGCATACAACAGGACATCAAAAGTATATTTATGGAACGTATTAAGCATCGATTTAAAGCAGAAAATTGTAAGTTTAATTATAGTTATTACTATTCTAGTATTCCAACGGTTATTTTTATAGATGTAATTGACATGATACGATATAAAAAGGACAAAGTAAAAATAATTGATTTTGGACCACTTGATGAATCTGTTACAAAGGGAACATTATTTAGTTATGAAGAACTAAACTCTGAACTAAAAGAAACGCCAGAATTTAGATTTATTGCCGAAGATATGGGTATTCAACCAAATGCAACTCGTCATTTTTGTGTACCTCAAGAAATAAATGAATTTTTGCAATCAGCTGGTAATATGTCGATGATGGACATAATACAAGAAGTAAGTTTCATTGTGTACTTTATTACAATGATTCTAATTTTCATTTTCATTACTAGGAAGTAAACAGCCAGCATCAAGGTGATCACGACGACAACATTTGATATATTAATAAATGTTTAATGTTTTAATATATTTGTTATTATTATTAAGCTATAACTACAGTAAAGAATATTCAAGAAGCTTAAATATTGAAAACTGTCATATATATAACACGAGCCAATCGTAGGACTGTATTTATAGAAAGAATTAATGTGATTGGTTCGTACAAGTTATGTTTTGAGGTACATTGTATTCGCGCCATTATATCCTTGCGAACTGCACCACCTATCTTTCCTAAAGGCAGTTCCTACAATCATTTGAAAGTTGCAGTCACGATTGATGTTGAATTTTCTAATCTGAACAGAATTCTAAATTCTTAGAAACTTTACTAGTGACTTCTACGAGTTATATTTTTTTATTTCTCTTTGAGTCTTTCAAATACAAAGTTATATCCCGAATCTATACAAAATTAAAACAACTACAAACTAAATCTCTTGTTTCACACTCTCAGATGGTAACAGAAAATGGCGAATGTTTTTAGCAACGTTCATATGACAACGTTAAATTTTATTTCTAGACATCTACCTTTGGAGCACTGTGAAGTATAGCCAGTAGAGCACCCGACGTAAGAAGACATCCGTTTTGAGTGGCTACAAGCAGATTCAAGGAAAAATGTTCAAAGCGTGATTGTATACCTTCACGTTTTTAGTATATTCAGTTGTACTTTGTTATACTAAACATTAGTGTTGCACTGAAGCAACAATGGAACTCGTGGAAACCGATGAATGTATTATTCTTAATACGATATCGCGTAAGTTACTAAAAACTGATTTTTTTTTTACTTTTCCGGCTATAGGAGGTTAGGTTAATTATATTTGGCATGGCTTTCAATTATTTATTAAAAGTATTTAGCATCTTTTGTACAATATATATTTTCATTGACTTTGCCTGATTCTTATATGAAAGTCGTTTAATACTCTTGCTGTGCATGATTTTATTTAAAAATTAATTTTTCAGGGTTATTGTAACAATATTATTTTAATAGATACTATTTGGCTCAAGGCTTATTTACTTTTATATAACATTGAATAATGATTATTTTACAGCATTGCGTAAGATTGTGGTTCAAGCAGTTGGAGCTTCATTTTTATATTTGGCCACACACACTAAACTTGAAACTCCTTTTGAGCGCAACCAGTTCCATGGTCAAGACTCACAATCATCTGATGATGAGGATGTAGTTGAATATCAATTTGAAGATGATTTGGATTATTTGAGATCATTAGATCCTAAAGAATGGAAAGAGCAGGATCATTATGCTGTATTAGGACTGAAGAAGTTAAGGCATAAGGCTACTGAGGATGATATAAAAAGGGCTTGTATGTATCATATGTAAACTAAGATATAGTGATAATATTTAACAATCTACTATTCATTTTGGATATATTCACAATTTATTGAATGTACATTTTATACATTAGATAAGCAAAAGATACTTAAGCATCATCCCGACAAACGTAAAGCTATGGGAGAGGAAGTACGAAGGGATGATGATTATTTCACCTGTATAACACGTGCATGGGAAATGCTTGGAAATCCTGTTAAAAGACGTAGCTATGACAGTGTTGATCCTTGTTTCAACGATGACTTACCAGAAGAGAAGGATGCGAAGAGTAATTTCTATGAAGTTATGGGCAAAGCATTCGAGGATAACTCTAGATGGTCTGAAAAGAAGCCAGTTCCACAACTAGGTGGAATTGACACACCTAGGGAAAAAGTTGAGAGGTTCTATTCCTTTTGGTACGACTTTGAATCGTGGCGAGAATATTCATACCTTGATGAAGAAGATAAAGAGAGTGGTCAAGAGTAAGTGTCTATAAATTAATTTATTAACTTTTGTATTCGAATTTTTATTATAACATTTTACTTCTAGTCGTGATATGCGCAAGTGGATTGAAAAAAAGAATAAAGCAACTCGTGCTAAACGAAAGAAAGAAGAGATGACCCGAATTCGAAGTTTAGTTGATATGGCTTATAACTTGGATCCCAGAATAAAGAAG
Organism: Syrista parreyssii; assembly: GCA_030142615.1. Classification (NCBI taxonomy): domain Eukaryota; kingdom Metazoa; phylum Arthropoda; class Insecta; order Hymenoptera; family Cephidae; genus Syrista; species Syrista parreyssii. The sequence continues at coordinate 817,077 of JARQTG010000346.1, forward strand.
TTCCAACAAGAAGATAAAGATAAGAAGACTGCAGCAAAACGAGCTAAGCAAGAGGCAGCCAAAGCTCGTCAGCAAGAGGAAGAAAGATTAGCTCGGGAAGTTGCAGAAAAAGAAAGATTAGAAAGAGAGAAACGCGAATCCGAAGAGAAGGCAAGAATGGATGCACTGAAGCAAGAAAGAGAAGTACAAAAGAAAGCTCTAAGAAAGGAAAGAAAAGCTTTAAGAGATCTCTGCAAGTCCAATGATTACTACGCGGAGAATCCAGCCGAGAATATAAAACATATGGAAAGCGTAGAAAAGATTTGTGAGCTTTTTAAATTAGTACAACTAGAAGAGGCCATGAAAAAGCTACAAAAAGACGGCAGAGCAGCATTTTTAAGCATCGTGGCTGAGACTGAAGAGAAAATTGAAGCCGAACGCAGAGCTGCTATCTTTGGTAATGACGCTCGAAACACTCCAGAGCGGCAAGTTAAAACCTACACAGCGCCATGGACTGAAAATGATCTACAGCTTCTAATTAAAGCAGTCAATTTATTCCCTGCGGGAACAAATCAACGTTGGGACGTCGTAGCTAATTTTATAAATCAACATGGAAATCCTTCAAACGGTGTTAAGCGCGATGCCAAAGAAGTCCTTGCCAAGGCTAAGGATTTGCAGTCGACAGACTTTAGTAAATCTAGCTTAAAGGAACAAGTCAATAAGAAAGCATATGATAATTTTATTGCTGAGAAAAAATCAAAAGAAGCAATCGATGAGAGGATGCCAGCCGTAACAGAAAGATTGGATCATCCAGTGTCAAATGGCAGTCTATCAAATTCTGCAGTATCTGAGGATATGAAGGAAACTAAAAAGGAGCCAGCACCTTGGACTCCGGTAGAACAGAAACTTCTTGAGCAGGCTCTTAAAACATATCCCTCGACAGTCCCTGACAGATGGGACCAAATTGCTAGTTGTATACCTACAAGAACAAAGAAGGAATGCATGAGGAGATACAAGGTGATTATAAATTTTTATCTACAAAATAAGCCTTGCATATTCCAACTTTTAATATCTTACCTATAACAAAAATATATATCGTTGCAGGAATTGGTTGAACTCGTTAAGGCGAAGAAGGCGGCTCAAGTTATGAAATAATATTGATTTATGATTAAGCAAAAATTTGCCTGTAATTTATTGAACAATTACCTCGATCGCATTTGATGACTAGTTGTAGCGGTGGTTAGCATGTTTCCACTCTTGTTTGGATTTTTAAGGAGCTAACAAAAGTATAGTTCGAATTAATTGTCGGCGGATGTACAAGGTGTACCTACGAGCTTTTTTATCACCCTATATGCATGTACAATAGTAGGCGAAGGAAAGGTACAGATATACGTATAGGATGATAAAGTGAACACTTTAATCTCGTCTTTGTGCATTTGATTCATATTTTTGAAAAGGCATGTATGAACGTCTACTGTCGGGTTGGCTGAATAAGAAGGAGTCGAGATAATAATAATAATAATAACAATAATATCGCATCAATTCTTTAAGACAAATACCTTCGGTTCCATGTCAGTTCTTGTAAATAATTGTAAAATACAAGAAATATAAGCATGGTTACGAGCAAGTATAAAGCGTACATAACGATTTCCATTGCTATTGGATATTTCGGGATGGGATTTACTGAATCGACAATGTCGGCATGTAGATACTTGAAATTCTTATAGTTTAATTTGACACATTTTCGACAACAACATCAACAACAACAATTTTCGTGTTAGTCCTTTCTATTCGGCAAAATGCCATTTGTTCATGGTTTATTCATTTTTACACTTTTTTCTCATTTTCTCTCTCTTTCATACGATCTTTCATATTAATATCTTTATCGCTCACCCCTCATTCTCTCTTATCATTTTGAAACTTTTATCCCGCAATTATTCCTTTGCTTATTTTTAAAATTATATTCATCCTCTTGACCGCAACTTTAACTTAAAGCAAAATGATGTCAACGATCGTGTCGGATGTGCGCCATACGATTATGAATTTTCATAAAAATCGTGTAATATTGGATTTAAAAGGCCTAAAAAACATTTTCTCTCGGTCTAGTATACAGAGAAGTCACTACGCTTAAACGGAGTCGAATTCGTTAAATGGAAGGAGTTAAGACGATCAAAAAGAAAAATGATAAGAACGGCAGTTGACGAGGTTCAAGTAAATGTGGTTCTGTGCCTTTCTGTGCGTACCTAGTGGTTCTGTATAATGCTCATGAAAAACCACTCTCGTTAGATCCAGTAACAATCGGTAATCTTCAATTAACGTTTACTCTGATTAACCAATGTTTCTGTTTTACACAAAGAACATTTTATTGCACCACCTCGGTCATGTGTTAACCTCGAAATTGGTATTATAAAAATTGGCCTAACTCCTTTATGAGTTCCTGAAACATTCAAGGAGGCTTGTGCCACTCCATGCTCTCCTGTGATTAAATGATTGAGCTACATGATTAAAAATAAAGGTATACAGTGCACTCAATAGCATCGACGAGATAATACGGTAAAATAGTGAGTTGAAATGATAGAAGAATTGTAATGGGTGAATTAACAATGGTTCTTACGAAAATATTGTTAGAATTTCCACAGCTCCTTCGAGGGCTGGAGTATTATCATTTTTACGTGAAATGATAACAATAATGGCAGGAACGATTTGGAATTGTCGCAAACGTCGAATTCCATTTGAAATCGTTGATTTCGATATTTTCAAACAGCTTCTCGACGAGCTAGGTAATATCGCTCGCAGAGAAATGGTCCACTGGAGAAAACCAGTCTCGTCGAAACTCATCTTTACGAACGCGTCAAATCCTTAAAGCGTACTCAACGACGCTTTTTCTTTTCACGATTACAAGAAGAACACAATGGCGCATAGACAAGAAAAACCCGGATATGATGTAATCGAATAAAATAATTCCCAATGGCTAATAATATTATAACCCCGCATCTTTAATGTAACGCTTTTCATTCTTATTGATAAGGATGTCGCAACTGTAAACGTATTACGATTTACGAAGAGTATGGAAATTGTCATCACATTGATAATAGAGATAGATAAACGAACAATCCTTTTTCTAATTTACGAAATTACGCCATCATCAGTTATTATAGCGCGAACTTCAAATGCGTAAAAAGGAAGAATTTTCGAAATGACCGAATATCCTCGGCTTTTCAAATCTCCCGCAATTTGCAAATATTGCCGCCACTCTAAGAAATTGGCAAGAAAAATTTCAACGACAAGTTTCTAGTACGCGTCGATCCGAAAATTCTCTTTTTCTTTTTTCTTCATCAGAGACACTATTTATCAATCCTCGGGCGTGCTCTGGTATAATTAAGGATCGTGCACAACCACCGTGGATGACACGACGAATAAAGTAGTAATGGTAGCATGTGTGAGAGCCTCCTTAAGCACGATGAATTCGAAAAATACACGACGAAACAAAGCAGCGTTTAGACCGAAGCTGCATCCGGTTGTAAGATCAGATAAAATGACGAACGGAAGTAGCAGTACCGCTTCCAAAACATCAATTTTACATTCTGAGTGATCCTTATTTAATTGTCATAATTATATAATGCCACAATAATACAACCCGCGAATGAGTTTCGTGCTATTACTTATACATCCTTTTGTTTCGTCGCATGAAATTTTATCTTCCCGAATTCATCCTATAGTCTTGAGTCTCTTTAGAATTTGTTGACTACATATTTTCATTTATCTTATCGATACAAAAGATGATCTCTCTCTCTCTCTCTCTCTTTCTCGTCCCCTTTCACTCCCATTAGCATACACTCTCTCTCGTCCGATCTACGTGTCACGACAAGTGCTATTAACGTGTAATCCTACAAATTTATGTAAACTCTCTTTATAGTAGTATAAAAAGACTTGCTATAGAATACATTGTCATAAGAAAAATGTTGAAAAAACGAATACGAAAATCGAGTATATAATAAGTGGGTACACGTATGAGGTGCGTACGTATGTTGGATGTGTGGTTTATCTGCGCGCGCCTATTTAGTTCTGCGTACTTCTTTCTTCTTCTTCTTTATTTCTATGTCTCTCTCATTGCTTCTCTAGACGCAGATAATCTTCTCGACACGTGTACGTTTACGGACGTACGAGTTTTTTTTGGCTCTGCACACACACTACCTTTCTCTCATTTTCCTCATGAAGAACGACTACGTTTCCGGGTTGCGGCCATATTTGTCCTTTGACCTGTTTGGTCATACCGGTTAACGATTCTTGGTTTTTGTAACGCTTCTTGCATAACACAGCTAGATGTCGAGCATCATGTCTCCTGGCTACCATTTTTTTTTACTCCATCAAATCTCAATAGCGTATCATTTACTAATCTCTCCGTACGTCGTATGAGCGTACAATTGTTGCGTGTATATCTTTAATTGTAATACTCGTTCGTAATGAATCGCAATAATAATTCGACTAATTGATAAAGTCTTCTCTGGTCCGAAAGAAGTTATTAGTTACTTAGGCACTTGTTATCTTTTTATAATCCACCGTATGAATAATAATTATCTACACTTTCTTAACGCAATGCCCCGCCTGGCCACACCTGATTCTCCAGTGACTAAAGTAAGTAGTCGCACTCGATATTCTTCCCCCTTTTTTTCTTTCTTTGGAGGTCGAGGCGGATACATCCTCCCGGGTGGCCCCTCAGTTACCCCCTGTGTCTTTTCGATTCGGTGTCCCTTGGGACAATCTCCTCTCACGATAAAATTCTACATAACGGATTACATCTAACGCTTACTAAAGTTAACTCAATTCCATCAAAAGCACGATTTCAAAACCTTCAATGACTCTACTCTTCAAGATTCCATCCTTTACACTTTTTCCCCCTGTCCCCTTTCCTTTTCTTTCTTTTACTCTTGTCTGTCTCTCATCGCGTACTTTCTCTCTCTCTCTCTCTCTTCTTCCCTTGCTCTGTTTCTTTCTCTCACCCACTTATTCACTCATTCAGACATTCTCTTCCTTTCTGTCTTTTCGGTGACCGGCTCGATCTGCAATCGAATAATCATGGTCTACCGAACGCGCCAAAACGCCCGGCTGATGGTAAACTTGAAATTCGTTACTTCATGTAACGCGTCGTGGACAACGTGAACGTCGCTTCGGATGGCAGTCCAATGGGATACAGTGGATTGGTAATTCGAATGAGACTGCCAAGTCCTTTCGGATCTCTTTACGGAGACTAACCAAAGGAAATTCCGAAAAACACCGGGAACGTTACAGCGCTCGTCCCGGTAACGATTGGCTACGTAGATGAGATACGCATCGGAAACGTTTGTCGCTGCTAAGATGGTGGCTGTTGTCTCTGCTGTCGATTCTGTTGGTGCGGAAACTGCTGTTGAAGATGATGTTGCTGCTGATGAATCTGCTGATCCTGCATGGGGTAAGGCAGCTGTTGCTGATTTTGCTGCTGATAATTCGGATTCCATTGTTGATCCATGCTTTGCTGCAGTTGAAAAGTCAACGGTTGACCTCGACGTTCCTGAAGAAGCAGCTGATGAGCTGCTCGATCCATTTCCTCTCGTGTCATATCCAGGGCCTCCTGCATCTCTCTTGACGTGTATCGAACAAAGTCTGTATCGCAGTATTTGCCCAGGCCTTGCTCGACGAGGACCTAGGGTTGATCAGCAGATCATGGTAAGGGTGTGTAACAGTTAAATACTAGTGGGCTGAGATAGAGAGATGAAGCCACGACTCACCCGTCCGACCAGACTCTCGGCGCTTCCGATCACCTCAAAGTTAGGTTTTCGATCTGCTGGACTTCCGGGTAGACTGTGGGACAACCTTTCAGCGCCGACGTTTCCGTTACTTTCGCCGGCCCAGGAAACTAGTAAAGAAGAATTTAATTAGACATCTCTTTGTATCATTGATAGCAGCGCTACGCTGCTGTACCGTAATTATATCGATGCTCTGGTGTTCAGTGTTAATAAGTTAGTTTATACGTGTTAGCCTTGAAGCTTCGACGGACAGGCACATGCTCATTAGGCAAAAATAACGCGTCCGCGTGGAGATAAGCATTTTTGAGACTGTTCACTCATCTCCAGAATGGATGGGTGTGTAAGGATAAGCTGGGGGAGGGCCTTTCTCCAGCATTAAGAAGGTAACAAGTAGACGCAATAATAGTGAAAGTGAAAGTGAAAATCGAAGAGAGAAAGAGTGGAAGGCAAAGTGAGAGTGAGAGTAAAGACAGGAAATTGTGTAGTGAATTCGTGTCTGTATAGAGTGAAGAAGTGAAGTAGAAATGGGATAGATAGAAAGGTGGGATGAAATGCGCTCCCCCGTTGACAAGTAAGCTGGACTGTGAAGTCACCTCGGCCGTGAAAGGAAGCTCTGTGGGAGAAACAGGAGTCGCAATCGCGCCATTGCCGGGAGTCTACATCAGCCAGATATCCAGCCACAGCTATGGCCTGTGTCTGTGCCAGCTTGAGACCATCCGCAACGGTACGACCAGCAGACAGGTTGTCGCTGTGATTGGTAGACTTGGTGGAGCCGTTCCGTCGACGGGATCGTCTTTGGGAGCGTCGTGAACGGGTACTGCCACTGGAACGATTTCCTCTGGTTCCGATATCAGAAGTCTCTCTCTCCCGGTGGAAGACTCGTTTGATGGAACCGGTGGAACTGTCAGGGGACGAATCCTCGCCGCACCGATCTACGGCCGATCGCGTCAACCTTACCGCGACTCGACCGTTACCTGCCGGCCAATCAGACACGACCAAGTGTCCCTCATCTCCATGAGGCTCTTCTCCCGGAGACGGGAACACCAGTCCTCGTCCCTCTAACGGCAAAACGCTGTCCTGGCTTATCCTACCGTGACTACTCCAGGAGGCACAATCGACACAGCATCCTCTTGCTGCATAGGAATAGTAGCGAGGTACCCCGTTTGATGACTGAACAGAACTGGGGCTCGTCGCGGTGGTTGAGATGTTGGTTGTCGCGGTTGCAGTCGTGATCGTGGTCGAAGTCGTCGTTGAATTCGAGGTCATGGTTGTGCTCGTGGTTCCTGTGCCGGATGGGGGTGGGTTCCGGCGGGGAGGTGGAGTTGGGGGTGTCAACTGCCGCTCGATTCCGTCCTGAAGACTGCTCGTCCCGCAACACAGGCAAGGGAGCGCGCGCGCGTAAAGTCCTTAGTTCGTTAGTCGGACGATTTTCTTTCACGTTAGAGTCGAACGCTATGGATATGGACTTAATAGAATTTTTCAAGTATTCTTTAACTTAATTATATCCCGGATGTTAACCAGGTAACGTTTTCCTTTGGGTAGAGAAAAGCGTTCGACCCTTCGCGAGTTACTTTCTAAAGGTCTAGTCAAGCAACGTCTAACGTGCTGGTCATGCCAATGAAAGCTCAGTGCCTGGGACTAGTTTAAGAGATTCTAAGCTAGTGCTATTATTTTGTCGAGTGGAATATATGATTGGAACATTGAGTGAACAGTAGGAAACAGACAAGCAGACACGCGGCCAAGCAACGGAGGATATAAAGGGTGGCCAATGGCAAGTAACTAAGTACAAGACCCTAACTGATCTTACCATATTCGCTACTCGGGTGGAGATAGTTACCGCTACCCGGTCCACTGAAACGTACGACAGTCAACAGAAATGTAGAACAATGATAAATCAAACGAAGTAATGATTAATAATGCCAAATAATTATGCTGCCAATAGAAAAATTGCTCGAAGCTACGACGCTTTGGGAATAGGATGAAAAGGCAGGATGATATACTTATCTCTTCACGATCATTGTCTGGCACTTTATCAGACAATGATTATGTCCTATTGATGATTCAGTCGATTTGATGCATTTTTTTAAGTTCAATCAAAGAGCCAGACAACGTCATGTTATTCAATGTCGAACACGATGACAATTGTTTTCGCGCGTTTTCACGTTAAATGAGACGAGTGATGAGACGATAACAATAACCTCAATGCATCTTCAGCATGCACTAAACATCTCGAGACAAAATAGACCCTAAACATCGTTACACTGTTCTTAGGAACTCTTATGAAGTTCTCTCGGCCGCATCAACTTACTCAATGACTTTGTATGCATTTTGATAATTCGTTTGTGGGGCTGAATTTCCAAAAACAGCAAGAGGTCGCAGAGGTATATTTTCCTCGTCGCCAGCGAATCTCGGCTCCATACCCATTTGGTTCATGGCGCTGTCGCTTAAGCCGCTGAAAGAAAGGTAAATCAATTTTATTGATTGTTTTACTTTTTCCTCAAACATACTTTTTGTAGTTAACGTACCCCGTCATGTTAGGCACGACCTGATGCGACCTTGCTGTGATTTGATTTCCTGCATCAACGCCGACACCTCTTTGCAATGAGGCATACGGCAGGAAGTCTATGGAATTCGTAGGTGAAACCTGAAAGAGAATAGAAATAAATGAATTACAGTTATCTACGTGATTCATTATTTCTGTACCTTGGAAGTAGTTGAATTAACCTTGAGAGATCTTGCTCTATGGAAGCTGTGATGACCTTTACGCATACTGGACCATACGCTACCGAAGAGTGAGTGATTTCTCTGAAAGTCAATATATAATTTATAGTTTTATATTCTGTGTACATTGCTCAAATGAAATCTTATGCAAATATGTTACCCTGTGCATGGGTTCAGGATTGTCGTCCAAAAGTTCCTCCAGATTTCCTGATATAGCTCGCTTTAATTCTGGACCAGCTTCGTGCAGTGTTCTCAATCCAGCCTAATAAGCAATTCCATTATTTATTAATAAAATCTTTAAATCGAGCCTATGTACACAAGCTAAAAGGCTTACCTGTAGCGTTACTGTATTGTGACATTCTTTATCGCCTTCCTTCATTTCCTGTTCTTTGCGCTTCTTGAACCGTCTGAAGTAATCCTGAATAAGGAAGGTGGCATAGAATTTGCCAACAGTGACTTCGTCGTCGACTAAAATATTAAACACATAACATTTTCATATGATTACACAATTTTTACCACAATTATTATCAAGGGAATTAATTTGTTTCGTTCGTACGAACCTCCAGGTGGTGGCACGACTTGGTCGAGTAATTTTGGACTAGTCCGCTTCCAAATTTTCTTTATTACAGCACGTAACTCGGCATTGGCGTCATCGATATTGCCTTCTGTTTTAATCCTGAGTGAAGTCCTTACCACAGCAAAAAGCGTGGCATTGAAAAGTACAGTGCCGTCACTATTCAACGGCATATTCATAGAAACCAGTCTCTGTGGAAGAACAAGAGAAGAGATAACAAAAATTGTATTTTGAAAATTTGAAAAGAGGAAACTATTCAATAAATAAACGAAACTGACTTTGCAAGCTACTCTATGAGGACATAATTTGCCAAATCCAAGTGGTGGCGATATTTTTCTTAAAAGTGTCACTACATCCAGATGCTTAATACGACCTTTGGCATCTGGGTCGTACTCGGACCAAAGGCGAATAAATTCGTCCAAATGATGTGGTCCTAAAATAGACCAATCTCTAGTGAGGTAGTCAAAGTTGTCCATGATGACAGCGACGAAAAGATTGATGATCTACAGAAACCAAAAAGTCACTGGTATATTCTTCTGTGCTAAATAAAAAGAAAGCCTCGTTATTTTTAACTTACGAGAAACGAGCAGAGCACATAAAAAGATATAAAGTATGGAAAAGCTATGTCGGATCCACATCCTGCTTCACTGTTACGATCGTCGCTTCTAATGTCGCAGAGAACTTCACCAGGACGTGCTGAACAATCCAGCATAATGTCCTGCCAAGCCTCCCCTGTAAATCATATATAGAAATATTATCAAGTCAATATAAAAAATATTCAAGAGCTAAAAAGAGTGCGTTGGTACAAAAAGTATATGAACAAAAGCAAAAGAATACCTGTGGCCGATCTGAAGAGTACAAGAACAGCTTGCGGGAATGTCTGGAAGTTGTTGTTTCGATGAATTGCCGTCTCATTACCAAGAGCAATTTTTCCAAAGACCTGAATTAAATATTAAAATTTGAAATCGAGAAGACTCAGCCATTTGCTGCAGGAGTTGCCGAATGCTAGTATTTACTTGCATGCCTATCACGGCGTAGATGAAAAAGAGCATCACTATCAACAAAGCTACATATGGCAGAGCTTGAAAGGATTTGATGAACGTCCAAAGCAACGTTCGGATACCTTCGCCTCTGCTGAGCAGCTTAACTAATCGCATCACGCGAAATAGACGGAAAAAATTTATGGAGATGATATTCGAGCCAGGCTGAAAAGTTAATGAAACGTTTATCAGTCATTGAAATAAAAATTTCGTACACAAAGCCAATGTCTTAATATACTTACATTGACTTCCGAATACACGATATCAATGAAACTTCCCAGAACGATAATAAAGTCAAAAACATTCCAAGCATCACCAAAGTAGTTCTAAAATAAAAATGACATAAATCACAATAACTGAACGATACCCTAATTGTATAATAGGTTAAATCGTTGAGAAATAGATACTCACCTTGAATCTAAAGGCAGCCAATTTAAAGACAAATTCGAGTGCAAACACTGCAGTAAATATCATATTAAGAACATCTAATGCATCTGAATAAAATTTGGGTTGCTGGTAAAAAGTCATTGCGAGTGTAACGGTGTTTATCATGATCAAAGTAAAGATCGTGTATTCAAACGGCTGGGAAGTGACGAACCACCAGACCTTGTACTGGATTCTATGCTTTGGTATATAACGACGTACAGGTTTGGCCTTCAATGCAAATTCTATGCAGTTTCTCTGCAACGGTATAATCATCATTAATCTTGTCAAGAGCGTCTTCACTTTCATTTAACCTTGTTCCACTAAATAAATACATCAATAATTCACTTTTCACTCACCTGATTCTTGTCCAATTCACAATTCTTGTACTCCTGTTCTCCTTCATTTTGAAAGGTGACAATAACGAAACCGACGAATATGTTAACCATGAAGAAAGCAATGATAATTATGTAAATGATATAATAGGCGGCGACAATAGGTCGGAAATTGTGAATTGGACCATAATCCTCGGCATTCGAATCGATCGAGACATACAGCAATCTAGAAGAGAAAGTAGATGAAATTACGTCGTGAAGAAAATAAATTAAAAGTGAAAATGTATACCACTAAGGAAATCCTAGTAAAGAAGGCCAGCCTCATGCAATTTTGTGTCTAATGGCTAGTGGGCACAGTGGGCTGTGGAGATATGCTGGAACAAGCATAAAAGGTTCTGGATGGGGTTGAAATGTCATATAGTTTGTTTCACACACAGAATACACAGGGACTGGCTCTCTTTACCAATATCTCTTCGGTGTGCATTCTCACCCAGGCCAACCCTCAAATGTGGAGACTGTGAAGAGGGTGAGCATCGCTTTGGCGACGTTGTCAAAATGGAAACGATTCAACATCCATTCTCTTTCCTTTAATACTGGCTTGGTGATACTGCCTTCGTCGAATGTGAGAAAAGTACCACTGAAAGAAATAATTGATCACATATTATCATCCTGAGCTTGGAACAGATTTGATTAAATGCTATGAACTATCTTACCGGCACTCATGTTCTGTCATCTTGGAACCGTCGTTGCATCTGAAAAATTTCCCCTGTGTAACACAGAAAGGTGATTAGTCGATGGTTCTTTGACTTCGTTTTTTTCTTTTCTTTTAAATTTGTGTCAATATTAAGTGTTAATCGATATACTTGTAAGGCTTAATTAATAGCGGATGTAGAGACAAAGAAAAGATAATTTCAACGAAATTCAAAAATAAAAACATTCCTTCCGACGTGCATACAAATACGGTACAAGACAAGATGCTGCGTTATCCGTAATTAATCTTACGATTAATTACCATATTGACATTTGGCACTCGTTATGTCTGCCGAAAGACATGAAATTCATACAAAAGTACCAAGAGAAGGTTTTTCTGTATTTTTCTTCTTTTTTTGATCCCAATCAATATCGATACAGTCCACGATCGATCGATTCGTGGCACTTACCGACGGAGGCATGAAAATTGTATAAAATAAAAATAAATCAAGTCAACATTCGCTTAAGTCATTTAAAGCTGTCGAAGACATTTAAAAAATATAAAATATTCCATTAATTAATAACAGTGATCGATAAGGTAATTGCCTAATTTCGCTCTAATTAAAATATAATAATTGCCTTTCCGTCGTGATATTATAATAAAATTTCCTGTAATCAATGAATAAATTATAAATATAACTGTATTTTTAAATACACAATTTCAATCGGCTCCCACGGTAGTGACAAGGATCGTTCGATCGATCACATTATTATTATTATTATTATTATTATTATTAATTATCAACGACGGCGATCGACGATCTATGCTCCATAATTGCTGGCAAGTTACAAAGCATAGGCGCATCAATACAAGTTCGATCGTAAATTCGAAAGTACGTCCGTTTAGCGAATAAAATCGCAAATTTCTCCACCCTAAGCTTGCACACACATATATATATATCTTCGTATATATTATCTGCATGTTCATCCGATTGAAAGAAACAATAAAAAAGCCGATCCGTAATTCGGTATCACCCTGTATACGTCGATGACAAAACAGTATAAAAGATCTTGTAGAGAAATTAAAAAAAAAAATCCAATGACACATTTAACGCGATTCATCATTGCGTGCTTGACGCTCGTAAATTCCTCGTTAGAGCAAATTAAGGTAAGGTGAGGCAAGACGAAGTTGGCGACATGAAAAAATAAAGGTAGAACTAAAAGTACGAACGTCCCCAGTAACACAAGCGGCGCAGACAATGATAACGGCGACGTCGATATTTTAGCGTTATGGGTTCTTTCATGAGAATTCGCTATTGGTCGCGCACTACGTATGTACACGCATTGTCTACTTTCATGAAAATACTCCAAGATGATTTGGAACGTTTTAATTAACTGATTCTGAGTAACTGCCAACGCGATCGCGTGATTTATCATTCTCGATTGTGATCTTTGTATTTGATCCAGGCCGCTAACGAAATATTAATATACCCATGCATTGCCTTGGTACGAGCTGGTATAATAACAAGTCAAAGCTCGAACCGAAGTTGCGATACGGTGCTTTCCTACTGAATGACAAATCTATAGGTTTTGTTCTTTCTTTTCTTGCAAATTTACACAAACGAGTACGGTATTAACAGCTATATGGAACATGCACTTAGCAACTAGCAAAGCATCATGTTTTCACATATACAGCAGATATTAAAGAGTGCATGCTCGTTAACGTCGTTCTACGAGCGACAACTCTAATAAGTAAAGGTCAGTCGGTAAGAGATACGGAGATTTACATTCTTATCTCTTGCACTCTTCTTTGTGCAATTACTTAAAGAATTTCGAAGCACAAGGTAGAGTACTAGAAGATCATATCGTGCTTGGTCTGAGAGGTCGAAGGTCAGAGGTTATAAAGGATGGATGGATGGATGCAGGTTCCAGGAGTGACAGGGACTGGTTCGGAGGTCGTGACTAGTAGCGACAGCAGTGCCAGGAATAAGAAGCTCGTCAAAGTCTTTCCAAAGTATGTGATTTACCTTGAAGAATAAAAAAAAAGAGACAGAATACAGAGCAAAAGCAATTGGAGTTACGAAATATTAATCATCATTGCGCAATGTCTGTCAATTTTGAGAAGACTTTGATTTACGTCATATATCTATAGGTGGGTCACGTGGTCGATTAAGAGGTATAGTATTATAGGTACAAATGCGTTTAACATGATTTCGGACTTTAGTTTTTGTCTTTTACCTTAAACAGCTGTACCCCGATAACAGCGAACATGAACTGTAGGAGATAGGTGACCAACATAATGTTGCCGATCGTTTTAATGGCGACAATCACACATTTCACTACGTACTTTACGTAGTTCAGGTCAGGGCAGGTGAGCAGGGCGAGCGAGCACAGCGGGAAACACGGGTACGGTAAGAGAGAGAAAAAAACAGAGTAGCATTAATAGGGCGCTCATTTTTTTTACTTCGATTGGTAATTGGGGTATGGGTAATAGGGTTGGTTGGGGGGTACTGGGCGGGGGGGGCACTCAAGGGGCGGGGGTTCTGAGGGGGGGGTAGTACAATTACGATTATTAATATTATTATTCTCAATTTCATTACCTAACACAGTAAGTACATCGACCATATCAATTTAATTAATTAAAAATTAATTCATCCCTTCGACTCGAAGATCTTGACCTACGTTATATAACAAATTTTCATTTCTTTCTTTGTATTTCCTCCACCCCCCTCACCATAAATTCCCTATTTTTTTTTCTCTACATTGACCAAAAGTCAATCCATGCCGTCGGATTCGACCTGGTCACTGCTCGTAGCTTTCTCATCGGCAATGCACCCCGTGGGTTTCGCGAGAATCTTTCGAGAGGACGTTGGCCTCCATTTATTTTCCTTTGTCACGTTCGAGGGAGTCTCGAGGGCGGAACCACCCCCAGGAAGTTTAACAAACGCGGCGGCCCGTTTATCGCGAAACAATGCTCGGATGGAAGGTAACTCTATTAATAGTCTGATATACGATACGCGAAGTAAGGGGGGTTGGAGGGGGGGATAAATCTGATTAAACCGAGAAAGAGAAAGTTACTCTCGCCCCGATAAGCTCGTACACTCTTGACTATATATACACATATATATATATATATATCGTTTTCTCTTGTACATCACTTGCTAGAAAGATGATGTATACACGTTGTCAAATGTGTCAAGGTAGCTTGGACGGTGACATTAAAATTCTGGCAAACTCACTGAGTACATGAACTCACTCGCGTGTAATCTTTTTTCTCGTATTCTCTCTTTGATATGGAAGCCCTGGATCGATTCTGCGGAGATTAGTTCTCCTTGGAGTTTTAAGTGACACCTGGTGGCACGTTGTGTGTATATATATATATATATGCATATTATATAGATATATAGTGTAACGATGAACTATGACATTTAGAAAGTTTAATATAAATTTTGTCCTACGGCTAAATAATCCGTGGGTCATTTGGCATAGAATTATAAATGAATTAAAGATCATCCTGTTATGTACCCTTGTGCGTGTATCTATGGGATGATAAATTGAAGATGAACGAGTCCGAATAACCAGTAAAAAAATATTCGTGTCCATTTTGAATGAATGGAATAAATCATAAATTTTCTTGAAAGACATAATGGTTGCTAGACTTTATTAAATATTAATTTATCGATCAATCTCTTTGACCTGTCAACCTATATATATATATATATTATGTGTACTCATGTACACGAGCATACAAGCAACGGCTGAATGCACTTTTATATGTCTAATGTCGTCCGCTATGCTACTTCGACGTGTCTCTTGCTAGCACGACTTTAATAGAAAGATCGATACACATCGAAACTAATTGCGAGAAGATACCACGTCTGACTAAATGGACTTCTCAACGTACGATTAATTGGCCCAAGCTAAAACACCATCTAGAGCGTTACAGAACGTGAGCTAGTCTCCTAAGCACTAAAGATGAGTATATGGTTTTATATATATATATATATGCTTGCGTAGTCGCCGATATCAATAATCGTTTGTTCGATTAAAATGAATTTTTATTGGTAAGTAAAAGTATGATAATCGAATAAAGAGATCGGCGCCTACGAGGCGTCTGTTCTACACGCGTCTACTGCTTACGTAGCTAGACGAATGATTAATGACGTTTGTGGATTATTATATTATTAGTCTATTGATTTGTCGTATTATAAGTCTGATTGGCTTTAAATGAACAATTTTGATATCAGATGGTTGCATGTGTTATGGGTTGACACTGAATCGGTTAGGAGCAGGTCGACTCGCAATGACTGAAAGTGACATCTCGGATCGACCGTTTTTAGGTTAGTCGAGCATTTCACTGTTATTCCTCGCTTCTATTTTGACAACGAGAACGAGTGGCTAGAACGAGTGGAGAGATAGGACGTTGCCGTATGCTTATTTTGCAGCAATTATGGTCCAACTTCCGTCTCACGGATCCTTCCGCGTGTTTGGATTTTCTTTGTGATGCGTCGCTTTCTCCGATTCTCTCGGTTGTCTCATTCACTGCACATTTTCTCACTCTCGTTCGTTCACTCACGTGTACTCTTTCTCGCTCTCATGCTTTTATTTATAAATTCTCTCCTTCTCTCTCCCGAAAAGATTATTTTTGAATTTCGTTTCACTCCTTCGTTTGACCGTACACTTAACCTTTGACGGGTTAATAGCATCACACCACCGCAACAGCTAGTTTGGCAAAGCATGCATTTTTGTAGGCTTTACTCTCAACCTTCGACAGTGGAACACACGGCTCGGCTATAAGGAGGAACTTTGGAAGATGATGGGGATGACGCTTTGAAAAGATTTAAAAAAAAAAAAAATAGAGGAGCGTACTCGATGTGCTTTAGAAAATATAGTGATTCTAGGGTAAGAAAAGAGTGCGTGGGATACCAGTAATAGGGGTGAAGTTACGTGAGCTTGTTGCCTTTCACTTATTCAACTACCCCCAAAAAAAAAGAAAAAGGGAAATAGGGTCTAGCAAGATAAAATCAATAATGATATAAGGGTAGAGCAAAATAAGGGTAGAATAGAAGAGAGTGAAAGTAGAATATTGGGTTGGACAGAAAGTAATTGTGTTTTTTCTAATAGATGGACATACATGTCTTAAGGAAAAAAAAAAACGCAACTACCTTTTGTCCAATCCAATATTTAATAGAAAAGAGTATAGTGATGTGGTACTAAGTGAAAAGCTAACAAAAATACTGGGTGATTAAAAAGTACGTATAAAGTATGTATGGTGTCCGGCAGGGTCGCACTATAGGGTACAGAAAAGTTCAAGCGGCACAGCTGCTCTCAGCGACAAGCAGTGCGAAACACTCTGGAAATGTACAAGAGCACGCTCCGGAGAAGAGGTGTCGGATCGAAGGTGGTAGGTCAGAGACAAAGAAACGCAATTACTCTCGAAACAGCTTTCAGGTCTACCCAGAGGTGCATTGGTCGGAAAAGCAACGGCCGCCTGGTGCTCAATCCTCGCGACCTTTATTCGCAGCGAGTCGATTGACACAATCGATCCTTCCACTTTGTCTATCCATTACTGAGGAATCACCGAGTACATTAGAGCGAATAAAGGTCGTCAAGACCGTCGAGCTCGAGCAAGGTATTTGAGGCAGGTATATGTTGGTACAATGATAATCATAACGTAAAATGATGATCAGAGTCGATAAGAAGTGGATTAATATTACTTTTTAGGAATAGCAGCAGTGACTGAGTGTAATGGTACCGGAAGTTGGTGAGAAGGAAGAGGGTGCTGCAGTGACCGAAGGGACGAATGGACACTCGTTCAATGGTAACAACGAAACAATCGTCAGGTGGGAGAGAATAACTATTGACTAGGTCGAACGAATTCAGGCCCTCAGCTTGGCGTCCTACCTTGAAGAGCTGCACGCCTATCACGGCGAACACGAACTGCAGGAGGCTGGTGACGAGGACTATGTTT
The DNA here is from genome assembly GCA_030142615.1 of Syrista parreyssii. NCBI lineage: Eukaryota > Metazoa > Arthropoda > Insecta > Hymenoptera > Cephidae > Syrista > Syrista parreyssii. Next base: position 834,593 of record JARQTG010000346.1, read on the forward strand.
CCGATAGTCTTTACCGCTACGATGACGCACTGAACTACGTGCTAGGTTTCAACATTAATTATACATTTGTTCTTTACTGGATTTCGAAGATTATTCACATGGTTCTCTCGACCACTCGTACTCTCTCATTGAACCTTTCTTTCTTTTTTTTAATTCCTCACTAACTAATACCACCTCTAATAGTTGCTTATTAATTCCCTCAATTGTTTTTTTTTTCTATCTTTTTCACGTTTTTTACTAATGCAGATCGCAAAGATTCGGCAAACAATAGATAATTGTGTATTGCGATACTTTCGTCATTTTTTGACTAATAATTCTCTTTGTCGATAAGCTTGCTGAATTTTTACGAGTCGATTTTATTAGCAGAGTTCCTAGTTCCGGTACTGGGGCTGGGGTCGTGGTGGGAGGGTTTTAACGATATTTTTATAACTGGGGGGCACATACTGAGCGTTTCATGGAATGCGAACTAACTTTTATAAGAGCATTCGTATGGAAAACATTCCATTTTATGAATTATTATTGGTCGTTACTTCAGTTCGCTTTCACATGATATGTTCTGGTAGAGAATTACGGCAGTAAAGCCGGCTGGGATAGATTACTGTATATAGCTTCTAAGTCTCTATTGAAATAGTGAAAATACTTTCAAATTCCTGCGACTCGACAGGGCTTGTTGGGTCGTAGAAAGGACGCAGTTATGGGACAAATTGTGTGATAGAGTAACGTGGTGCATAATACCTTTAAGCCCTTGGCACGATTGATAGCGCGAAGCGGCCTCAGCACACGAAGAACTCGAAGGATCTTTACCACGGAAATGGCACCGGAACTGAAAATGTTGAAGGATTCTGATGAAATTTCTTTAAGGTATAAACTTGTTAAGTGAGTAACGCATATTCGTTTAAATCGTTCACTATTTCTTTTTTGTGAGAAATTGATTTTACCTGAAAAACATGGAGACCAGGGACACACAAACGACTAATAAATCCAATACATTGAAGGCTGAACGTAAAAATGCTCCGTCGTGAATGATGCAACCATAGGAGATCATTTTCAGACAAATTTCGACGGTGAATACAGTTGTGAAAAAGTAATCGAAGTAGTTGAGGATCTAAAAGAGGGTAAAAATCAGTGAAACACAATGTCATTATTCCTTATAGTCTTTTGTTTTACCTGATTTCTGTATGAAGAAGCATCTAACGGATCTTCAGCAGCAAGCATAGCCGAAGAGATCATGATGCAGGCAAGAATGATATTACTAAAGTAACTATGGTTGCACAGCCAGTGACAGAAAACACGGAATCTGAAAGTCAAATAATTTAATAATTATTATTAAAATGCACGATTAACATTATTAAATTAATATAAGACCAGTTTGATAATTAATAAAAGTTTTAAGAAGACAAGAGAAAAGCTACTTTTATACCTGTTCGTTTGAGAGAAAATAAAAAAGGCAGATCCAGCAGGAATCGGTTGCTTCTTCGTCGCCATATTAAATTCCGACATTCTCCTTGGTCTCGCAGACACTTCCTCACCCAACCCGTCCTCTAAGATATATGAGAATCAAACATTTCTTTCATATAGATAATAAAAAAGAATTTGATTTTCAAAATTCTATTCGAAAAATGAATTCGACGTATACCGTGTATCTCTGTGTGCTCATCTTCTTCCTCCTCCTCCTCCTCTTCTTCTGCCTCGAGATCCTCTTCATCGGACTCCAAGTTCAGTCTTACTTTAGTGTGGCTGTTGGTATCTTCACCCTTTTCAGACCTGAAGAACAGATTTCGATGAAAAATGCGACTCTCGCTATTCCTTTTTTTCATTGTACTTACGTTTCCGTATCCAGAGCAGCCTCATAATCTTCCATTGTCTCATTGGGATCCTGTTCCAGGTCAGTGCCACCTTCTTCATCTTCACCACCAGTTCCGTCGCCTCCATCATCTAAACCCTCACCACTGACTTCATCGCGAGCTGGTGAACCACTGTGCGATTTATGCTTCTCAGCCTAAAAATGTGAAATACTTTCATCTTTATCTTCTACCTTTTAAAGGTTCTTAAAGCTTAATCAAAATTCGAATGTCTTGCCTCCTCTTCAGCCTCTTTTTCAATAGCAGTTAAGGATTCTGCATCGGCTAAGTTGTCGACGGCGATAGCCAAGAAGACGTTCAACAGGATGTCTATTATATCGACTAAGGAGCTTATCGCAATTATGGAAGATGTTAAAAATTGTATGATGTATCCTTTACGGTAAATTGCCATGGTCAAATATTTTCAATAGCTTATCAAAAGGATACAATTACCACAAATGAAGAGAATGATGAAGTAAACACAGGCAAGAACTCCTAGACTGGAAACTCCACCGTAGGCACGAATTCCCACATACATAACGGCGTTCCAATCTTCACCCGTTAATATCTATATTAAATCAATATTACCTTGATTCATACTTGTTCTACATTTAGATACTAGTAACACGATTAACTGATCAGCTTAGATCACTCAAGCTGATAGCCAGCAAAGGTCTTAAGGCTTACTTGAAACACAGTGAGTAAACTTTGCCAGAAGCTGTCAAAGTTGCTTCTGTATTTCTCCTGGAACTCATCGAAGTTGAACTTTCCACCAAATACCTACAAGGATAATGCATCATGATCGATGAACCCTACAAAATCAGAGCAGAGACCTCTCGATTGATCAATCTTATAAATCCTACCTGCATTCCCAGTAAAGCAAAGATGACGATGAAGAGGAACAGCAGAAGAAGCAAAGAGGCAATAGATTGGATGGAATTTAACAATGAGGCTACAAGATTTGATAGTGATCTCCAATATCTAATAACAGAGAAATGTATACATACGTATGCATATGCATGGATATTCATATATTCAGAATGTCAAATTATACTTTCAAAGATCAAGGACCAACTTACTTGGTGACCTTAAAGACTCTGAGCAACCGGACGCATCGGAGCACGGAAACCCCGAGTGGCGGCATCACGTCCGTATTCGTCAGGATCATTTCGGTGATCGATCCGATGACAACAAAACAATCGAAACGATTGAATAGCGAGACAAAGTAGCCCTAAAAAAAGACGTTAGGCTTATTATTGCGAGCCACTGAATTTGACCAAGGGACAAATGATGCATTTACAGAACTCCTTGGGAACCGTGGAAATGGCTTAAATGTCAAAGCCTAAAGACCCTAATATTTCTGGTAAGTCTAAAGAACCCTCATTTCATTCACTGAAAATGTCATCCAATGGATCTACTTTCTATGAATAGCCTTAACGTTTTATCTTTCCCACTTGAATCATTTTTATAGTCTTCCATTTCATAAATGCCTGATCGACTTTTTGTACTTTTGAATGTCTATCTCTGATATATTTAAGCTGATCTGTCAGATTTCTACAAAATGAGAAAGAGGATGGTACGCTGGGCTTCAATAAAACGAATATCTTTAGAGTTCATTTGATTTAAATAAGAATGGAGATGTCTTTTACTGATGCCGCTGTATGAATGTATCGAGTTTTACAAAGATATAAAAGGAACGATTTAACGTATAAAAAAATCATGCATTTAGATTAAAACTCCTTCTGGCTCACCTGAAAACCTAAACTGTACATCTTCAGCATCATCTCCATCGTGAAGAGTGCGATAAAGAAGACATTCGTTACCTCTGTAATATCGTCATTAAATTAATGTCTCGTTAATCATTGTTATCTCTCGTTTCGAGAAGCAAATCAATACCTTGAAAATGGTCCAACCATTTCGGTTGCTTATAATGCTCCGTTGCCAGAACTCCAGTATTCAAAAAAACTAAGACAATGATAAGCCAGTAGAAAACTTGTGACTTCACGGCTTTTCTGCAGGCCCTGCGCATGCGCCGATTTGCCCTACATTAAAAATACAAGTAAACCAGTTACGTTTGGCTGTTTTCCAATAACTTCTTCCTTTGCCAATAACATCTGACAAACAAAACTAAAGTATATCATTGAATATAAGTACCTCAATGATATAATATTAGTTACCTTTCCAAATCTCGGCGTTTCCTTTTCCATATGGATTCTTGCTGCACACCTTCCTCATCGCCCTCCAGTTGATCTGTGCTCTCCATTTCGTTTTGTTGTTTCTCTAAAATAATAATTACCGATAATTACCAAGTACTTTGCTAACTTTCACTCCTCAAACGTTCCAAGAGCTACTTTACGTAGGATGTACTTACGTTTACCATCTTGAAGCTGAGGCTCATCAGCATCAGGCTCAATGTCTTCTGCTTGAGTTATCCAATCCAAATATCCTCGAAGATCATCCTCAATCTGCTGTTTCTCTCTTAGCTTATGAAAGTCACCCCTAGCCTTAGCTTTCTCTCTTTCCTTGGAGAACTCACTAAGAAATGAAATAACGAGGTATGAAACAAGCGTTAAATATTATTCTCGACAGGCAAACACGTAAAGAGAATATCTTTAACTCCATTAATTTCTAAACACTGAGATAACCTACCCGGATAACACACCGAGAATTAGGTTCATAACGAAGAATGCACCGAGGATAACCATCGAGATAAAGTAAATCCATTGCCAACTATTTCCCATTGCATCCTGAATCTGTAGAGGTAAAAGAACTTTCATGATAATCCTCTCAAGACTATCATCTGTTATTCCTGGAGTAACTAAGTTTCTATCTCACATCGTACAATACGTCGGTCCAGCCCTCCAGGGTGACACATTGGAACACGGTAAGCATGGCCAGTCCAAAATTATCGAAATTTGTTATACCGTAGTTTGGGCCTTCCCAATATTTGTCACTACAAATAAAGTCAGTCCCTAGGGTTTTACATTGAAATCCATCAGGCCCACAGGGATGCGGGTCATCCATCATGTCGCCTGTAACAAACACGCATATACCATGAAAATATGTAATTCAAATTCCTTTCAAATGATTCGCACGTAAGGACTTGCAAAAGGAATCTGTGTGTCCGGTATGAATCAGCTGTTTACGGGACACGCGGTCCACTACGCTGGTGCTAAGAATAATAAGACGTTTCAAAGCTGAATCATGTCTAAAACTATAGTGTGGCAAGTGTGTTTCGGGGTTATACGGAATCTCATCAGTAGGATACTTTAGTGACAAAGATATTCCATTATCAAAAAATAATATCTTACCAGTCACATTGTTCCAGCAGGTCTTGTGCAATTCTCCAGAAAAGAGCTCAAGTCCGATTATGGCATAAATGATGATGACGAAGAGTACCAGCAGAGCAATGTGCAGTAAAGGTACCATCGCTCGTAAAATCGAATTCAACACCACTTGAAGACCTAAAATAACAGTCTCAATTAAATTCATCGTTTTAAGTACAAAGATGGCGAGAGATCAATTTCTCCTTTATATTTTAACACAAATCACTTGTCAGTGTCTCAGATAAATACCAATATTCCACAAGAGTATATAAGTATCGTATGCAAATAAAATATCAAGAAATACTCACTGGGGACACCGGAAACGAGCCTGAGAGGTCGAAGAACTCGAAAGGCTCGTAGAGCCTTTACATCAAATCCTTCTTTCATAAGCCACATTAGAATTGTACTGATCATTCTGCGAAGGAAAGTATACAGGTTACACGATAGGTACTCTTAAGAGGAAAAGACTAACAAGAGGATCGAATTAAGGACATTGGAAAAACGAGAAATGGATATAGACAAGACAAGACAAGACAATATAGACAATAAGTCAAGTGAACGGATAGGAATTTTTCATGAAATACGATACAATAAATTCGCATAGAAATTGCCATAGGAATAAAAGCAAAGAGGAGACCATATACTGTCTCTAATAAATAATCCTGCATATACATTGAAATAAAGCTATTTGAAAGGATATATACAGATATAACGGTTATACAAGAGTAACGAAAATTCCAAATCGATTAATCCAGAAGACCCTTCAAGTATGCAGCGAATGTTTCTCTTCACGAATCGTTGAGTATTAAGTAAGACGCATTATCGATGCGTAAGAAGACAATTAGGTCGAACGATTAATTATTTCGATTACTTAATAAATTATATAATTTATACGACCAATAAAAATGACTATTGAAAATTAGAAAAATAAGAAAATCGAGAATCCATCATTTTTCTTAATATACTTACCCTATGACGACTATAGTAAAATCAAGTAAATTCCATCCGTTTCTAAGATAAGCACCAGGATGTGCCACGAACCCATAGGCGATGATCTTCATGACGCACTCCACAGTGAAAATTACCAGGAAGATATATTCGATCTTTTCCTGCGAAGAAAAAACAAAATGGAGTATAAGTCACTCGAAGGGTTAAATTAGTAGATATTCCCACGGAGACGATTTGATAAGCCAATGAGGAAGGTACATGGCTAACACAAATAACATATTGAGCGGAAATATCGAAGCTGTTGAACAGCCTAACTTTTATGAAACTCAGTTATCCAAACGAGTCTCTTGGACCAAGTTGATTCTCTTTAGAAATTATCACCTAAAGACTCGAGTCATTCAGGATGTTTTTATAGCTTGAAAAGCATCAAGGAAAATGTCACATGGGACTTTGTCATTTTATGACTGAGCTGTAAGAATAATAAAAGTTTAAGGATCAGAAAAAGACGAGAAAATGAGGGTTAGGATCGAGTTAGAAATAAGGGAATAGAAGCTTGACGTTAGTAAAATTTAAAATGTACGAACGACGGATGCCATTTTGAAATTTATTCGACAGCTTTAAATCCCGGGGTTAAAAATAATAGCTGCCTCAAAAACGTATACGTTTAAATCATGCCGATAATACCTCGAATAACGTGGCTGTCTAATAAGAGTCATTTGACGTAAAATAAAAAGCAGGTAATAACTTGATAAAATATTTTTCGATAATATAACATGTAAAATTAGGTCACGTTCTCAATGAAAGTAATCAGAGCGTCATATACTATTTCTATATCATCGATCGTCACACCGGAGTTTATTTAGCAAGTTGCTAGGAAAAATGCCTGATATCCATTCATGCATATTTCGAGACTCGATAACTGCAAGATTCGTATGGCGTAATAAAATGATACCAAGAGCATATAGTATGATAATATTTGTCGTTTCTATCCGTACGATGATTTCTTTTCTCAGTCAATATCAATCGCATGCAAAACTGATGAAGTCGCCAGACAGAGATTGCCAAATAAAAAAGTCACATCTCAGGACCGTATGGATTATTTGTATTAAAGATAGACGATAATACATTTGGGATATTTATAGAGAAGCAAAATACGTACGACACGAGTAAATAAGAAATTCAATGGATCTGGATTGCATAAGCAAAGACTTTAAACGTATAATAAATAAATAATCGTTTGAATAGCGAGAACGTAAATAATTCTTTGGTGAAATAACGAAATTAAAATGAAAAAATTATTGCCACTACCAAATATGTTTACCGGGTAAAGCAATGTTTCGCAGATACTTTAAAGCGTTCAAATTTCCCGCACTACTTTAAAGCGTCACGAATGCTTAGACTACGCGAGTCAACAGTACTCGGTAAAATGAAACAAGCGAGGTCGATAAATTCATAAAAGCGATATCGTTCGCGAACTCCACGTTTTTCCTGGATGATATTAGGCTTTTGGCAATATGAAAATAGTTTTAAAGTCTTATGGAAGAATATTAAACGATAAAATAGAAATTATATTTTCCCAGTTGCTACAAGCCGTAATACGTGGAAGCGTCATGTACGAGAAATGTAAGTGAAGCATATAAAACTGTAGATTATATGTGAATAGAATGAAGGATAATACAAGGTGATAGGACATATAGGCCAAGTGAGGGCTGAGAAAATGGAAGTGGTACGATCGAGCGTGATCGTTGGAGCGTTGATCGTGAGTGCGTCGAGCGCTCGACAGGATGCGGTGCGATGCACGTCGTTGCTACGAAGATTGAACAATTATTGAACTTTCGGCTCTAGTAAGTTTCGGTCCACCAACCCCTCTAACTGAAAATCAATATCAAACTATTGAAGCCGATAAATCCGTCAGTGCCAACCGTACGTTCGGTCGTTAGATGACTGAGAGCGCGAAAATAAAACCTCGTGTCGATATGTGCTTTGAGAAAACAAGCCAAAGTGAACCACCTTATGGCTCCAGGCAATCGACTTCTTATTACTTACCAGATAGGCGTTCGTTTGATTGGAGTCACTGTTTGGATAGGGCGTGTAAACGGCTAGAGCCACGCAATTGGCGAATATCGTCATGAGAATGAGCCATTCGAACGGTCTGTGTCGTACGATTAAAGATAATCGTTAAGAAAAATAATGATTCAATAACAAATCAAATAATTTTCAGTAAAGAAAGGATTGACTGTTACTGCACAGACAGTTCACAGAACAAAAAAAAGGATACTTCCACTCGACGACGTCGATGCACATTTTTCTTAACGGATTTTTCAATGGGAGACAGAAAAGGGCCCGTATGGGTCTGTCGGGTGGTGGTTTACCACCACGTCGTGCTGGACGCTTTGGGGCAGCAGCTTTCGCTGTGGCCGAAGACGTGCCTCCGGTACCTCCAGCTGTTGGGCCAGATTGTTGCCCGCCGGCTGGCTGACCCCCCTGGGTCTGGGCCTGACTTGGAGCCTGGCTCTGTTCCTGGATGGTAGAGGGGGTCGCGGCCGTGGGCTGGGCCCCGTCCGTGGGGCCCAACACCGTGCCGCCATCCCCCGTGCTCATCGGTCACTAGTATCAAGCTGTGTCCTTCTCAAGCGCTTTCGACTTCTTGGATGCCGTTTATGTGGAAATCGACGCAGAAACGAAATGGCGCGGCTACTGCAAATGGCTGGCATGCTATGGTTCGTCTGTTCTTCTCGTCTGTGCCCTGTGACATATATATACAGGTATATATAAATAAAAATGTCATACTTTCCATTGAGTCTCAATACATTTTTCACTATCAAACTGTGTATAACTAAGCGGCCATTAAAATTCATTGAAAATTAATGTCATCCAAGAATCGATTTTCAACGAAACTACTAACTTCAATTAATATATAAATATTCAGTATTCCACTGTTCATGTAACGATAACTTTCTTATCCAACTAACCTGTATACCTCTGAAACTCTTCCTCGATGGTACAACAATAAGTTTATATATTCAGATTATAAATTACAGATGCTTCTCACTTCCCAGGAATATTCATTATGCTCGAAGCATACGAGTCGAACGAGCCAATTACAATTTCCACATAAAGCAAGTACGGTACATACAAGAGCTACTAAGTCAGTTTGATGACGTACGTAAACAGTTTCCGGTAAAGTTTTTTCATTAAGACAATCCAAAGAAACGTGCATAACGTTCCGTATGAAATTCACGAAACCCAAGCGATGTCGATCACAACTTACAATGGCGCATCCAATTGCTTATAAAGAAAAACGTAAAACTCTTACTTTACGGGACAAACATTTCCGCAGCTCGTATGCTTTATAACTTCTGGACATCTTTTCGTGGAAAAGTTTTATCGTGCCGATGCCCGACAATCGATAACTATAGTAACGTTCCAAAAGTCACCCAAGTCTGGCTAATGACTGCGCATACCTATATGTCTACTTCGGTCAGTGGAACAAGTTGAGTGCGAGGTCAGACCTTGTTAGTACGCGGGATTCGCGTGGTCAGTATTTGCACATGTGTTCACCGAGGGCATCGCCTTCTGTTTCTATAGATATATATATGACCAATAAACAATAATTTATCGTTAATAAAAATTCTCTTGTTATATTTTTATTTGAACTATTATCAAACAAAGTCATATGAAACTGAATAATTACTGTTATGGCAATGTAACGTGTTGGTAATTATGGTGACGTAGCTACGAGAGATTACAATGATTCATAATCTGTTACAGTCTGAGTGTTGGTATAGAGAAGTAATACATGGAAGAGGTAATCGATACTTGGTATGGCTACTATCTTTTATTTAATGAATAGTATAGATATCGTGGTGACAGGGTATTAGAAATTGTTAGCAGTAGTAATCACGTATAACACATAGACGTGTAATGTAAAGTAGAGTAAGGAGGAATTGAATTTGATTAATATGACGACGGCATAGTCTGTCTAGATGCAATATAGACATATTGTCAAAGGGCCATCTTTTTGTTGATTATAATAAAAATGAAGTTCATAATTGACACTCTACCTGTAGCATGTGTGTCTGTGTATATTATGTAACGGTAACCATTAGCAGAGGAAGAGGTAAAAGGATAAAAGTATCGCACATGACTAATTTCAGAATCGTAGCTAGGTGTCGATTTGGGTGTTTACAAGTTTGAAGGAAATTCAAAGACAGTGATGGATACATTGACTGAATTTACTTGAAATCCAACAGATCATAAGGAATCTCAAGTTTTCACAATAGTGGAAACTTCAGAGCAGTGAACCACGTGGGACCGTGTATAAGACATCTGGTGGTTGACGAATTGATGTTGAGGTAGGATAATTGACAATTACTCAACTGTATGAATATGAGTGCAAAGCTGAGTACGTTAAGGATATAAGGTCAGAAGGTTACTCCTCAAGGATAGTAGAGCTAGAAACAAGAGTAGTAGCTCGTTGGTTTCGTTTGGGCTGGCGGCCTGGGATTTAAAGTGGAGGTCTGCTATATTTAGTGAGCCTAAATACTAGCGAAGCTCTCCCTGCAGGCGAACACTTTTGAGCGTGTGGCTGCGTGAACTTGGCAAAAATGTAGCACACTTATCGTCAAAGAAGTATACGATGCCAGTCTGGCAGCCTGGCGCCCTGATCTTCCTTCTCTATTTTCTGATGGCTTTCCATTTGGCTCTTACTGTTAGTACAAGTCTTGCAATTTCCCACGGATCAGGATGAAAGGATTTATGTAGACGGTGCTTATTTTTATATCTCCTCCATCTAGCCGGAGAAGTCCTCACTTATCGGGGATTGATTAACGTAGTATCGAACCGGATGAACAGGCCTAAAACAAACTTTACCAGTGAGAAGAGTATTGAGATCAGCTGACACTGCGATACCTTGACTTCGTTAGAGAAAATCGGATTTCAGGAGTTCTACCTTCGTAGCTCTGTGGCTACGTCAACTTGTTTAGATAAAAGTGTTATTCTAGGAACGAAATCAATACCTTGGCGAATACCCTGATACGAGTTTCGAGGTTATGTTATCCTTTACAGTCTAAAATCTTTTACGTACTCTTCAGTGTAGGGCGCCGGTAGAATAGACTAGACTAGAAAATAAAAAACTCGCGTCACGACTATCCGCCTTTATGAATGTCTTTGAAAATCGAATAACTGAACAGCTAGGATGCTTGACTATGAATAAAAAGAATGCCACAAAAATACAGTGTCCTTTTTTACCATGATATTCCTTGAATTATTCTTTTCAATTCCAACGTTTTTTTTTTTGTACCTTACAATCCCATTGTCCAACTGTCTAGCATGCTAACCAAACATAACCTATAAAATGCACCTCACGACGTATCAGATAACCGATGAAAATTGAAATATAGTAAAAAAAATGACACCACGCGACCCACTCATAGAGATACGATTGTTTTATTTATAAGACTCTTCCATCTAAAAGTTCCAATATCACACAACTCTCTCGGCATTCTCAATAAGTCGCGTGAGACCCTCGAGGACTTCCAATCCGCGTACCAGATAGCGTTCAGGTGTAAATGAATACAAGGAGATGAGAAATGGGTCGTGCTTCGTCGTAGCGTAGTGAACGAGTCAGATAAGTTCGTTATATCAGATCTAGTTAAGTTAGGTTAGGTTGACGCAAAAGGTAAGCGAGCTACTATACAGAAGAAGAACGACACCACGCAGTCGTTAAACTCACCGAAAGTTAATTTAGTTTGCGTTCATTGGCTGTGACAATTCGAGGGCCGCTCCAACTATAAAGACACAGCACGGTAGTGACTGGTGCTAAGGAGTTATATTTAGTCGGAGTCCACACGCTAAGTACGTCCACTGGCCAGGTCTCTCCTTCGGGATGGACATTACAGATATCCCGAAAATATTTTTAAAAAAACCGTTGGAATCAATCACAAGTGGAGATGACATAATAAAAAGTAAATAATCATAATATTTTTCAATGCTTGTAGGATGAAATTTTTTATTTGATAAAAGATCTTAGAGTTTTTGACTCACGTTGCAAGTCCTTATATCACGTAGGCGGCGTCTGATGCTTGGCGTCATTTTTATTAAATTCCAGAGGCGCACACAGCTCGGAATTATTACGAATCGTGAACATTATTTTTTACACATCACCAAGAACATTTAAATAGGAACGAGAGACAATTTACGTAATAACTTCTGGAGTTCCTTCTGTTCTTTCTCTGGTACGAGCATAATTCCGCCTCAACCGTAATATTCAGTTTAGAGGAGAATCTTTGAGGAAATTACTTACGCGTATACATGGATATAAATCGAAAAAAGGCAACGAAGAAAATAATTCTGTCGTCATGGCGTTTCGAACTCGAGTAAGTACACAACTATTGAATTGGTCTTTGAGCTTTATTATTTTCACGGTGAACAATTAAAATACACGAGGAGACCTTGAAGAATGAAATTTCAATATTTTATTGAATACATCTGGCAGTATTTTATTACGGTCTGCTAGTACATACATATATGTCGTTAATAATTTGGTAGACCTGATATACGTAATACTGTTATATGTAACAGTGTACAATTGGGGATCCGTAAAAGGCATATCGAAATTCTCGATTAATGTTGACACACACTGACTTGAGAAATGGCCTATTCATTGTATACAAAAGGGCAAAACGCTTTTATAAAATGTCAACCACAAAAGCCTGTGGGATAATCAGGGACTTGGAATCACTGAATTTTTCGTTTCTAAATTCCATGTACAACAATGCGCCACGAAAATCGCGATAAGGCTTGGATGTTATGACTGGATTAGACTATACATTTCTTTTTGCTCCGTCGTATAATAATATTTCTCTAACTCCTCTTTCTTCCTCTAAAGAAACACAAAGACATTATCGTCAGCATCGTCATCGTCGGCACCAACGTTACGGTCTCCCCATTTTCTTTTTCTCTATTACAATCCGTGTCCATTGACCCGCTTTCTCGATTGTCACCCTTATCTGTTCATTCTTTCTACACTTTCTTTGATCAAATATTATTTCAGTCATTTCACCTCCTACTCAGTTCGTTATGAATTGCCTTTTTCTGCTTTCCGTTTTACTATCAGATACATTACTGCGTATGATGCACATACAAATTTACTATGAAAGGCATTATAAAATTATTGTTGTTATATTTATCTTTTTTCTTTGCTTTAATCTTACAGTATCTTACTAATATTGATTATTCCGTAAGGCACTTCGGTTGCGATACATATTTTCCGCTTTTTTTTTTGCTCCCACAGCAGGACCTACGATCAATATTTTTTTATCTATTAAATACAGACTGGAGCGATTGCTACACATTTTTTTATTGTCTCTACGTAACCAGCCGGCTTGCCAGTGTAACGATTTAGTATTATAGGTTTGCAGACTTTGGCTACTTCGGATACATTCGAACTGTTTATACGAGTTTCTCGAGAATCAATAAAGGAATAGATGTCGACGGTGATCAAACATAGTTTTCGATTAAATGCGTTAGAAATCAAGAGGTAAACTATGAACTGAGAACCGCTGTTGATCTTCGTCGACAAATCGCTGTCGTGAACGAAAAACGTATAAAAGGGAGAGAGAGAGAGAGGTTTAAGAAAAGCAGAAAGAAAAAAAGAGCACAAAATGGAAGATACGTCTGTCTTAGCGAATGTTAGATCGACATGAGTTCATGCCGATGTGTTTCAAGCGGACTTCAAGAACTAAAAATATCACAAACGCTTTTGCTTTGTTTGGACGACAAGTGGACTTGAAGCTAACCTATGGTTCAAAACATCACTTTGAAATTGACTCTCGAAAAATACCAATTGAACCTAATATAAGGCCTTCGACTATCTAAAATGTAGATTACGTAATTGCCGACTTGAATTCGAAGTCACAAAGTTAAAATGAGTCGTTGAGAAAAAAGAGAGAAGTAGAATTAAAGTATCGTTGTTGAAAGAAGACATTTTGTGTATGCTTGAAAATTTTTGAAAATGCTCCAAATCCTCATTTACCGAGTCATCATAAACCTCGAGATGTCCTCCACAAATGCTATACACATGTAAAATGAATGTAGGCATTTCTCGATGGTGCTTAAGCTTTCTGCCTATATCTGTTGTCAACTTCAAAGCCAACTCGTGTCAGCCTAGAGTTCCAGAAAACGACGAATTTATCGATGGAAGCAATTTTGCAAGAATTTCACGAGTTCGATAAGCTCGGCGCCAGACTAAAAGCTTATCCCCATCGGAAAAATCTTTATATGAAATTTATGTAACGTGACGTTGATATGATCTGAGGGAAACTGAAAAATTTTCTTTCGGTGTTCTCAACCCTCTTACTCACTTATACTGTATCATCTTTGTCGTTCGATATCAAAATGTCTACGCACAAACGTCCAGATGTTACGTGGGTAATAAAATGCCACGAACGACGCGTACACGCACTTACTTCACTTATGCGTTTGCGACTAACGTCAGCTCGGTCGAACTGTTTGTCTCTCGTGTTCTAAAAAAAGACTAGAGCTTGACTAGCATAGCATTTACATCCGTACTACGAACACTTGCACTACACTTTAGAACATCTTCTCTGGAGACTGCAGCTAGTTGCGACGGCAATGGTGGTAATACTGTTGGCACTGTTCTTACTTTCTCAAAGGGAAACTTTGCTGCTTCCAACTTCGCGCAACGTGCAAGACAATCAAACTCAAGCGGGAGTGACTTCAGGTTGTGCGCCATCTATGGTAAAGGTTTCTAGGTTATAAGCTAACTTCTTACTGAATGCTTTTGCTCGCGCGGAAGACTATAGGGACGGAGAGAAAAAGAGATGGCGGACGATGATTCCTCTTGCAGCATTATCCACAAGGTAGACCGTACGAGATGGGAATCAACGAGAAAATGAAAATAAACGATGCTTCGCCCACGTTCCAAGTAAGCCTGACATGTCGTCGAATAGGAGTCTGCCTTTTACTGTTGACTAATACTGGGCGTGTGTGTAAGATAGATTAACGATTTGTTACGACTTTGAATATCGCTCGCTGTAGCAGTGATATAAAATAACATTTATTCGGCGCCAAAAGTCTCGCTGTGTCCTTATCGCATGTTAAATTCCCTTCTGAACTTTTTCCTTAGAAATATTAAGGAAGAGAGGTGGTTCAGAGGGAGAGAAAAGAAACGTTTCGAAATGACATTTACATATTTTCATGCAGCACCCGTACCAACATTATAACTGCGAAGAGGTACTATTTTGGCAATGTTGCTCGGGAGATCAAGCTCAACCACACAGCACCGTTTTTTTTTTAAACTGGCACTTGAGGAAAACGACGCTTTAGAGCCAGAGAAATAGGTCGTTAGTTGTAGATAGAAAGTCTGTTGATTATCATCAAAATTGAAAAGATTCGTAGAAAATGGCTGAGAAAAATTTATTTGGTCTTACGAATCGCCATAGAAATAATAACCATTTTGACATGTTAGCCCAATACGGAATATCGACGAACGCGATTAAGATTCAGACACGTATAAAAACAGTGATTAAAATAACAAATGTTTGAGTAACGACCTAAGGTTTTAAAGCTAACTAGTAATCACAATAGAGTCGAAAGGAAATATTGCGTAACTTAACAATCAAACAAATTATGTTGCGAGGCTATTGAACTTATCCGCATACAATTTATAAGAGAATTTTGTAAAGTCCTGTGGATATAGAAACACGATCGCATCCGGGACGGGACACGTGTGTCGAGGACAATACTCGTTGGGTTCGTAGGAACTCGAACTGCTGGGCATTTGAGAGAATTCAAGCACTCATAGTACTTGGCACACTCGAATGGCACTCGGCCACGATTTCCACGAGAATTTTTGAGCCGCTAGGGTTTCCGAAGTCGATAATTTTGGAACGGCCTGTAGTTCGCTATATGGAAACTATCGGAAGCGGAAGGCCAAGAAGCTGCCTACTATTCACTTTTCTCCTGATTCTCCTTATTTCCTATTATTTTCCAAGTGATATACGTCACTTGATATCAAAGAAGATTTTCGATCAAACGCGAGTCAAGGAGCTTCTCTAAATTGATCGATGCCTTAATGAATTTTCCCTCAAGCTGGTCTTCGACTCCTCCTCCCTCCCTTATCAAATTGGACTTTTTTCTCTCTCATCCACTCAACTGTCATGCACTTCGCTTTCTCTAGTGAAACATCGTTACAGCAACGTTAGGTTACTACGAATCCTAAAGTGACTTGAGACACTTTAGACGCACGCGAAATATCATTCGTTCCTTCTCGTCACGATGCTCACAAAATTATTCCCACGAGGGCTGACATTTCTAGCATATAAATGATCCGTGGGACAGATCGGGAATAATGGAAGAGTTCTCATATATTTCCGAAAAGCACGAACATGAAGAGAATTATTGAAAATTGAAAAGAAGACGAGAATCGTCAGCGCAACGAGTCGATACAGTGACTAGAGTGGGTGAATATCGCTGATGCTTTTTTCATTATGCCGAGGAAATAACAGACGCGGTAACTCATCGTATAAAAAAGAAAACATAATGTTAAGAGGATAAGGAACTTACCACATCTTCGAGACGACAGGGAGGGTATCACGTGAACCGGGCGTATCCGCTCCTCATATCTGAGAATCGCACTTGGTCACACACTGCAACGTATCTTAAAATCTCGTACGATATCTTTCAGAATCACAAAATAAATTCTACGCTCGCGGTACACTCGAGGCTTTCTTTTATTATTATCTTTTTATATTCACAGGTATCCGACGGATATCCCACGAGTGAAAAAGGCACGCTCTCGTGCCACGTATTCACTGAAAAATTATAAATAGATATCTGGGCGCGTTTGATTATTTATATTCTTTTATCGTATCCCTGGGTTGTTCGTAGTGAGGGCGGCTTGCGAGACGTGAGCCAGAGGATCGAAGGGTCGAGGATCCTCGTCGTGTCTCTTGGAGGTGGGTCGCGCGTAAGGGCACGGCTGCCGCTTTAGGTTATTTCAAGGGTTGGTTCCGCGTTGGCTCGGCAATCAATTTGCACGCTTGCGTCGCGATGCTTCTGCTACGAATCTCGTCCTCCAGTTCTCGTGGATGTTAGATCCGATAATATATTTCCACGTAGATGTTGCCCGAGGACGTGAACACCCGTGGATTCTGACTTTAACTGTGAGTTCACGACGTTCACCTCCAATCCAGGCTATACGTCGCCGGACCTAGGATAGGCTCGCGTCGCGGCTCTCGTCTACTCTGTAGTCTTCCACGTTAAGCTATAGTCTATTTCTCGCCGGTTCGACGCCAGCGACGCCTGGCGTCCCGACGCCCACTCCCACCCTGTATCAGTTAACCTACACACCCCAAGAATCTGTCTACCCATCACCTAACCTACCTGAATACCTACCTATCAACCTAGCTATCTACGTACCTAACAACCTAGCTAACAGCGCTTGCATATATCCTTCAGCAACCCCATTCGAAGACCGGAAACGGGTTTACCAGTCGTCGTCGTGTGTGATATGCATTTTTTTTTAAAGCATTCAAAAGGGATTTTCGTTTTTGAAGTTGTTCAACATGAACTTGGTAATCATTTGATCTTTATGCTAGGATGATTTCAGTGTTGCAATGTGATGTGTTGATTTGACATTTATTGCACATCAATCTTGTGGAATTATAAGCAAAATTATATCTGGTGAATAACGAAGAAATGACAGAACACAGTGAATCCTTGGTAAATCATACATTACTCGAGAACTTTCTAGTTCGTACTTTACATTATCATAGTTTGTATTCATTCAGTATCAATGATATTTTATTATACACATTGATTTCTAAAACAGATATTCACATAAATCATTATTCTATTGCAATTATCAAAATGTTTCTGCACGTTACGCCAGTAGTATTGCATCGTAGGTTAGGGTCGTAGCAGCTTCAGGACTAATGGCGCCATTCGTCGGTCAACATTTACATCAAGTAATTACCGACTCAAGTACGGTAAAACAGAATTTTCAAATCAGACACAAGCTAAGTTAGTGAGTAAAGCCAGCAAAAATGTACAATTCTAAATGCATGTTTTGGGAAACCCCATTGTAGAAATACATTCTCGAAATACACCGTTTTGCCTGAACCAAGCAGATCCATATAATTTTGTTGAATATTTTTATTATCTTTAATCAAATATTATTTGACCATCGTCAACTTTATTTTAGTCTCATCTGCTTCGCCATACAAGGATTAATTGCCATGAAAAAATTATCTATTTTTAATGAGTCCGATATATGCTTGTGGGACTTGGATCTATTCTTAACTCTGCGCGCCAGAGGAAAGATAAGCCGAGTCTCCCGAGTGACTGTGTTTTATTTATATGCTCTTCTCCACCTCGCAGGTATCTGCTGTCGAGTTTCTCACATCTTGAACCTTTGAATACATGCAGTAAATCAATTTTACCGCCTATAGAAACCACGTGATGGCGCTTCGAGTCGATCGATAACGATGAATTACTCTTTAAACAAATATATACACATATTTTAATGACATAGCCCATTTTTAAATATAAATTAACTCAGAGAACCGTACAATCCAGATATATACAGAAAGATCTTTTACTCTATATTGTAATATTATTAGAATATTGTTATTCCAATCGTGTAACGCTGATCATTCCATGATTTTTTTGAATATTTTCAATAAGAAATTTCATTCTAGTCGTTGAAAATGTAATTTATATCTATTTTCTATTTCAGGTGCGTTTGGTTTCTTTACTCTACAGAAATGTTTCAACTTTGGAGCAGAGATTGGAAATAAGTAGCGTTTAAAAAAAGAACCACATTGCTTGGGTTACCATGTGAAAATGCGGTAAAGATTGCAAAATGACTTCTTGGCGGGAATATGAAATACGAGAAGCCATTCTTCGTAATGAGAATATCCGGCGTCAAATGGTATCGCATGAACGATATTGTATCACAAAAGTGACAAAGTATCATCGAGCAATAGAAAGAGTACATGTCCAAAATTCTATCAATGAGCAAAAATATTCCATGTGTTCCGCCAAACAGAGTGGCAGTAAGGTTAACGTTTCCGGAGCATTCATTTATATGCTGGAGTCTCCTATTGGGCTATATTAATTCTCCAGCGGAAAGAACGAATGACACTACTATGGAGACCGCGTGCTTCGTTATAAATACGTATTTCATTTTAGAGTAAAGTACTAAGAAACAAATGAAAATGGATGGCAAGACATCATAGTCGTGAGGAATAATTTTGCAAAATATCTACGTGAAGAATTCGTACGAAAACAGCTGCTTTACTTAATACTTCAAGTAATAAATTTGAATGTTTACGGTTAATTTAATTACTTGAAAATAACTTTATGAATTTTAGAGATGGAGCTGCATAGGATGTGTTCTGCAAATCAAAAAATTAAGAAGATCCATCTAGAGATAGATGTGACACGACTAACGGAAGCTTTGACAGTGTATTTGGAATTTCCGGGAGTTTCCGTTGTATTCAAGGATTAGGGTGGACAATGTGGAATGGCACCAGAGGAATTACCCAATCACGAGTGCTACAACGGTAAAGGGGAATTGGAACGCATTACTGTCTCTCTCAGGCGCAAGCCGGCGCCGGTTCACCCAAAGAACCGTCCGTAGCGCGTGCCAACTGCTACGAGGTGAGTTTCTGGTGCGCAGTTTGCCGAATCAGCGAGTCTCTACGTTTGTAAAGTCTTCAAAAATAGGTTGCGTGCTTCCGTATACAAGAAACAACGAGGATGGCGGCCGTTGAATATTATCAAAATCAGACCCAGTCCGAAGGTGCTAGCCAGCAAACGCAGTCCCAGCAACAGGGGCAGCAAGAGCCACAGCAGCAGCAACAGCAACCAACCGCCGGAATTCCAGGCAAGGACGATGAACGAAAACTCTTTGTCGGTGGACTCTCTCGTAATACTACCGACAAAGATCTACGGGAGCATTTTGGAAAGTTTGGTGAAATTGAAAGCATCTCCGTGAAAATTGACCCCTATACTGGAGTACCGCGGGGTTTTGCTTTCATGGTCTTCGCCAATCCGAAAACCATCGACAAGCTGCTGGCTTCTGGCGAACATTACATCAACAAACGCAAGGTTAGTTAATTATACTGATTTTATTACATATTTTATACTAAGACTTACTCTACCTTATAAGGCTCCAAAGAATAGTTGGTATGTGCATTTAGCTTATTTTACTAATTACCATTACTTCATTGATCAAGTACTATTCCTGTTCTTTGTTAGCAGGTATATTTGTTTTTGAGAAATTGTTTTAATTTGTAGCAAGTAAAACATATGTAAAACATCTTCCAAGATAATACCATAACTTCTTCCATTGTTCTCTTCAATATTATAAACTTTTAACTTTTACAAATGTAAGTTCTTTTTGGATCCTTTCAATATGATAGATGTTGTTAGTCAAGCAATAGGCTTTTCATGGGCAATGTCAAATTGCCACAGGTATTTGTCTGATTGGAGCAAGCTAACTTATAATATAAAGTATATTTGATAACATGCCTAAGGACATAACAGGCTACTTGGTATTTCTTCTGTTTAAATTGGTATTATTTTTTGTACATTTACTGCCTATAATATCATACAAGTACTCATAGATTTATAAGGCTCGCTCTATGACCATGTGACATTTGTATGGATATTGTGCTTAATATTATTGTATTCATATTCGTTTACACTGAAGTATAAGTTTATCCTCTGATTCTTGAAAGTATCCCTGAAATATGACTTAAATTAAACAACAATGAAAGTCTGAATGATTAACTGTTCTTCAGAAATGTCACAGAAATAACAAAAATATTTTAACCACTTTTCAGGTTGATCCTAAGCGGGTCAGTAAGAAGCCTCAACATGGGAAAATATTCGTTGGTGGTTTGACGCCTGAAATTACAGACGAAGACATCAAGTCATACTTTGGTCAGTATGGAACAATAGTAGAGTTACAAGCACCATTTGACAAATTGAAGAACCAACGCAAGGGCTTTTGCTTTGTGACATTCGACTCGAGAGATGTAGTCTACAAATTACTCCAGTCTCCGAAGCAAGTGATAAATGGCAAAGAAGTAGATGTCAAAAGGGTTAAAGTAAACCCTGACCCAAATCGCCAAGGATTCTGGGGAGCAGGTTATGGTTATGGCTATGGTGGAGGTTATGGCTACATTCCTGAGTATGGTAATGGTTACCAGGGAGGCTATGACGATGCATACGCCAACTACGATTACACGGGCTATGATGGCTATGAAAATATGGGTTACGCGCAGCAGGGTAAACCTCGAGGAAATGGTCAGGGTCCTCGTCAATTTCAAAGACATCAACCTTACTAATCGCAACGCATGCGAATCCTATGTGTACTATTGATCAGGTGATAAATCAAGAGCGCAGCAGGTGGTAAAGCGGACGACGTTGCTAACGCAAAACCGAATTTGGCGTGTCGCTGGACAAAGTGTTTACAACTATTAGCACATAAGTATATACATACACGTATATATACTTAGCCATTGTCTTTTACGAGGCCTCAAATTCGGTGCTACGTATGTCTTAAAAAACGATAATGCTATCCGCTTTAACATCACGTATGTTTCTGGACGGAAATATAAATTCGTCGGGGGTTCAAAGTCAATCGGATTGTATTAAAAAGTCGTGTAAAAGAGTAACGTCGCGCGTGGTACCTCCTACTGTGCGAAATGCTGTCGAGAATAAAAGTTCCAGTGCGTTTTCTCGCAATGGCAGAGACTTGAAACATGAAATTTGTACAGCCTGTTTAAGATGCATGTGGCCTGAGAGAGATTGATCGCGTAGCGACAATTAAAAATCCTAATAATGAAAAGTGGCACGGGCATATTTTACAAGCGCGCGCCGATTAACAATTAAAATAACGATTCGATTTTGGCCCTTTTTGTTTCTCTCTTTTTTTTTTTTTTTCTTTCTTTCGATAGTTCATAATCACTAACTCGTACACCCTAATTATTTAATACTCTAATGATTTTCTTTAGGATTCTAAGTTGTATTAGTATTCGTTATTATATTATCACCTTTCCGTTTCTCCGCGACTCGACGATCAATGGATATATAGTTATGTAAAGTTTAAGTTTTTCAGCCGATACGCATTTTAGGTTGTTTAAATATCATCAATACCGAAAGATGGAATCATAGCGTATACAGTTTCTTAGAGGCTGATCAGTTATCACGCTACAATGAATGAAACAATATTTTCTCCTTATAAAATCATAACCAAAATGCATTATCTATTCTCACGTAATTGTTTAATCTAAAATTAAGGATTTGTAACTTGTAAGGATTCATATGAGATACGATCCTAATGCAAATGTGGAAGCGTATGTACACACTGGCTTCCGTTTACCCTAGTGGTATGTAAAAAAAAATGAACGTGCGTATGTATATATGTATGTATATATACATGTCCTCTTCATGTGTGTGTGCGTGGGTCTATACAAGCGCGCGTGTAAACCCATAACGTTTAACCCGTTAGAAAGGAAAGAAAAAAATTATTATATATAAAAAAAGAAGAAAATACGAAAATATAATTAAAATATTAATGTACCTGGGTACCGAAGAAATTTGCGAGTGGTGGTAAATTATTTCGGAAGAAAGCTGGACTTTTCACGCAAAAGTAATGAATTGTTGCCGTACTGGAGCCTCGTGGTAACTAGCGTTATAACGTCGCCTTAAGTGCAAGACGAGGATGTATGAGATATCGCACGTTTTCTTTAGGACAGCGAAGCGTCGCGACGGCTGAATATTATTTCGTGACTGTCGTGAGGCTTCTATCCCATTTTGTATTGAGTAACAAGTCCCGTTCAATACGCGAAGACTGCTCCTCATATCGTGAGAAGACTGTAAACCGATGTAGCGTATTAATTGACACGGTAAAATATATATATAAATGTCTATGGATATGTATGTATATATATAAGCCGTAGCGCATTTGGTAAAACTTGAGAAATTTGTGATCGCAATTCTGACTGCAGGTTAAATTTCGGAGAACAAATTGAAGAAGGGAAATGAGAGAAAAAAATTATTGAAAAATGTCGATACTTTGTAGACCATCTTTATAGGTATGAAAATCATCGTGGTAAACTACATTTAGGAAATAACGAAATTATATCGTTTGTAAGGCTGATCGAGCTTTAAAACTTACAAGATTTGTTTGAGATACTACAAAAGTATTAACAGTTTGGCTTAAACGTAACGAAATGATTAACGACGTGGCGAATGTGCGATTATTGTGTGATTCCTTACTTTTTGAGATTTTAAGCCAAGCTAACCGTGCTTTTGAAATTCAACATGTATACTATGTATACCGAATTTTTGCTGCGTGCGAGACAAATATGAGAGGAAGTAAAAACGATGTGTGGAATTAAAGAAGATAATACGAATATTTTGTTACTATTAATTACTATTCGCTTGTTTCACCCATGACACAGTGTATATTTTAATTATAACAAAAAATAAAATGCCCATTATCTGAAATCGCCTTTGATTGTTCGTTATCTTTTTATTGTTCTTACTTCAATTTTTTAATTTTATAAATAATTTGTATTGTAGACTACGGTTATTGGTCAGTAATTTTATTCAATTAAGAGTAGTCTCTTGCTAATTACTTATAAAAGTAATTATCTAATTTACTTTTTACGTTTTTTCTATCGTCTCTGATACTGTTGGGTAATGACAATTTCTCATGATAGCTAAAACCGTACAACCACATTTTACTATTTCAGAGTGAAAGTATCCGCGCGTTACATAGTTACTTGTGTAAAATTCTGCAGTGATTGACATTTTTTTTATACGTACTATATAAAGCTTGTGGAATAATGTCGAAACTACACTTTCTTTAGAAAAATGCTGCGAAAGCATTCAGGTCGTAACTCCTGAGTAAAAGTACATATCACATGCTTGGGAATATTCCAAGTCGCAAAAGATTCGATCTTGGATTATACAAGTCTATGTGAAATTATATATTATCAATTATAAAGAATTTAATAGCAAATACCGACCAGCGCTATTTTCAGTCTTCAGATAATCTTTATAAAAAAATACTAACAGATATTACACTCTACTATCACGACGAGTTTAACGTTTCTATTAGTTTCATTATTTGTACGAGCGAAATTATTTGACTTCCGAGGTTTTATTTTCGTGTTTCAAATTTAGCGGGCTACTAGACGTCTGTCGCAGGAAAATTTTATTCGCGTTGTGAAATATCCCTATGTTCCAAAACCTCTCTCCGATGAAATCAGATATATTTTTGTCTTTCTTGGTATTGCAGCATTGAATGAAGATAAAACAACGTTAGAGTGCGACCGAATTAAATTTTGGAACACAGCCCTGATATCTTCGTGCATGATGTGAACGCCTGGTGTTCATTAGTATTCTTACATCATGGCTGATGGCTGCACTGTCGTCGTCGTACTGTTTTGCTTGGCGTTGACGAATGCAGATGGGAACTGAATAGGCTCAAAGGGAAACGCTATGTCTTTATCGTCATCAAGAAGATCATTAACGGGCGTCACGGTGCGATCGCGACCGCGAGGAACCGCGATGTAGTCGTTCCAAAATCTTCGTTTATTTATTTATCGATGAACTTAAAGTCGTTGAATAACGCGTTTCACGCACGAGCCCTGGAACAGGATCGCATGAAGTCGTCATCGTCAAGATCATCGTCGTCGTCGTCGTCGTCGTCGTCGTCGCCGTCGCGGCCGCCGTCGTCGTCGCCACTGCAACAACAGTGGCAGCCCTTCCGATCATCCTCGTCGTTTCTTTGGAGTGCCTTCTGCCTACCTTCGTTTTCCCTTTTTCGATCACGTAATAATCCTCACGTTCGCTCGCCTCCTTTTTCTTTGGGTAAGTTATATTAATATTTATCATGAGGTTATCCTCTGTATTTTTACTTTACCCTTATGATTTGCATGAGACTCTTAGTTATCACTTTACTCTTATTCAAATGAGCAGCTTTGTCCCTTCTTGAACTTCTGTTTCCTGAGATTGTGCGCGAATAATCACTCTATTCTCGAGTAGGGCTCGACGCACAACAATTTCTACTTACCGATGCTAGAACATTGGGAATCCTCTATCTGTTATACCGTAACTTATTAATCTTGTTTATGCAGTCAATAAAAAAGAATGCTGTGCTGTCTTTCAATGTCAATAAGATTTTCTTACATTGAATCTTTATAGTAAAATTTATTTGATTGAGCTTATTTACTTTTTTAATCGCAGCCCTTTATCTAACAGAGTTATAGTTGCAATATTCAGTTATACAAGAAGTTTTTCAATCATGCAATATAGTCTCAATGTATACATAATTTGGTTTTCTTGACAACAGTGATTTACACTCTGTAATTATATTAATATCTTTGTATTATTACAGATGTGAACTGGATGTCTCATGGATTTGTACAATTTCAACTAGATTTGTCGTAGTTTCAACTAGGTTTTCAAACCAAAGTTACTTTTTATATTACTGACGAATTTGACATTGGTATCCACATTTGCTAAAAACCATGTCCCAGTTAACCATGAGTATAGGGAAGCGCGGGCGGAGCGTTGCTAGCACGTCGGCATCAACCGTGTCAGCATTAAGTTCCTCAACCGACTTAGCCAGTCTTTTTGAGTGTCCAGTTTGTTTTGATTACGTACTCCCACCTATCCTCCAGTGTCAAAGTGGACATCTCGTCTGCAGTAATTGCCGACCAAAGCTCACCTGTTGTCCAACTTGCCGTGGGCCCTTAGGTAAAGCTTTAATAACAATAAATACTTATAAATATTATATCACACAAAGTAATATATAAATTATTATAAAAATGAACAGGTAACATTCGTAATCTGGCAATGGAAAAGGTAGCAAGTAATGTAATGTTCCCATGTAAGTACTCTACCAGTGGGTGCACAGTGTCTTTGGTCCATACTGAGAAACCAGATCACGAAGATGCCTGCGAATTCCGTCCGTACAGCTGTCCATGCCCTGGAGCATCTTGTAAATGGCAAGGATCCCTCGAACAAGTAATGCCACACCTCGTTATGAGCCACAAGAGTATCACCACTCTTCAAGGTATGATCAGCCATGAGATTTAGAATTTCATTATTAGATTGATTTTCTTTTGAGAAAATAAAGATTTTATTTCTCTCATGCTATTATAGGTGAAGATATTGTATTTTTGGCAACTGACATTAATTTACCCGGCGCTGTCGATTGGGTAATGATGCAGTCATGCTTTGGTCACCACTTCATGTTGGTCCTTGAAAAACAAGAGAAATACGATGGTCATCAACAATTCTTCGCAATCGTGCAACTGATCGGTTCCAGAAAACAAGCGGAAAACTTTGCATACCGGTAAGCATCGATTTCAACAGAAATAAAAAAAAATACTGAAAAATCACGAATCCCACAAATTATCCCATAATGATTCTTGTGTGCATTGCATATATCTCTTCTCTATCTAATGATTTTATTCCAGATTGGAATTGAACGGACACAGAAGACGTTTAACGTGGGAGGCGATGCCGCGTTCCATACACGAAGGCGTCTCGTCAGCTATCCTGAACTCGGATTGTCTAGTGTTCGACACGACGATCGCTCAGCTCTTCGCCGATAATGGCAACCTGGGGATCAATGTGACCATCTCCATGGCATGAGGAAAATCGCAAAGTCCGCTTGAGATAACTCAAGCTTAACGAACGCCCTTTTAAACCGATTATAAGCGGTTAAAAAAATGTTTTAAGGGCTGCTCGATACGTACAAGATAACTTGTAATTAACGCGACGGTGCGCGACAATTCAAATATGTGGATGTCGAGGAGGGTGCTCGTGAGAGACAAGAATGCTTTGGGGGGATACGAAAGCTTCGTAGCGTGCTCGTTTGTGATATTAACTTACTAGGATATCAATAGAGAGAGATAACTTTTTAATATTCTTAGTGGCATGACTTCGAAGCTTTTTTCACCCTGGATGCCTTTCTCGATTACGACTAATATTCGAACGACATGTTACTGCCCGTTTGTGTTGCCCCCTCTTGGCTTCCATAACGATGCTTTAGACTTCGATTCGATCTTTACCTAGATATCGATTTGACAAGGGTTTAAGATTGTTGCCAGATCGATTTACTTCGCCGGTCGTATCTGCGTTGTTTTAAAAGGTAACGCTCTTTGTTTCTTCATTGAAGCATCGTTACAAGGACTTTTGAAATATTCAGAACAAGCGACCGTTATATTTCCTTGCTTCTATTCAGTAGATTCCACTTTGGCTAGCCACTGTAATTTATTGATCGATTGATTGGATCCTCTTGACATTGGATCAATCAGCTGCATCTATTATCTAATAAATGAATCTACTGGATCTGAGTAATGGATGCTAGCGAACTCAGACTGAAACAAAAATTACATAGGGAGGTTGAACCACAGCCGCATAATCTACAGCGACTACCAAATTCATCGGTCTAGTGACTTTTCGTGGCTTACCATTACCATTGACCATTATGGTTCGTGTGATAGGCTAAGAGGAGCCTGTAGAGGAGAAACTTATAAATGAAATACAAGGTAAGTTCTCCTTAGGGATCTTTCACAATATATAGATCGATTATGTTTCATAACGTTACTTCGTAATTAATTGTTTCGCTACGTTCGAAAATTATTTTAGCCTTAAGTTCTCTTTGTAGAAAAAAGTATGTATACGAACTCACGCTCAAATTTGTTGTTCATCTCACAATGTACATTACCAGTCGAAACTCTATCAAATTCATTTTCATCCGTAAAATTATCATACCCAGTAGGTGTCAATTAAATTTCAATTTTTTCGATAACTCGTAAACTAACTCCAATCAAAATACTTTACAAAATTGATACTTTGGTGCGGCGTTCATTTTCGTTTCTTCTACTTCTTCGTAAAGTTTCGTTTCACTCTCTTTCCACTGGGCTCGCTGCGCTAAAACTTTATTTATTTATTTATTTATATGTCACGTCATTCTTCGTAGTAAACTTTACTTATTCCGATGTCCGCATTCCAGATTATTGGACGACTGTTAGATTTCTGAAGAAATGATTCTTCTCATAATCCTATGGATGAATTGTCAAAGCCTCTATGACTATACGGAGAGTATTGATGTTCCTTATTGGCACGATAGAAGAATCTACACGTTCGGAGGAAGCCATTGATCGTTCGCCATCCTCGTTTCACGTCCATCTTAATCCTAATGCATTTCACAAAGGATTGGAAAATATCAGGAAGGAAATGTTCAAAGGAAAGTAAAAAGTAATAAGGAACGATTCCTGTTTTTCTTTCTCGAAAAGGCACTATCGTTATAAATAGAATGTAAGATACTATCATCGCTACTTATGTGGGAAAAGGGAAAGAACTATGAGCAGGGTTGGGAGGAATTGGACACTTTTCTTTATAATATGGGCAGAGTATCGAACCGAACTGAGAACCAATTTCCAAAAAAAAAAAGAAGGATTGTCCAAAAGTAAGCGCGGTTGAGCGAGTATTTTGACTTGAGGTTCGTACCAGGAGATGGTTTAGACTGATTCGTAAGCCGTATTAATTAATGATATAGTGGTGATATTGTCGTGGTATTAATCAGATTCGCATTATTGATTATAATCGAGACCAAATTGAAGCAAGGTGTTGTTCGTCGAAGTCAAGAGAATTTTTAAGACTAGTTTCGTGATTTTGCATCGTCATTGAAAATAACGCAAAGATTTATTATCGGTTCGATGCCCTGTCGGGCGACAATACGCGTGATTCAATGAGGTTATTTGAAATGAAAAGAAAAAAGAATTATACGAATACACTATATCGCGCACTCTTCCATTAGTTTTGACGCATGCATGATAAACGGTAGGTTCCGATCGTTGATGATCTAGACGAGACACATGGTGTTGCTGTAAATAAGTAAAACTTGCTATGTGATACGATTATAATTAGTGTAAATTGACGTGCTGATCCGACAGAATTTCAAAGTAATAAGCGGAATCGAAACATCGTAGCCGTTTATGGTGTCGCTGTACTGCAGTAAGCAACTGGGTTTACATAGAGCGACAGGAGTAGTTAATGTCGTTTAAATAAGATTGAGAATAAAGCTCGATGATCTTTTCGGCGGTTACTATAAAATGGAATAAGAAAGGACAGAAAAGGAAATGCGTTATTGTCTATTGCGATCCTCGCCATTGTTTTTTTTTGGACACTATGTGGTTCTGTCTTCATTTTTTTTTTTTTTCATTTTCATTTGTTCACAACCACCTGACGCCAAAATTAACGTTCAAATGAAATGTTCACGTGATTTATCTTTATTAGATTCTACTAGCTAGGGGCAACAACTACTGTACATAATTTAATAGAAGTTCGAACCTAGACGTAGCAGTAACGTTCAATGTTTCATTATAATTAATTTATTATTTAGTATCTCGTTAGGTACAGTTTATTGTTACTGTGGTAGGTCTACGAATTCAATGTATTTTTTTTTTGACAATTAACAATGTAATCATTAGCAAGTCCCACGTGGTTTCCCATAACGTTATGGATACATGTGCTATAATTGAAAAATTAAATATATTTCACTGCAAAACCGTGCACGTGCATATTTTGGATGAAAAATTATATGCAGAGCCACGTGTCGCTTGCTTATATGCCATTGTTTTGGATCAGGCAAAAAAATGGAGCTTGTGGACCGACTTTACGTTAATTGATAACGTTGCGCACGCTGGAAAAAAAATAATATGCAAATTCGTTTCCGTAATATGTTTAACTTCGATCGATTTACTGTACAGAATAGTCGTCGAAGTTTAGAATTTTCTTATTTTTTATCAAATCGATATTTGTATTTTGGTCGCTTCACGTTCCATCGAGTCACGTAAGATTTGTTTCTGTGAATTTGACAGGATCGTAATGAAATTTTGAGGTGATACAAGTTTTCACAAGAAACGTATCAAGTTGCACTAACCTAGATAATCCTAATAACGATCACAGAACATTCATCATAAGATTTCGAATTTGACATTTTAATAAAAATATAATAAAAATTACGTCTAATGATTGACAGTGTATGAAGTTTAAAAGGAATCATTGAGATTGTTTCGGTGTGTGGTAAACGATTGAATTCTTTTTTTTTAAATTATTTTGACGGTAAGTATCGTGCTGATTGATTAATAAATGCGGAAAGAGTCCGAATAATAGAAGTAAAATGCATCCCATGATGGAACGAGTTTATTTAACAATGTAAATATATTTATAAGATATTAAAGATGTACAACAATGTAATGGCATGAATAAAGTTTTTTTTTTTTTCTAATAAAAATTATTACAAATCGAAAATCTACAATGGATTACAATTTCTTCCTGAGGCAATGTATTATAAAAGAATAACGGTATTTTTTCCAGTATCCTACTCTTATACAAGCATGTTCAATAGTTATGTTACATATAATAATTTTCTTTCTCATCTTGCAAGCCTTGTGCTCCTTTCAAATGGCATTTAAAATTCCAATCATGCCGTAACTATGCAATTTTCAAAAAAATCCTGAACACTCAGGGTGATTTAGAAAATAAAAATTCGAATAAAAACCCGTCGATATTTTGTGCATATTCTTTAAAAAAATGAGATATATAGTAAAGAAAGCGTAGACTCTGGGAATAAAGATAACTACATAAGTATGGGCCTGATCCATATAAATTGGGTCCAACGATTCATGGTGGGGACTTTAATTGCTACATTCACGGACTGAGACATGAATAACGTTCGCCGGGAGATCTGGATATTGCGAGAGGGAAGCTAGAACGACTCAAAGTGGGGGGTCGTGACGTTGCTTAATCATTCGTCTGAAGTCACGGCTTTACACAATCTAGTTTCCCCACTTGTTGCTCCGTTGCTCGTTCTCGTACACGAATTTCTTCCTTCTTCAGTCCTTTCGGCATCTATACATCTTTACGTGAGCCTGTGTCCACCATCTGTATTTCGCCACGTCTGTTACTCTCGTCACATCCCCTAAAAGAAAAATGGCCAATTACCACAAGCCAGAATCAAAGGCTATTCAAGAGCTGAAGGATATCGCTAATAAACTTAGAATCCATTCGATTCAAGCCACCCAAGCTAGCAAATCCGGGTAAGTAAACCGGCATGATTAGCTTACAGTGGCGTCCCTGCAGCGTGGTTTTTATGCATTATCACTAGAACGTTACCAACGTGTATGTGCAAAAAGAACCGAAAAAAATAATTCGTTAAATTAGAATTACCGTGTCGTGTGATGATTATGAGTGTCCAAAAGAATTGTAATACTTTCGTTATCACAACCTTTGGTAATACAGAAATTCAGAGATATTTCTTGTGATGATTAACTTCTTAGTGTATGTATTAGTAACTTTTAACTCTAGCCCATGCCTGGACACGATATGTGAAACTGATTAGACAATTTGTGTTATCAAACTTACGATAATAAGTAATACGTAACGTTAGGATATATTAAAGATTGTAGACGAAATATCTACAAGCTTTTCTTATAAATTAGTTCAGAACTATGAATAACTGACTTTTGTCTCGTTAAATTCAAAATGATTTTCCTTTTGCTACAATTATAACATTCACAAAGTCTATTATGTACGAATTGAAATATATATTTATACGCTATCTTCCGTACGTAAAAATTTTTCATATTACGTTGGTAACATGTATGCTTGTAATGACTCGTGGTTCAAGGCCTTATGCTGATGCATCTTCTTCATAATAATTACACCATTCTTACGTTAGTCGTACAAAAATTTATGTTAATCAAACGTAAATTTATACCGTAAGACTTGTACGTCTATAATAGTCAGTAGAATTTCCAAATGACATTTTTTCTCTTAGCAATTCGAATACATTTAAATTTACCCGCCACAGCGTTGACGAAACACGTGCAACGTCAATGCGAATCATGCGTTCCTCAACATAGTGCCAATTCAGTTTTCTTAATTCTTTTTTAAACGACAGTTCCAACGATAAGCACGAAAGAGCATCGTGCATATGTGATAGCTTGACCAAACACTATATTACGTAACATCAGACATAACAATATTACATATAACCTAAGATCATTGTGCTCGAGCTTTAATATCTGGTCAAACATAAAATAACTATTGATACTCTCTAAAATTAGTAGCATATAAATCTTATACAATTTATATTTCTTTCCAGTTTGAACAATAAGTTCGATTGAAATTTACATTTACACTTAATACAAGATTAAGTGAAAGGAACTCTTTCATCGGTTGAGTTTACACGTGACGCCCAATTGAAAATTGCCAGGGGGTAAATTGCCATTTCGTTTTAGGATGTAAAAAAGAATCACGCGACATTGTCAATATTAGTTCAGTCGGCAGTGTGCATTCGCTGAAAAATCTAGAAACCGAGAAGAAAGAGATAAGAGTAAAGAACGTGGATCAGTAAAAGAGAGAGAGAGAGGGATAGGAATAAAAGAAGAAATATAAATGATAAAATCAGTGGGGGTTTCGTTGATGTGATTCGGGGGCTTGAATTTGCGAGTGGTTCGATACGTCCTGTAGGGTCAATAGAGAAGATCGCCGCGCAGTAGAGCGACTCCAGAGCAATTCTCAGCAGTTCGTATTGAACGCTTAAGAGAGACAGTTCGTTACTCATTTTTGTACGATCGGTTAGTGTGAACAAAATGGTTCGTGAAGTTGATATGCAGAAATTGAAGGATCAGGCCAATAGGCTTCGTATACTTAGTATACAGGCGACAGAAGCCAGTAAGAGTGGGTAGGCAATAATTTAAATAAAATAATTATATTATTTTTGTTTGATACTTTTTTTTCGTGGAATTTCATACGTTTTGTGTAAATATTAAATCGTAACGGAAACGTGTGCTTGGCTTTGACAGGCATTGAACGTTGGTACCTCATTAGAATTTAAATTTATCTATTATTCTCGTTTGGAACCAAGTATTCTTAGCTTACGAGGAGAAACTTGCACAGTTCTATATCTATATGACAATCATTTAAATAGTCTACGTGGACTTTTACTTGTTAATTAAATTAATGTCATTTATGGAAGCAAATTCTTACCGATCAAAATCCAAGGATTTTATTAATGTTATGTACAACTTTGATAATTTTTTATGCTTGTTTTTATACTACTCGAAACACAAAATACGTTGTTTTTAATGGTTACCGTCAATAGAATTAGCAGATATTTGACATACGTAGTGTATATAAAATTGCCTACAGTAACGCATTGATGAATATTTTCATAAGTGTAAATACTCTTCTAATATTTTCATAAATATGGATAAGTAGGATAAATACGTACTGCTAGATTTAGTATCTTACAAATTCAGGAAAAATTTCAATGAAGTAATATTAAAGATGCATCAAAGACAACTGTAGTCCGCATAAACTCTGTTAAGACGACATATGGATAATTACGTGTTATCTGGCATGTTATCTGAATTATGTAAAAGTAATACTTCGAAACCGACCCAATCATAAGCATCGAATTGTTTCGATTAATTTTCTTGTGACTTTCTTCGTAAACTCGGATCAGTCAAGTTTTAGAACTAAGGCCATAATTTTTATCACGTTATTATCGTCACGATATATTTACAGAACTGTGTATTAAATCCATTATCGTGACCTCTATATAACCTTCCGTGAAGCTGAATCGGCGACTATTAACATTTATCAATAATTTAATACTGTAATCGAATCATAAGTCATTGAAAAAAATTATATACATGCCTATATGAAGTATATATTCCTTAATAGTCAAAAATGCTTCTCAATATAATTCTGGGTTATTTGAGAGGGAGTCGTTTTTGGCTACCTACATTATTTTTCTACATTTTACATGCATCTTCATTTTTAATAAGCACTATTATACCTCTTCTGTACTTTAAGCACTTCTATACTTTAATGGATACTTAGCAATTAACATGTTGCGCTTATAGTTTAAGGACTTTGGTCTTTATTGTTCTGTACGTCCTATACACCTATATATATAAAATTGAGTACTTAAAGTTAAGTTGAGATAATAGGAATTTGTACAGGGAATTAAGAAAAAAGTTTTATTTAAAGCATTGAATGATTTTTGTTATTCTGTTACAGACATCCTACATCATGTGCGTCGATGGCGGAAATTATGTCAGTTCTCTTCTTCCATACGATGAGGTATAAGGTTTCAGCTCCTAGGGATCCAAGCAGCGACAGATTCATCTTGAGCAAGGGTCACGCCGCCCCCATTCTTTATGCCGGTAATTTGAACTGGAAGATTATAAATTTAAAGAATTGTTGATTTAGTTGGTTAACGATTTTTCTTTATCTTTTGTGCAGCGTGGGCAGAAGCTGGACTTTTCCCGACGAGCGAGCTGCTGAATTTGAGAAAATTCGACAGCGACCTCGAAGGTCATCCAACACCAAGATTAAACTTTATCGATGTTGGAACTGGATCTCTGGGTCAGGGTCTTTCTGTTGCTGCTGGTATGGCCTACGTTGGCAAGGTCTATGACAAGGCTAGCTACAGGTGGGAATCTTTACTTACTTTATTTTTAAGATGTAATTTCTTGGGGATAATGTAGATTCTACATTGTTACGTTATTTAGTATAATTAACTAATATTGTTTTCAGGGTCTACTGTCTTGTTGGGGATGGAGAGTCTGCTGAAGGTTCTATCTGGGAGGCACTTCATTTTGCTTCTCATTATAATCTGGATAATCTTTGTGTGATCTTCGACATTAACCGTCTTGGTCAGAGTGAACCGACGGCTCTTCAGCACAACATGGAGACTTACCGTAAACGTCTTGAAGCGTTTGGATTTAATGCATTGGTCGTTGACGGCCATGATGTTGAGGAGCTGGCTAAGGTACTTTAATGTTATATAAACGTAGAATATATTAATGGATATAGAGTAATTAAAATCAATGACCGTATCGTGAATTCATATTCATTTAAATGTATTCATTCCTTTTTGCAGGCTTTCCACGAGGCACAAAACACCAAAGAACGTCCCACAGCCCTTTTGGCTAAAACATTTAAGGGAAAGAACTTCCCTAACATTGAAGACCTTGAAAATTGGCATGGCAAGCCTCTTGGTGCAAAAGCTGATGAAGTCATTCAGGTATACACAATCACTTTTTTGCGTCTTAAAAGTCATCAGCTTCAGTATGTCTCATTAAAAAAATATTTTCTATTTAACAGCATTTGACTTCGCTGCTAGTAAATCCTGGTCCCCTGGGATTGCATCCTCAGAAACCTCTCGTGGAAGATGCTCCGGATGTGGATATTAGCAATATTAAACTGAACACTCCACCGAGTTACAAGCGCGGCGAAGAAGTTGCTACTCGTTTAGCTTATGGAACTGCCCTTGCCAAGGTAGATAAATTATTTATTGCATTGGCTATCCTGTACGGGTAGAAGGAAAAATACTGTAACTACTTGTTGTTATAGATTGCTGCGAATAATAAACGTGTTATCGCCCTTGACGGTGATACGAAAAACTCTACGTTCTCTGAGAAAATAAAAACGGTCGATCCTAGCAGATACGTCGAATGCTACATCGCTGAGCAAAATCTTGTTGGTATTGCGACTGGAGCTGCTTGCAGAGATCGTACCGTAGCTTTCGTCTCAACCTTTTCCACGTTCTTCACGCGTGCCTACGATCAGGTAAAACATCCCCACGAATGCTTATATATATTATTTGTGCAATTATTCTCAACAATTGATAACTTTTGTATACTGGTAATAGATTCGGATGGGTGCCATCTCACAGTCGAATGTCAACTTCGTTGGTTCTCACTGTGGAGTTTCCATTGGAGAGGATGGTCCTTCCCAGATGGGTTTAGAAGATATTGCTCTGTTCCGTTCCATTCCTGGTGCAACTGTCTTTTACCCAAGTGATGCTGTGTCGACGGAACGTGCAGTAGAGTTGGCAGCCAACACCAAGGGAATCTGTTTCATTCGCACATCACGTCCGAATACACCGGTCCTCTATAAGAATGATGAACCTCTGATCATCGGCAAGGCAAAGGTGGTTAAATCTTCTCCAAAGGATCAAGTTCTTGTAATTGGTGCCGGAGTGACTCTGCACGAGGGTTTGAAAGCTGCGGAAGAATTAGCCAAGGCTGGTATCAACGTGCGTGTTCTGGATCCTTTCACCATTAAGCCTATAGATGCTGCTACTATCATTAAAAATGCCAAGGAGGTTGGTGGTAGAATTGTATCCGTTGAAGATCATTATCCGGAGGGTGGTCTTGGAGAAGCTGTGGCATCAGCTGTAGCACTTGAGAGAAATATCATTCTGAAAAAGCTGGCTGTACCCAAGGTACCTCGTTCCGGACCACCAAATGTTCTTCTGGACGCTTTCGGTATTAGCGCGCGTAACATTGTTGCCGCTGTACAGGAAGTGCTCAAGCATTAATCTGAATACGACCGATATTACTGCCTGTAACAACAAAGTACCAACTTAATGGATCTAATACTTCAATGAGCGTTCGAGCCAGGTTATCCATTTTAGTCCATGGGTAGTTCACTCAACTGGAGATCCGAAAGATTTCATCAAATCCCAATGGATTAGCAGTACAAAGTAAATCCGATGATATCCGTTTTCCTGGTGGTCAGCGCTACCGTATATACGCATTCCCTGGATAATCGCGACTCAACCGTGATGGACCAAGTGCACCGTACTCCCCTAAAAATTACGGAAATTCAGTCTAACCTTTCTTAAAGTATCCTTACACGTTCATTTCACCGGAAACAGACTGAATGATGCGTTAAACGTTCAGAATGAATTTCCGTATTCGTTCTCAGGAACTCAATAAGAAATGTTTGATCATATCGACAGATATTGGAGACTAAGCTGTTTCATAGTTTATATATATATACAAGATATATATCTTATACAGCGTGTTATTTTTTGTAAATCACTTTGATACGGTGAATTTTGTATAAGTTTTACGCTGACTCTACAGGCGAAAATGTGCGCAACTCGTTAATTTGTTTCTCTAAAAGTCAATATGACATTTGAAACTGAACATGTTATTACTATTGTCAAAACCCATCATCTTCCTACCTCATCAATTGAGTCCCTAATTAATCTATCTCTCTCCAATATTCTAAACAACTATACATGTCAAAGGCACGAGGTGCATTGAATTGTATTATATGCTAGTGACCGCACACTGGTTAGTGGCACAACGTGTTCGTCAGAAGATGTCACGCACATGCGCATTTATTGTCAGGATGAAGAAGGGGATGACGAGATCGCGCGCTCAGCATATCACGAAGTATAAGAGTAGAGCAACCAGGAATCTTGACAACTTTACAAGTATCCACTATAGAAGTATTTGCGCGATGCTCTCTCAGCCACAGCGAGGACATTCTGATATAAAACGGATCAGCGTGTTCAGCATCACGGTGGCGCTAGTGTCGTGAAACGAGGGTGACTTTTTCGGCACGAAGGGGCACGAAGATCGACGCTAGCGCCGCGTTTTCCCGTGTGTCCGTCACGGAAGGTCGGTTTACTTGTAGCGGTGTCAGATAGTTTCCTTGCTTGTCTGCAGGTCCGTCTGACTGGCTGGTTACTGTAGGTGGTTACATTGGTGTGAGTCAATGTACAGATACGTGCGTGCAGGAAGGAACGTGCTGAGCGTTGACGGCGTTACGTCGGTTTGATCCCGAAAAGATGGCCGCTGCGACAGCGTACGGTGGTGTTGACGTCGTTTGGTGCGATCCCGCGTCAGCATAGCAGCGTGAAAACGCGAAGGAGGATATCAGAGAGAAAATAAGAAGACTAGGAGGATACGGAGGTGTCCTCTGGGAGGATTGTGAGGATCGAGTGCGTGCCGTGTGTGTAGTGCGTGAGGTGTGAAAGGCAGGCGGCCCGTAGCGCGAGGAGCGGGCGAGCGCGCGCCGCGAGAAACGACAACGACGACGACGACGACGACGACGACGAAGACGAAGACGAAGACGAAGACGACGTCGACGAGGACGAAGAGAAGCAGGGGGACGACGAGGAGAAGGAGGAGGAGAGTGAGAAAGGGGTTAATAGGAGCGAGCCGCGAGAAAACAAATGCGAGCGGCTCGCACGGTGTCCAGGCACGTAGGACGGATTCGCGAGCGCAGCCGTGCCCGTGTACGAGACACACTTACGCCAGTCAAGTTGAACATTCGTGTAAACGGACGGCCATATTAATCCGGCGCCCCGCCGTCACGGGAGAATCGCCACTGGAATTGTGCTACGATAAACCTGAGTGCTCTCTCATGAGAGCATCCATCGCAGCGTCCCTCCGAGCGGATGACGGTTCGTGGACGAACGCGCCCCTTGTGCCGAATCCGAACGCTATCAACACGGCCACGGACGACCACGACAACGAGTCGAGCGCCGCTGTTTGTTTTGCCTGATGTTCGTGCACCGCCAGCTTATTCTTGTGCCTCTTCTCCCTCTAGACTACGGTCATATCACCCTTAGGCCCTATGCTACTTACCTAGTAAGTACACATCGCATGTAGTTATTATGTCTGACTCATTTTTTCATACTACTTGGTTTTTATCTTCATCCGTCTGTCTATCCCCCCGTCCGTTTGTTGGTTCGTTTCTTCTTGGTTTTCTAATACTGTATTTTAGATCATAGACCTGTTCATCTGTTTCTCTATACATCGTTGCCGCGTACGTTCATTTGTTCATATTTTTATTAGTTCCTTCATTTATACATTTTCTCTTCAATCTAGCATGCTTGCCACTCGCCTGTCTACTCCTTCCTTCCTCCATTTGTTATTTCCTACAGTACATATATCATACATTCCTTTCTTACTTTCTTTTTGGCGCTTTTCATACAGCTTTATATATTTTATCTTTGTATTCTATCTTTAATATTACTCTCTTCGCAGCATCATGTTGTAGTGGTTCGTAGCATCTCTTGTATTGTGTGATCTTTAGTGCTGATTGAGTTTTTGTTGAAATACACCAAAATAATAATGGATTTGATTTAAAAAATTAGTTAGTGATTGTTAATGATATTTCTATAATAATATTTTTCTCCTATCGAGATATTAAAATCGATGTTACTGAGCTTATTCGTAAATCTTGTTTTTGACCTGAAATAGAAAATAATTATCACCTAAGATAACACTTATTAGAATTTTGTGACGATCTGTCTATTCAACGTACTTGAAATTAGAATGTCAGAATATTTTTATTGATAGAATGTTTATCATTTATGAAATGATCGAGATAAGCCAAATGGTGGATATTTATCTTAACAAATACGATGTTTGGACTGATTAGCTTGATAAATGTCCATGTGCTCACTTAAAATTATTTCATTTATTTGGCAGTTTGGTTATTAAAGCACACGGATACAAATTACAATCCAACTTTCTGTTAATTCGAATTTTCTAATGGGTACAGAAAACATTTGAAAATGATAGAAATATATACTTAACACCCACTATGTATCGCAGAAACAAACAGGCTATTATGCGAATATTCTATACACCATATAGGATTTATCCATATGCTTCGACATTATCATTCATATCACATTGATATTTAATTTTATTTCTTCTTCGCTCATCACTCAACATATTTTCTTCAAAATGCTTCAATTATTCAGGAAAATTAATAATTTTTCTAAGTACTTTATAAATCAAATTTGAGTCCTAGTTTTTCGGATATTACTATTAGCTATTTGCGGAATTGGATAAGATTATCACAAATCCCATCTTAAGATAAGGAATATCTAGTCAACGATTACAGCGAGTGTTATCTATTCAGCAAAGTACATTCGTTTCTCAAAACCGCAAATGGCTTATCTGCAGTCAAGATAAATTTCTAATGAAAAGAATCCTATGTATGGACCAAGTGAACATGAATTATGGACTACCTTATATAAGATCAGTCTCGTAGCAACCATTGAGACAATCTCCAGGGATTTTTCTCTCAGCAAATTCGCATTGGAAAAAAGACTTTTTGAAATCATTTCAATATATCTTGATCACAGGTGGTCTCTTAGAACGTTCGTTGTTTATTCTAATCATTGGTAACTCTGAAAGGAGATAATTGAAATATCAAAAATACGTAATAAAAGATTTTTCTTTAAAAAGGAAAGTTTTACATGAACGATGTCCCTCTCGTTCATCTCATACCGAAAATATCGATAATTTAATAGTCAAGCAGTCAGTGACATTCTTCTTCTCCCTAATTGTAATTCTTGTTGATCAGCTAATACATCAAAGGTATCCATCCTCTTTTTAAAATATGCAAGTTGTTTGTTGTTAGGGAAAAAAAAAAGAAAAATAAAGGACACAAATAAGTCTTGACATCGAGTAAAAAACTGATGTGATTCTACCTCTGTGAATAGTTGGATTGTTAGGACAATGAAGAGACCTTCACATGCTCGCATCTTTCACCTCGATTCCTGCTCGAGGCATCGATAATACTCAGCGCGTTAACGAGATCTCGCGCCTTCGTGAATCCGCGCCATTATGGAAATTCCTCAAACTTTCAACAGGTTTTAAATGCAATCCTTCAAATATCGGATTTTGTGTCAAGTTAATACAACAACAAGATATCAAGAATACCGTGAATTTGTATCCATTCTAAAAGTTCGTAACGTCTCTTTTTAAATTCGAATTAAGCATCTCAACCGTCATGCGGGTTCAAGTGATAAAATTTCAATCGACTTCCCGAGTTATCAGTGCAACTGGAGAAGGTTGCTACTCGAATTCTGTTTGAAGAAATTCTAATGCCCCTTCCATAACGATATAATTATTCCAGACTACTTCCGGGCAGCGGGTTATTTTTCAAAGGCTCCTCGTCATAGCTCGATTCACTGTCTCCCTAAACCTAGAACACAGTGCATATGTTTCGGATGCCGATTGCGATGACGACATGTGTTTCTAGTCGACCAGGCTGAAAGGGACAGCTAATGCAATGGCGTGAGAGGGTGATTTTTACGTGGCGAAGAAACGTTGGAGTTGTAAGTTGGGGTTGATGCGGTAGTCTGTGAATCTTGATGGCGGTAGGACATATATATGTATATATGGGGTATTGTCAAGGCAGCGAAGCATGCAGTCAAAACAAAACTCGACCACCTAATGAGCGTCACCTTCGACGAGAATCAAGGGACTTTGTTTTACTTTTTCAGATGCTCCTTTATTTTTCTAGATTCATAAAATTGTTAGTAACACTAATTTTTTTTTGATAGGTCAATGCCGTATGGAATATGTGCACCATTCGTGTCCGTGTAGAAGATCTTAAAGCCGAGGAGGAGGGTTGATCGATTCTAATAATGCTAGGTTAGACAGACACTCATTGAGAATCCGTAAACCTGGACCGTTAAGGATAATACTTAAATTTAAATAATCCATCACGCACTTTTCGGCCTGGTCGAAAGACCCGTTACTACGAAATTTATTACAGTCCCTAGCGTGAGTGCTGCTTTAAAGAAGATACACTTAAATATTTTATGCTTTTCTTGATTCAGTACCTCGGTTCTTTGTTCTCTTCGATTTTTTGCGTTTATAATTAAAATTGTCAAGGTATTGTTGTTTCAGGCAGATAATACAATATACCACGTGATGTAAAATTCTCAGACGGATTTGAAAATCCTTCGCACCGTGTAGAATCCAAGTGGCCTTCTTATAACTTAAAAATCCGATTCTCCCCTTGACTATATTACGAATGGCTTTTCGTCTTTACATTTCTATAGATAAAATCGTGAACGCTTAACGGAACTGCGCCTCCGTTAGTTTCTGGCACGTGGGCTTAAAGGGGATGTCGATTCCAATAACCTGAGTCTTCTATCGCGTCATTTATTTTCCCTGCCAAAACCCGACGTTTTTCCGTGCTCCAACATGAGATTACTAAGAAAAAGTATATCTCGCAACTCCTCCAGGGTTAATCGTAGGGTCACTTGCTCACTACGTAGGCGTTTGCCACCATGTTCTAAGACCGGAATAACTGAAGCCTTCGTACCACTCACTGGCGTAAATACCTTCTGTCTAGAAGATAACATTAACGTTTCCTTTTTTTTTTATCGAAAGGAAGAAAGTCTAGGACAAATATTATTATTTTGCGATACTTGTTCTCGTTAGTTTGATGTATAAATAATTAATGAAAGATAAGATAAATCGTCATGGGCTACGACTTGGTTCTTACTATGACGTTGGTATTACAATTGACATTTTGCGTGCTACACGCATATCTCAACCCTCTGTCTGTCAGCTGCGTTAACCTTAAGGGTTTGATCAACGTGATTTTCGGAGCTTTAAAATTCGAAAAATTCATACCGTAAACTCTTCTTCGTTGTCTCATTTATTTTTTACGCTTATACCGTCCTATAGGTTTTTCCACATTGTAGGTTAAATTCCACAGTGTCATACGCGACGCGTTATAAACAAGGGGTGTCGGAAAAAGGGGGTCAAAGGTTTAAAACGTTCATGATTGTCGGAAGCTTCAGACGACATTGTACACTTCGCGTGGCGTATCTCGGTGAAATTTTTAAAAACTGTTACGGAGAATAGGCGCGGTGTCTGAAACGCCGGAGAAATTCAATGGGCTTTTTTTTTATTTTCCAGGGACTTGGTCTGGCTTGGAATTTGAAGTCTTACCGCGACTTTTAAACTCTCCCGGTGAACTTTCCGTAGGATTTATGATCCGTTTCGAATTATGGGATAAAGAAGAATAACGGGAAAAATCGCGACGACGTCTCAAGTTGTTATGGTGTCGTAAGTTTACTCTTGCGCTCGGACACGTAATACGAATTTCTTCGGGCATGTTGCTAACAATGTCGTCGATCTCAGCTTTGATACTTTTTCATAATCTGTAAGTCACACCTACGGCATTGTGCATTTATTTCTTTTATCGATCTCTTTATGTTCCTTAAAAACTTATTCTTCGATTATGCTTCGTAATGCTCCAATTGCCTGGTTAGTTCTCACCGTACACACTAGGCGCCTCCACTGTCGTCGTACTTCAATAGGGAACCATTGTCGACCTTTTCAAGGTAACCAACGTAACGTTACGACTGTATGTCAAAAGAAAAACTTTGTTTTCCCACTCGTCGAGAACCAGTAATACTATTTCTTTGCGCAACCAATACGCAATATTTATCATACTGTACACTTAACTCGCCTTCACTGAAT
Organism: Syrista parreyssii; assembly: GCA_030142615.1. Classification (NCBI taxonomy): domain Eukaryota; kingdom Metazoa; phylum Arthropoda; class Insecta; order Hymenoptera; family Cephidae; genus Syrista; species Syrista parreyssii. The sequence goes on from JARQTG010000346.1 coordinate 877,898, forward strand.
CCCGGTTGAAATCTATTAGAATTCTCGGCAGCTTAACCTATGTCAAACGAACAGCCATTAGGCGGGTATTTTCAAATTGTAAAATAGTACGAACTGCGAGATGGCAGGTGAATAAAATAATCACGTAGCATCGTGTTCGTTGCATTCGGACGGGGGTTGCAGTTAAGCTGCAATTGATTAGTCGGGGGAAGGGGGTGAAGGGTCAAGCGCGAATTTGTGTTTAATGCGAATGGATTTCCAGGGAATTAAAAATGAAAATAGCAAATTTCACGGTAATTACAAAACTATCAATATCGAAGGCAGAGGCTTCGAGCTATTTTGGCGGCAGTTCAAATAATTAATTTCGCCGCGCTCAATCGTATAGGTCAGCCGGGACTTTGCGTAATATGAAAATATATGCTTCGGCAACCAGAACTTTTTAGCCGCAGTAGCAAAAGCTGCGCGACTTCATTTTTCAATGGCGATTAAAGCAAGACAATTTCATTCGAGCGACGATCGCATCCTTGATAGGAAGTTTGCGCAACTCGTTAAATCTCTCGGCGAGCTTCACGATAATTTCTTAAAAGTATCGAATATCCATCGCGCGATAACGTCTTCTTAAATTGAGTAACTTTCATTTTTCATTGATCTGCGATCTCCTTCATAGAAATTTAGTCACGGACTTCCTACCTCTCGTCCAAGGGGTTATTGCCATTTTATATTTTTTAACCCAAAACTACCCCTGATTAACCTTCAGCACAGTGAGCTTACGGGGGTACAGGGACTACAAGGACTACATAACCTGATACTGATTACATTTTTTTTTTTTTAGATTCAGTAAGCTTCAACTCTGTTCTAAGCTGTGTTGGCTAATATACAACGGACGTGGCAGGAACATCTGGTAGACGTGTCAGCAGTCTGTAGTTTAGTTAATAAGTAATTTCATATAAACTATTGAGCTAAACTAAGTTCACTTCGTAACTAATTGGGCCTGTTAGGGCCTCGTCGCATGTATTGTAATAACGTTAATTACGTAAATAACGTTGTGATTGATTGTCGGCAGAAAGACTTTGTTAGTCCGTGATGTCTTTGCGGGGCCCGTGAATTCCACGTGGAATTGTTAAAAGAGGTGGTCCCGTGTGTTGAAAAAAGTTTGAGGGATTATTTATGGTAAGAAGCAAGGACGGCGGAGATAATTTCGTTAAACCTTTAGCGAGAGACTCGACGATAAAGGAAAACTTGGGGTCTTCGAGCAACTTGAGAAATATTCACAGCCATTCCGTGCAATACTTATCTTCTGTTTATTCTATTATTAGACTAATTTCGAGCGTCCATGTTGGCTGCAGTGCGCATAGGAATGACAGGTTAGCGATTTTCGTATGACATCACGGGATCGATTGAATCTGAATTCGTCAATTGAATAGTTCGATGCACCCATCTAGGTCCTATTGTGTTCCCATTAAGGGATCGAGGTCGACCTTTCGGACCCTTTTGCTGTATCTTTGTTCTACCCTTTTGACGGACAACCCTTCATATCTCCGAGGGTACGAAAAGAGACAAGAATCACTGAAAAAATGAAGGACTCACTAGAAGTAATGGAACTTCGTAGTTACCAATCAGGATGTCCGTATTTTTACCAATAATCGACCATTAGTATAGTAGTAGTAGTAGGAGCGGATAGTAGTTATGAGTTCGTAAAAAAAAAAAAAAAAAATAAAAACAAATTTCAAATTCCGTTTTCTATTCTCTATGGAAACTCGAAAAGGCCATGGGTCAATTTCGATGAGAGTCGACAGAAAGGATTTTCCTGATGCTTTCGAGCTCCGGTGATTTACACTCTAGTCATCGTGCAGGCAGCCTGCCTATTGGAGTTGGGTACCAATGCTTAAAAAAAAAAAAATAAGAAAAATTCAGCCTGATTTCTCTCTGAATTTTCGTTCGAAAATTTTGATCAGACTTACGAATTCCGATGGCTGCTTTCGTTAAAGAAGTTTTATTCCGCGCGTACTTAACGCATTAAGTCCTGATGGTCTCATCGATCTTTTTCCCACGAGTGCGCTCGCCATTTGGTATTTGCCAACGCCACCTTTCATTTCGAAGGTTTGCTAACCAAGGTCTTGCCAACAAAATTTCTCCACGCAATCATCCCTCGGCCATTTTCCTTGGTTGGGGAATTGTCGCGTATCGGAAACTCTCCTGGAATTTAACTGCGTAGTAATGCGAATCGATAGATAAGTTCTTAGTCGGTTTGAAAGATGAGGAAACGGCATTCGAGGATGATTAGGATGTATACACGGTAAAAGGAAGAAAACGTAGTTTTACACTGATAGATCGGCTACCTAAGCCCACGATAACACGTGGATAATTGGAAAAAGCATTGGAGCATCCAGAAAAGCCATCGGGAATTCTATGCAAGTTTTCACTAAGAAATTCGTACGGAGTCCCAATACTTCCTTCTTGGGCTCTTTTCGATGGCTTCCTCGTAGTTTACATACTAACCTAACCTCACCTTAACCTGCCTTAACTCTAACCTAACCCAGCCCACCCAGCTTTTGACTCGCGTTGCCATAGCGTAACGAGGCACGTCCCATGGCTGCCGTGATATTAAGAGTTTCTTTTTTTCCCGTATGGTCGAACAACTTTAAAAGCCATTTCGCGAGGTTTGCTCATTTTTATTTTTTTCTTCTTGCCTGTCACTTCGTTTGTCTCTTTATCCCTGTTTCGTTCGTTTCTTCAATTCGCCTTATAAGCTTATTGAGGAAATAACAGCTTCTTGGCAATTTCAAATAGTTGGACAATTTATGGTTGCTCCCATCCGTTGCCAATGACGAGTGGGGAAGATGGGCGAATATTTTTTATGAAACGAGTGAAATGGTATTATGGGTAGTTGCTGTAGTATTACTAGTACGGACGGAATTCGTAAAATCGTTAATTAATATCTAGCTTGTTAAAAGAAAAAAAAAAATATTTTTCGATCGTTTCCTTGGATTATGATTGATTGACTTTCTTTGGGTAGCCACCCTATGTCGATTCCGCAGGGATGTTACGTAGGTGTACCGAAGCAGACCTGTAGCCAGGAGTATCTTTACTGTTACTCCTGTTTCAAACCTTCCTGTAGTCGTAGGGAAAGAGAAAACTTGCTGGGAGGCAGGTCGCAATGGAAAAGCGAAGAGAAATAATCAGGATTGGATTACATTAGGTTCGAGAGATGAATTTACTTGCCACGGGAAAACAGAAATTGCCCGAAGTGGTTCCTCTGTGTTCTTTTCATCGACTCGATTCATTTCCGGTTGCTACTAATTCTCCTGCGAGAAACAGTACGGTTGGAATTACGTGGACGAATAGGCGTGTGTTTGTTCGTAACCTGTTCTTACGCTTTTTTAACTTTAATTCCAGCTTTCTACAGCGTTTTTACTACTTTATCTTTAGGACAATTGTGGATGAAAATCAAAGCAGCAGAAAATGAAAAGAATATTTTTTCTTTATTTATTAATTAATATCCTGTCAATATTCGTCGCAAGGTAGTAGATCAATTATAAATGCTGACGGAAGTTAATGGGAGGATCCTTTTGTTGCAGAGGGCAGAGGTGCAGCGAGTGGAGTGCAGGACATAGGAGACTCGAGTGGATAAGACTGTGACAGGGTTTGAAATACTCTTGGAGGAGGACAAACGTCACCTCCGCTGGAGAAGCTTGGCGAGGTTGCTGATGTCCGCCACAAATCTTGCCTCTGCTCCAGCACGGTGCTCGTCACGGTCCCGTTCCAGAAGGTGGTGCACGTGGAATCATTTAAACGGCAAGAACGGCACAAATCGGCTGAGACGAACCAGGAAGCTGGCTTGCAGCTTTATACCCCAGTGGCTTCCATACCTAAAGTACTACTGCGCTCGACACCCCTCTGAATGTCTTCGCACATCCAAAAGTCGTGCGTGGTAAGATGGCAGCACTTGTTCCGGAAGTCATATGTTAATCAAAGAGAAAAAGTCAGCCATGATCTTCGACCAAGTTTTCATTTTAAGTCTCACCGTGTATAATATTGTAGTCTTGCAAGCTTTATATATTATTACGTTATCGAGTGGTGGGTAAACGTCTTTGAGAACGTTTTAATTTTATTCTCACTCGTAGTTTCATGGAGCAAAGCGAGCAGAGTAACGTCGATCGATGGTCTATGTAAATGTTTTCAGATAAAATAAGTCGTATCGCTCTAGTCCCTAATTACTCGTCTTTCTCAATTCGCGCAGACGGCGAATACGATCCGGATTGGTTCGCCCGATTCAAGAGTCGATTTCTCCACGACTTGCTCTTCGTTCTCTCGCATTAATTTCCGTACCGAATAATTAATAGTCCGTTTAACGAACGGTCGGGCTCGCAATTCTCCGATTCACCGGGGTAAGAAAATTAATCTTCAAAACTTTCTGTACGTGGACACTTCGAGGGAAATGAGGAGTAAACCACCAAGAGGTACATGGCTGGCAGCGGCTAACTGCAGTCCCATGAGCAACGTCACCTTCAGTGTCACCATTGCTTATATCACCCTTGTCCTTTCGTCTTGTTGATTTTTCATTCTCGTCCGAGGCTAATACTGAAAGTAAAAGAATTAGGTGAATTCGAAGCAACGCGCAGTTCAAGAATAGCGGGAGTCGTGAGGATTTTTATACCAAAATATTGTACACACTCGTGGCAGGTTAAGTAGGGTAGAGCGAGTTGGTGGGATTAAACTATGTATTCGTCTATGTGTAATGATACTGACTTAGTAACTTACCGTGCGAAGCTTCTATTTGGAAACTTTGTCGAGGATTAATTGTGAGACCGACATGCTTGACTAAAAAAAATTCGTATGCTAGTGGTATGGCGACTTCGCACTGACCCTTTGCACACTTGTGGATTTACAGGGGCTTGAAGCGACATTGAGTGACAGCAAAAAGAAGTACGGGGACAAGGTGAATGCACTTCTGTCCGCCTGGGAGCATGTCACCAATTTCATTCCTGCGGCAACCCCAGAGGCCACCCAGTCTCTCATAGAATGGGCTCACAAGTGAGTGCATACTAAAAAGTGTAATCTTATATGATTCAGCGGAAGTACTGTAAATTCTTTTCCTCAACCCCGATTCGTACGACATGCCAAATTTGTAGTATCCTACAGCAGTCGTGAATCGCGCACGGGAAAATATAAATTTCCGGTGGAGGTAAGAGTATCGTTGAAAAAAATTCATATTTGACGGATACAGAGATGGTTTAAGATGAAACCATCGCACAGATCTTGATAATAATTGTTTTCTTAGAGTAAATTTGTTTTCTTGTATCAAACGACTTTGCACTGAAGTTGTTAGCTCATTTACGTGCTAGCTGATTACGATTACAATATCAGTGCTAACGTATCAAAGGAAGGCAGAGCTAAATATAATTTTGCATGAAAATTTGAGTCGCTGAACAGACATCGTGTAATTGATTACTGAAATTTCTTTCAGGCATACCTTGAAACTTGTATTACGCGGGGAGTGGCCGAAGCTGTCACCCGCCACGAAGACGCACCTCAGCGTAACCTTGCAGAGGTGCGCGACACACCTGGTGCAGCACCCCGCAGCATCCAGGTGTACAGACTTGATCGCACTTGTGCACAACCCATGGGCCCATCCCGCCCTCGACAGTATACTTAACGGCCAACCAGATTCCGAACATGAGGACGGTAAGTTTGGAGAAGAAAAGAAAAGTTTTAATTGAATGGTATTAAATCCTAATACCATTATGATTGATTATTTAGAGTTCTGCTGTTCGGAAAAGGGAGAGTTGCTGACCATGAGGCTGAAAATACTATGCGAGGACCGCTGCGAGGACATAGCGGTGAACCTCGCGGCCGCGTGCGTCCGCTCTCTCAGAAGAAGTGATCGGTTACGTTTGCTTTCGGATTCCCATCATGTTCAATATATGATTGACGTATACATTGTCCTCTTGTACAAACTGAAACGCACGCAAGACATATTCGCTCAAGTAATCATATGGCTGTACTTTACGTCAGAGTGGCTTTTTTTTCGATGACGACTAAAGAATGCTGTTTTACATTGCAGTTAAAATTAATGGACCTTAGCGACGGTCTCGAACTGGTGCAGAGGCTCAGTGGAGAAAAACCGACCAAGTACGGAACTGCTCGCGTATGGAGGAATTCGATAAAAGCGGCCGAATTGGTTGCCCAGTACCTCGTCACCGCTGGTATGGTCCGACCAGTTGGGGAAACCGGGGCTAGTACCCTCGAACAAATTCTAAATTCTTGGGCACTACTGCATGTTAAATTAAAGGACATTGCGCCTACGCTTCCTGGGATGATTCGGAAACTTATCGAACCTGCTGAAAGTGCCCAGCATATATATATCTTCTGTGCTGTACTCGCGAAGCACGTAAGTATCAGCTTTGGAGGAAACTAAAGAAACGATTTATTATGAAATTTAATGTGAATGATAATTTTCTAAAAATGTCGTCTCGTTTCAGTTTGGTGATAGCATTAAACCACTGGTGATAGAATTATATATCAGAGCCTTGACGACTGATATGAATGAGCTGGAGAGTCAAAAGGCAAAATCTGATAAGGAAAAAGTTCGTGAAACTGCGAAACGTCTTAGTACGCAATTCCTTAAGTTAGCCGATGTGGTGGATAATGTTGGGATTGCTAGGGAATGTGTTTTAACTGCGTTCTCCCTTCATCCTACCAGAATATGCTACGACAGGATAAAGGAGATGGCCATATCCTGCGGCAAAGCGAAACAAGATGGGACGAACGAGGCAGTCGAAAATAATGTCCTGGACACGGGTCAAAACAATGTTAAAAGTGAGAAGAGGAGTGATCATTCTCAAAGGACAGAGACGGCAAAGTTTGATAGTGCAGTTCAGTCGACCTCCTCTTCATCTTCGGCAACAATAACAACGGCAATGGAAGCCACGACGACAACTACCACTACGACGGCGTCGACAACGACGTCTTCGGGAATTGGTTTTCAGAACGGTATCGCAAAGACCTTCGAGCGTACCGATCAGTTGCTCAAAAGTCTCTTTACGTCTCCAAGAAAAAGCGATACAACCGGTGACAGATGCCTTTTGCATCCTAAAAGGGATCTTGATTCCGACGGACCACTTGGTGAACTTTGTTTCAATTGTGGTGAGTTTACCGGAATCGAACTTCCACGCAGCAAGACTCCGGAGGTGGTGTCTACTGTCGAGAGAACCTTGGACGCCCTTATTTTAATACAAGGAGGAGCTGTGACAGGCTCGGCGAACTATGACGAGAAGTGTGTGCCGAATCAAGTGCTGGATGGTGAGAAACTTGGATTGTCACCACAACTTTGTGACGACCTCGCCGTTGTACTCAGCAGTCCCAGGTATCATATGCTCAGCTGGGTACTGGATTGGAAGGAACTGAATGGCCTGTGCGAGAGATACCTCGAAAATGCGGAGGAGATGCGCAATACGAATAAGGAGCTCAAGTACCTAAACATCGACTACTCACAGTTTAAAGACTGGCCTTCCGAGGATGACGCGAAGGACGTTTTCTTCGGGATCGAAAAGGGATACGAGCAGTGGGCGGACTTACCTTCTGATAATTCTGAACAATTTGGCAGTTTTCAGCCAGCTGGACCGTATAAAAGATCATCGACAAGACGAAGCCTTGACGATACGACAGACTCGGACAGCGGAAGTGTACTTCGTGTACGAAGAACTGCCAGACAGCGGAAAGTTCATAGGTTAGAATCGTCAGAAAGTGACTATGACAGCTCTGAGAGGAAACCAAAACACTTCAGAAATCGAACAAGTTCTGTATCCGACAGCGACACCAACACACAAGACAGTCAGACAGACAGTCTTGGTAGTGATGGTTGTCGTCAGGAAAAGAAACCAAACATTGCTGTGACTAAGGAAGTCAATAAAAAACGTGGCAAATCGAAACTTACTATGGAATCCGTATCGCACTTTCACATGCTCGTCAATGAGAATATTAGACATCCAAGTGAAGATGTCAGTAGTTCGGATATGAGTAGTAATGATATCATCACCCTTTTCTCGGCTGATATGGATGAGAACAAACGAGAAACCATCAAGGGTTCTGCATATGCGTCCGCGGGTCCGTTGATCATCTCCGAGAAGAGAAGCGATCCAGCCGTCCTCAAGTCCTTGAGAATGTTCAGGCCGCACAACGCCAAAAAACCAACGAGGATCGCTCAAATTCTTCAGAAAAATTTACTGAACAAGAACAAGGATAATAATAACGTCAGCAATAATTCGAATATTACTAAGTTTGCCCCGATGTTGAGTTCATTAAATCTCAATCCCAAGATCGTCCTAACCAGAGCAGATGAGGTAGATAAGAAATTGGCTCAATCGAAAAAGCAGCTCAGCGCTGGCGACATCACCAGCGAGCTCAGGAACATTCAAAAAAGTATGCCATTCTCGCCGAATAAGAATGCAATCGGAACGTATCAGAAACAGAAGCAAAAGAAAGTGGGTATTGGTAGTGCGTCAAAAGGTGACCTGAGCTCGGTCGACGGAAGACGTCTTAGTTCTGTCAAGTCCAACCTGGGTAAGTCTAAGTTCGATATTCTGGCTAAAGCAGTCAGAGACTCTGATATACTCGCCAAAAATGTTCCTGGACTGAACTCCTTGGACATGATGGTACCTCCTCGAGTACAGTCAACGGTGAACGTTGTCCAGCTCTCCAGAAACATTCCTCAGAGTCCTAATTCGGGTTCAGTAAACAGTGGCAATACACCTCCGAGAAATCGGACTTCCACCATCGCAGGGAATATTCAGTTACCCGGCACTCCTTCCTCTGGTGGTCACGATAGCGGTGTAGGAATGAGTCCTGCAGGTCAGACTCCGCCACCGAGATCAGCTTTGCACGACCTTGGCGAGGAGGCCAACCAACCGCCAGACACTCCTCCGACGGGTCTGATGAATGCCTCAAACATAATAGAACCAGACAGTCCTAGGCCACTCACTAATCAGAGAACAAACCAAAATCAATCGCCAAAGAAATCTCCATCGCCGTCGACGACGGCAACATCGGTGCCTATAACGTCCGAACAGTTGCAAATAGTATGCAAACCAGACGGGACGTATCAGTTGGCCTCAGTCAATCCAAACGTCTCCGGTCAGAGAAATGTCCTGACATTGCAGAACCTAGACGATGCTGGTATCGGTTTCTCTAGGCAGATACAACGTACATCTGAACCTTCAGGAACAACCTCGAGCAGGAATACCTATGACAGATTAATTCCCGTCAAGGCGTCTCCGCAATCTGGTCAAAATACAGGTTTACCCAAATTTCAGCAAGCTTTTGGTAAAACAATTTATACCTTGTCAACGGATACGACGACTGTGGCAGCTTCTGCGACAACGGAAACGCTTTCTCAACCGAGTACCATACAGAAAACAACAAGCAATCTTTCAAAGGCTGTACAAACTTCCGTTCAAAATGCCCAATCGACGAACGCAGCGATGAATGTTCAGTCGATCGCCAACATTCCAAATTTGCAGCTGTCAGCCGGCAGGCAAATACTTAACATCGTCCAGAGTTCCGGTACTGGTAACACCAGCGTAACAACACCGAATGCAACTAGTCAGGCAATTACCCAACTCGTACAAAGCGTACAAAACGCCTCACCCGGTGTCATCTACACGCACAAAATTCCAGTAACGATATCCACTACGAATCCCAGTCAGCTGAATATCATTCCAACAATATCACACGCCAATTCGATACCAGGGAATAGAACGCCGGTTGTTAAATTGAATATCATTAGAGCAGGTACGCCACTTCGACAGCAAAACATCGCTGGGGCCATCCAAGCTGTGTTAACAGCGCCCAGACTTCCACAACAACAGCAACAGCAACAGCAGCAGCAACCTCAACAACAGCAGCCACAGTCAACTGTCAGGGCGACGGATAATTTAATAAATTCGCCTATCGAAGTCCCAAATCAGGTGAGTTCTACGACTCTAGAACAGCTGAGGGAATTCGAGAGTGTTCTGGAGCAAGTGAAAGAGAGAAGCACCATTCAGCCACAGCATCAGACCTCTACAACAACAACGACGACTGTACAGACTCAAACTACGACACAACAGGCACAAGCAGTGAAACAACACTCTTCGGTCAGTGCTCTGGCGCAACAACTTCTCATGCCAACACAATCACCGAGTAGTACAGAGTTTCCTAGCAATGGGAATACTGTGACCTTTCAACAACAACAAGATGTATTTCCGCAGAAGGTGTCGCTGACATATGTAAATCAAGGTACTGGGACTACCGGGTCTAAAGTTACAAGTTCAACTCCGGTCGTTGTTGTAACGAGTTACTGTCAACCGGCAGCATCCCCGGCTCTCAGTGTCACCTCGCAGAGTTCCTCGAGTCCATGCGTGACACCGGCACCTGCGCCAATACCTGCTGCAGGTAAAACTCCACCGACATCGTCATCGAAGACTGTGAAGAAGACGGCACCAAAGACCGTAAAAACAAGTGCAACCAACACGTCTAAAGCATCCCCAATTCCTAAGCCACAACAAAAGCCCCAGGAAGATGAACAAACCGCACAAAGGATCTATGCGATACTAGATGAGTATGCCGAACAGCTCAGGAACTCGCCGGATCTTAATAATAAACCTGCACCCAGGAGACGCTCGAATCCACCGACGAATCCTAGTCAATCCTCGAAGCGGAAGAAGTCAAACTCAAGTAAATCGAAACCTGTTGGTCAACAGACATCAGAGTTAAGTCCTAGTACGGATGATCTTGGTAGAACAATGGGAAGCGAGGATTCGTCTTCTGGTGTTGTTCATATACAAGACAGTCCTGCAGGTTTCTCTACCTCAGAGGAACCTTCTGGTGCGTCGAACGTGGACGCCTCTGCAGAGGCCAGAAGTTTGAATGATTCGAATGATGGTGTCGAGCTTAACATCAAGAGGCGGAATCTGATTTTCACTGAACCCAGCACGGGTCAACCTCGTGCTGTCATTGTTCAGGAAGCTGTACAGACTACTGCGGTCAGTGTTAGCGAAGCACTAGCGTCGGTTACTGGAAAAATGGGCAGTACAGCTGTCCTTGTACCTGGTACCAATTATATTCTGCCAATGAACTTAATGAAGGGAGGTCAACAGTTTACGATTGTTTCTGGTGGCTCGAAACTATTGGCTACTGTTCCAGCTACCGTCAGAACATCCGGTACGACTGGCGTCTCAAACACCTTGGTGTTGCAATCTTTTCTCAATCAGGCAGGAAAGATTATATCACAACCAACCCAGATGAAGCAAGTCAAACTACCGACATTGCAGACCATAACAACTAATCAAACTTTAACGGCGCAGAACGTTCAGAATACGTCGGTGGTGATGCCGCAAACCAGCACAAGTGGTACGCAATTCTCTACGGAGTCTACTGAGAAAAATACTAACGAAATCATCGGCAAAGGTGATGCCACATCCGGTATATCATCAGTCGAATCTGGCGGAAATGCCATTCTGGTTAATAAAACACCGACGATTGGACTCATTCAAAGGAATATCAACGTGAATGAGTTGAATGATAATCAGCAGATCTGTGGCGTCATCACGAGCAATCCTAGTTTGACTCTTCAAGGCACGAGGCTCTTCAATTCCTCCATCGCAAAGCTGTCGTCACCTGGGTCTTTGAAGACTGAGAGCGTCGTTTGTTTAGCATCAGCTGCGATAGCACAATCCCCGGAGAAGAAGCCAGTCCAGGAGAATGTGCAGTCTGAGAAACCAGTTGCCCTGCAGGCTGCTACCATTGCTTTGGCATTCGCACCGCAGTCTGATGTTTCCTCTATAAGCAATAGTCAACAGCGAGAAACCAAGGAAGCCTCTACGGAGATCATCACCGATGACAAAGTCATCTCACCCAAGACAGTCAAAAGAAAAATTGATGAAACTGCGGATATGGTTAACAGTATGCCGAGGACGTTAATAGCATCAAATTCCATCGTGTCTTCGACGGTGGCGACGCCGTTGCAAAATGCTACAAAACACGGTAAGGGATATGCAAGGATATCGACTCTACAAATATATAATAAGATGGGTAAATTATCAGTAAATTAATGACAATATGCGATCTGTAATATCTTGAATTTCTGGACATCGTCATTGACAACCATCATTTATGTTTTATTCACAGATTCTGTTTCTGTGATGACTGCAACTACGAAGCAATCAAGTATGGATAATACGTCTGGACAATTTCTTGTAACGGGTGGCCCGAGCAGCTCGGACAGCCAGGAGTCATCGATTCAACAATCATCGGAGAGCATCGACGTTGCATCAAAAGTAGGAAATGGCATCCTCTGCGGAAACGCGAGACTCCAGGAAGCCTGGGAGCCAGAGAGGAAGGCCTCTCCGGATACACCATGGAGGTACGTGCCAACGTCGACGAATCAGCTGAGCATCGAACCATTAAAAGTGTACTCCAGGGAGGGTGACAGTTCTGAGAACGTGCACAATGTTCTTCAGATAATAAACAAAGGTCAGGGTATAGAAATGGCGAGTGGTCAGGTGTATCAAACAAACGCCAAGAAGTACTTCATGAATCACACCTTGGAGCCATTCCAGCAATATTCAAACAAGAGTGGTATGGCGAAGGCACAGCCGAATCCCAGATTGGATCGAGAATTGTTACAGCAAAGAATGGAAAGAAAAGCTGCAGCCATAGAAAGAGAATTAAGATTACAGAAGAGCCTCTCGGAGGAGTGCGAGGACTTGGGTGTCGATGAGCCAAGTACCAGTGATCTCTTTCCTGAAGCAGACTTGCTCTTTGATACCAATCATTCTCCATCTTTTGATCATTCCTCACAGGATGCTTCGTGCAGCCAACCTCTCGGCCTCAAATCCTACAACGCCTCCTACTTCCGTTCATTGGATTCGTCAAGTGGCAGTCGAGATGCCAGTCCAGTCGCCGATTTCAAGCTTAACGAGCGAAGAAAAAATGTTGTGCAGCGTACGAGAACAATAAAAGACACTGTAAAGAGAGCCAAGAGAGAGAAAGTCGAAGACATGCAAATGGAAAATCCTGCGAAGCACATACGACTGAGCCTGGAGAATTTAAGTCAGGATGAGGCGTCGAACAGTAATTCCGACGTCTCCAGACTTTCACCAGTAACTTTGCCATTGATTGAGAATGATTTCTCAAAAGATACAAGTCGAGCAAAGGTAAGATCCAGAAACGGTTCGAAAGAAGGTTCACCAAGCAGTGCGTCAAGTATACCATCCAATATGAAGCTGGACATAGACCTAGACTCGGCGGAGTCCTTACCAGCAGGGACTAACGCAAACAATGCCTCGGTGGCGAGTTCCGGGGATGAGAGCCTTACACTCCTCAGCGGTAACACAGCTGACGTGACGATACCTTCTCCTCTGTCGCCAATAGCGGGTCCTCTACTTTCTACACACAACAAATACACCTACGCAAACAAGAAACGTGGAGCTTCAAAAGTGACGCGAGCGAATGACTACCTCTCCTGGGAGAGTCCTATGTCCGAGAGAACGAGATCGAGCAGCGAAGAAGAGGAGGACGAGGAAGACGATGACGAGGATGAGGAGGACGAGGAGGAGGAGGAGGAAGAGGATTCAAGTATCAGCGAATCCATCGGCAGTCAACCAGAGGATGTCGTAACGAATGGCTTGGAGGACACCGTTGTAATGACGAGAGATAAGGCGAAATCAAGTTCTGCTGGCGATCGTTGCGTCTATTTGAAAAAAAAGGGAAAGCTGCAGGTGAATGCCCGAGTAGTTTTAAATCGTGCTGATGCGAAGAGCGTGTTGTCGGGTCGTACAAAGAGTGATTTGATCCTAGAGTCTGCTGTAGTTTCCAGCGATAAAACTTCGGAACCTTCTGACGATGAAACAAGCAATACCACATCGGTAGAACCGGATTGTCGCGCGAGACGCTCCAGTTTGCGAGGTCACGTAAAGAAAGGCTGCGCCTGCTGCAACGGTTCGCCTGAGAGACCTAAGAAAAAATCAGTGAAACTGGACCACAAGCTAAAAAAGAGACTAGCTTCGAAACAATTAGGGAAGAAAAGGTAGTCCTAGCGATTAAGCTCTCGCTTGAGTATTCTCTTTGTATTGTAATTGTAAATTTTACCCTTCGACGTTTAAAAGGATAAACAAATAAGCTTCCGAGCAAGAATGGCCGACGGCTGATGATTGATTCCCGCGCGCGTGGCCTCTGATGGCGGATTTCCATGATGCATTCTACTACACTGTACACGACTAGACAAGTACACTGTACGCACTGTTGAGTATAAGAAACGACGCGCTCCGCCACGACGCTCTCTCATAAGCGTACGAAACTCGCGCGACTCGCAAGCCAAGCTCTGACAAACTCATACTGTAAATACTAGTATGCTTAATGAGTGTAAGACAAGCTTTACTTTCTCCCAGACTGTTCGGAGCGAGACTGGGCAAGAATAAACGAGTTCTCCGTAGGTATAAATTAATATTAAATATATTTGCTGGTAAGAAAGATGAACGATTTATTAGCAGTTCTCAATAAGAGTAGCGGATCCCCTTTAGATGTTATAAACGATAAATGATACTAATGATAGTACAGATCATTATGGATGGCAAATTTAGATTAAATCATTAAGGACATTAGAAATGCAATCTAGTCAGAGGGTGAGGCTCCAGATGGGATATAGAAATGAGAAGAAGGAAGGAAATGATTTAAAAATGTCGATCGGTACAGATTCTTTACGAAATATAATGATGGTGAGAGAAAGAAAAAAAGAAACAGATTTATAATTCTACCTACAGTATCTATCGTATTAGGGATATATTGTACCTACCGTGGCGTCACGATCGGACCGGATTAATCAGATCAACTCCTTCCATACCGACGAAAAATGTACCCATTCGCTAATAAAAAGATCGATTCTCCACTGTCTATGCACTTTCAGTCTCATGCTGCATTTCTATTTATCTGCGCACGTTCAAAATCGTCGCCACTGATACTCTTGATTTGCGCTTATACAATCTGACCATTATTATCTAATAATAATCTGATTGAAAATACATAAATATTATTCACGTAAACAATTAGTTATTGACACAATCGTAAGAAACCTCTTATGCGAACTTACCAGTTTTACCGATAGAAGTCGCAATAATCACCTGGCCTTCAAAGCTTTTTCTCGAAAACTTCCTTCCTGCGACGTTTACCGTGAAACGCGTCAGCGTGAAAGGGAGCGGGAAATTTCATCTCGTTCGAAAACATAAAACAAGCAATGACTAATTGCGGAGTCATAAAACTTCCAAATAATTCATCAGTCATTCAGAACACGTTCGGTCCGATTGCAACGCGTTGTAGTGCATGTAAAAAAAAAAAGGAACCCACACATGTACATTAACGTAGTCTACCGTAGGTAATCCATTAAAAATATATAATGTTATATCGCTGCACTTTAGTACAAAAATGCTTCGTCTTACTTGAAACGACAGGTTCTTATCATCTCTCCATATGCACCGTCGTAACGTGCGAATGCCTGCAATTAATTATAAATTATGTTAATAAAGATCGAGTGGCTGTAAACGAATGACGATGACGGAGGTTAGGGGGAAGCCCAAGTCTCTTAATTACAGTACGTTATTAAATTAAGCTGCGTTGAAATCGCTTCAAGATCATCGGAAAACTATACAAATTTAAGGTTATGTATCGAGACGACTCAGATAAAATCATTATCTTCGTATAACCTCAAGACGATTTCCATGAAAATAATTTTAATAACGTACTATGAATACGAGCATGGCGACCGGGGTAATTTTGAAGGTGGGAAAAGGGGGTTGTTAAAAAACAAACAATATAAAAAGGAAAAGAAGCGAATTTTTATATTAGGCGGTGAAACCTAATTTGAATCATTATGTCCAATTGTAATTCTCCATACAAAAGATTGGCATCGCGAGTGGTAAAAGATGCAAAATTTTATTTACGTTATTATATAATATAAACTGTAGATACGCATTTTCGTCTTATGTGTAATTTTCCTTTTCTTTTTTTCCATTGATATTCACTCTGTTTATATCGTTTACCAAGTAGTAATATAAAACAAAATAACTATGTACTTTAAACTCTTTTTTTTTTAATCCTTTCTGATCTCATTATACGATTACTTTAGTTCAATAAAACTGTGTATTTATACGACCTCGTTTACGGTTTAATTTATTGTTTCGATGCATTTACCTCTGACCGTGGGAAGTAACGGGTTCGAGTTAGCATTAAAATGGATTGACGTACCTATCGATAGGCGATCGTTCGTTGATATCTTCAGTTAATTCATTAACACTGGTTTCACCGTCATTGCGTCGCTACGCTATATATATACACGCACGTACATAAAATTATGAAATTACGCAAAATTGTGTACCTGCGCGTGTTCATAGATGGAGCCTTTCCCTTTTCTTTCTCCGTGTCACGAGATGCGTCCGTGATTATTGTCTCATAATTCTGTATGGATTCGATCACGGGTAACGATAATTGATTATTGAGAAGAACACACAAAAAAAAATCGTAAAAATAAGCGTACCTTCTATCTTCCTGTAAATTGTATACATATACATATATGATATAATATATACATACATATATTTATATATTATATAATATATACGAAAATAACAAAGCGTAAAGTACTGATGTCTCCTGATGAATTTTTTCTTTTTTTTTTAACAAGAGATTTATTGCGGCAAATAATGGAGGAGGCATATTTTTTGTATGATCGCAGAACGCTGTTTTTTTTTACGCTTCTACAATGACGCGAATGTTTTTTTTTTTAATTGTCGTTTAACACTCGTTAGTCGTACCAAACCAGCATTTATAAAGAGTGAGGTGGGGATAGGAGGAAAGAAAGAGAGAGAACTGAGATTATTGACGGAGGAAAAAAAAAATGGACGCGAATCGTTCAAACAGTCATTTCGGGTTACTCAAAAACTGCTGTCACATACAACCCCTCGAGATTGACTCGGGCGCTACTTTCTTTGCAAGGTGCGTTTGTTGGGGCTACGGGCGTAGCTCATAGCAAAAAAAAAGAATTAAGAAAAGCGAAGAGAAACAAAGCGACGTAGTTTACTTAGCTGAGATTAAAAAAAAATGGCGAGCGTGCAGTAGAACGAGAACTTAGATCGTGAAATCTTGCGATTATCGTTAACAGTCGATTAGACACAAAATTACGGGAAAGCAGAAAATGCTCGAGAATATAGGAGACGAATGGATAATAACGAGATAAAGAAGAAATCCACACGCAAAAATGGCACAGTATAACGGTACAGCAATGTCCAAGAAGAATTCGCAATCGACAAGCTCTGCTCTGTACATACCTAAAATACCCTAGGAGTAATGCGTAAGGTATATGGTTACTTTTTTTTTTCATTTTTTTTTTAGGCGTACGACTTCTAATTTTAAGAAAAGCAAAAAACAATTGTATTTGCAAGAGAATATATATATATATATGTAAGATTGCGCAATCGGCGACAAAACATATTACTCTGGTATTGGTACTCTAAATATGGTATAGAAATTACCTATACATATGTATACACACACGTGAATGAATGTGCACGTATGCATGAATTTTAAGTAAGGGTGTGCGTGGATATTGCGTAAGGGGGAAGTTTTGAGAGAAAAAAATAAACAATGCACAAATTCGCCACGAGATGGCGGATGTTAAGAGGATAGCGAAATGTCGAGGGAAAGATAGTTGGGCACGTGTGGTATGGCGTCTGGTCGGTGAGCGAGTTTTCTTTCTTTTTTTTTTCCTCGAAAGAGCCCGGAATCGCTAAATAATATCTGTAGACATATACGTGTCACACTGATCGATATCATTGGGACGAATGATAATACTCCATGGATATGACTGTACAGCGTATTTAACGAATATACTTGTCCGAGGTTTACGTATATATCGAGAAGTCTTTCTTTTTTTCAAAGCGGAAGTATTAAAGGATTGCATATTGTACATATAAACAAGACATATTTTCTATATATGGGACGTCGCTCGAGAGAGAATCGACCGCCCGTGAAATATTGCAATATTACGATAATTCTTTCGAACGATAGAGAATAGTGTTTAATCGTTTTATGTAATTGTAACGATAGAAGAGGGTCTGGCAGAATAAAAAATGAAAGTTCTGTATTTACACGATTACGCATTATCTATTTATACATTTACTCGTTACAAGGAATACTTAAATTTTTGTTTTAACCCCTCTCAACGAACTAAGAAAAATCGATACGCAACGTCGATTATCGAATTCTGATTTAATTGTTTGATTTACCTTTTTTTTTCCCATGCGATTGTTATGATTATTAGATTTCTTCAGGGAGACGTTCGTAGATTTTTTGTGATTTATTAGTACTTTTATGAGTATTGTTTTCTCTTTCTTTTGTATCACTACTGCCTATCTTTCTCTCTTTCACTCTCACTTTGTCTTCGAGTTCCTATCACTGTTCTTGACATTCGACAACAGAACGACAGAATGACACGTTTGATTCTGCTGGATTCTACGTTGCTTTTGATAACGTTGATGCCTTTTTTGGTAGTAACGGTCCTTGTTAAGAATTGTATTCGACTCGTAGCTATTCGTAACAGACTTACACGACGTGAACGGAAGAGAAGAAACTACTCGCTCGCACACTGTAAATATTACGATGACAGTTTGGGCACACTGCCATCTGTCATGAGATGGGTGAACGAAAAATTGGCGGCGGGCAATTAACGTGCAAGACGTTTAAATCTTTAATAACAACTTTGGAAGAATACTTCTTATACGGTTCAATCAAGTCTCACTCTAATGCGTTATTATCGAATGTTTTTTCTCGTGTTCGACTATGTGAATTTCGAGTGGCGCAGGCAAGGAAAGATGTATCGAGATATATCGATTCGCGAAAGTCGATTCGTAACGGGATCGATGATCAGGGAGGAAGATGAATATATGTATATAATACACGAATCACGTTTTAAAAGAGATGCAAGATGTCTTATCATTATATGAATAGTCGACGAGGGATTGTGGGAAATAAGAAATAATAATTCAAAAGGGAGAAGTCAGTGTAAGCCATAGTGCGAGTTAATGCGTCGCACTTGATTCCTGAAATTGGACAGAGAGAAGGTGAAGATAAAAATTGAGAGTATTTTCGATGGGTGAATTTTAACGATGCTGCAGTTTGATCATGGCTGCTGATCCTGAGGGATTTATGGACTTTGTCAAATTTCAATAAAAGTCGGCATATCGAATCGATCACTGAAAATAAATGAAAAACGCTTTCTTGGCCGTTTAATGATATTCCTGTTGTGGAGTCATGGCGATTATGGTGGATATTTGTGAAAGAGAAAAAAAAAAATAAAGTAAAGGAATGACTTAGGAGCTTCTATATTATAGAAATATCACGCAAAGTAGATTTAGTCTACCGATGTAAATCTCGTTGCCTAAATTATAACGGTTCCTTTTCAATCCACTTCGAGGCGAAAATAGTGTAGCGCGCGATTTACGAAATATCCAATCGACTGTTTTGGTCAAATGCGAAAACGTGAAATTGACGGATTTCAAAGTCTTACACGGCGAAGAGTTACAATTAGAATCCATTTGGTTAATTAATAAAGCTGACCTCACTTTGTAGCCAAGACTCATTCGAATTCGAAGGAGAGACGCTCGTGGCCATTTTTGTTTAGTCAAGCCAAAGCTCTTAGACAGCCACGTTAGGACAGTTAAAATTGAACGAAGAATTCTTAAGCTTCGTAGACCTTGATTTATATTGAAATCTTTAGCATCTTGTCAATTGTCAATAATGCGCAACCTGTGCTCCTACCAAAAAGCTTTAATTTTCATATTACATAACCTCAAACATGAAAATAATTACAAGACCTCGTGAAATAACTCTGCGGTCGCAAAGAGATTTTAAAAACTCGCGGGTAAATTCGAAGCGATGATCGACATATCGATCGCATGAGCGTGTGACAATAATAGAAATTTTGCGAGAAAATGAATGGCTGTAAGAGCAAGAGATTTATGTGGGAAAATAAAAATGGCCATATCAGGTAAAAGATAACGATGAGGAAAGTCCCCAGTATTACTCACTTCGCTCGATCGATTTTGAAGTTCGATCTTCGCGTAGATCGGGCAGTGTCGATTAATAAGAATTTGTTTGTACGTAATCGACAGTTGTTGAATACAATTGACAATGGACTCAGCGTACGCCGATCCATTGGAAGGCTCATCGGTGCCAAATCGCACCTTTACGTTTCGTTTGTCGTAAACGACCCGTGTCTTCTTATACCGGTATCACTCTTAAGCCATATTCTAAATTCCCTTTAAGCTAATAAAGAAAACAAAGGGAAATGTATATGCGAAGGTGCACAGTAATCTCTAATCGTCTTTACGAAGCAAAACGGCGCACCATACCTACTCATTTTGTACATTTTGTATGAATAACAGTTATCGCGTGATTAGAAAGTCACATTAAGGAGTGACGTATTACGAATAAGGTTACTCTAATTATTTTTAAGTAGTATATATAAAGTAAGGCAAATATGTAGTTGTTTCTCGCTCCTATGGGATATAGTTATTATAAATATTATAAATACCATTAAACAAACGATAAATAAAGTATATATTAATATCTTTAAGAAACTACGATATATGCATGTCGTCTTCTCATTTTTATTCAAACACGAGTAGTTCCGATATCAGCCGCACTTTCCTTATGTCGCTTCTTACGACGTTCTCGGATTTATTAACGATTGCAAAATTTCCTTTTTTTTTCATTTGTAACTTCCATAACAATAATTTTGATGATCTTAAGGAATTTCTTTTGCATTTTTATGTTTCATTGTGGTAATATCGTACTTGAATTACGTAGTACTTGCAGTTCTCGGGTGGTATACCAGTCGTAACTGTAATGAAAAATGCGAGGAACGTGACAGGAGATATTATTATCAGTATTATATATATATATATAAAAGTCAAGAATGTTACTATCAGTATGCAAGTTTTAAAAACTAAAATTTCTTCACTCAAATAATCAGTGTTCGACATAATCAGTATCAGTCGACCTTCGAAAGATCTGTAAGTGACATTAATGTTCGTTGACTCTTTATTTATTGGATTCTATATCATCCACATTTGATTGTTCAATATATGATTGCTGACATCGCAAGATTTTGATTTTACTCGTACAATGCTGCTATAATTCTTACTGATAATAGGTCTGGATTAATTATTGGTACGGACAGATCGATGATAACCACTGATGTCAGCGGATCAGTTTGAAGTGGATGATTCAAAACTTACATTCACACAAATATAGTAAGTACAAAAATATCACTTCGATGGTCATATATCATTGGTCAATATCGATATGAATTATATATATATTGATATTGCCAGCAGGACGTCTGAAGTTGTCGCAGGTTCTTCCCCCGTTTTTGCATAAAAATCTGTGAATATTGACCAACGGCAAAGTATTTTGGCAACTCGACCATGTGTCATGAAATTAAAAGATAATATAAAAATTCATTCATTCATTCATGTTACAACTAATTCTTATGCTTTTCATTGATCTTGACTCCTACATGTTTGCGTCACTAAATATTACATGACCAGTTATTTAATTTTCGTTTAACCACAGATATAGGCAATCGATCAGTGGTCAGTAGAAATGCCCTGGCAATGGTAAAAGCAATTATAGAAAGCATTATTAAGGGAACCTAATGTGGGAACCTAATGTGAGATGATCAGTACAGGAATAATAAGGATTTGTTAAATTATTTTTACAGTATTACTACAAACTCTATAGGACTATGATAAACGCAACTATGAAGACCGATTTATCAACTGTAAGAATAGCAATGTGGTTTACGCAAGCTGTGCTTCCCCGAGATATTTTATTCGTCGGATAACAGGAATAGACAGTGTATGTACAGTATTCATTTCCTGAAGGCTCAAACGAGGAAAATATACACGATTGTCCAAAAGGTACGACCAAGGACGTATTAAGTTTGTATAGTTTTTTTTTTGACTAAAAACTTATGCAAGATTTGTTTAGTGAAAAAAAATTTTTTTTAATTTATAGACAATTTTGAAAATTAATAACAGCGTGTTGCTGTCTCTCTTTCAGTCGAGAGAAGGTAGCAAAGAACCTGTATGATTTTGCAATTCTATTAGAATGCTACTATGATCACGTTACGCGCGAGTGTACTAAGGCCAGTTCAATTTAATTTGCAAAAGTAATTGATACCGATCGCCATTGCATTGTGGCAATGGCGTCGAATAAGAATGAGTTAGCAGAAAAATAATTACTTCCTCCGCCACAATCGCTCCTGCGCCTTCTCTGACATTTAAGAGCTCACCAGGAAACATTCGCCAGTTAGTTTCGCCTCGTTCTTCCATGCGGAACATTCAGTGTCATTAGTATTATTTTTTTAGTTAACTTGCTTTTTATACGTTGATGGAATAACAATGGCGACTCTTCAATCACTTCTGCCTTGTTGGATGGTGAGATTCTTTTTCTTCTAGATCGCAGCCGAAAATATAACCAGGATAGAGATGATAACGCTGCTGGGGAATATGGATAAAATATTTTGACAGATTTGGAGCAGGCAGATTATCGAATTTCGAGAATGGATTAAGAATCAAACTGTTATCTTTGATTATTGCACTTTCGATATAATCACGTGCTGTCTATGATAGAAACGATTGACGTTTCATTCAAACTTTTCGTATGATGAATTAGTGAGTCATTAAATTTGAATATAATTTTACGTCAAGTTTTATTACTGCTCCAATTCCGATGGCAAAATTTTTAATACTTAATTCGATTTCGATTAATATACAGTATATATGCCGAACTTAATTAAATAGATTGCCTCAATTCAATTCACTTCGATGGTCCTTAATAGTACTTCAATTTAATTACGTTTCCATTTTAGAAGTACAACAATGTAATGGGGAAGAAACACGCAATCATTCTGACACAGAATATAAGTTCCTGTCATTTATTTCGCATGGAACAAGCTCAGTAATGCCGTCAAGAAACAGACGTATTCAACTTCCTTGATTAAATGCATTTATACAGGAAGTCGAGAATGTATTTTTCAAGTAGTCGCACCATTTTGTTACTTCGTTCGTCAATACGTGAATTATAAAATCGTACTACGATTGTATCGTTTTTTATGTCATACGCAATCATATGACCGTATATGTAGGTACGGCCTTTCTTATTTTTACATATTTGTATAATCACTAATCACCCAAAGCATCCATTATCATTGGTAAGAGATACGTACACGCTATTGGAATGATATTTAAATTTGTATAAATATCCGCAAACCGACAAGTTTGAATGTTTATCGATCATCACTATATAAGTAATATTTCTTTATCTTAATGATTTGCTTTGTCATCGTTAAGCTACATATACTTATATGATATAACCTATATATGTTAAACGAGATATATATTACATAAAAATTATGTAATTGTGATAAACGTATTTAAGAAAACGCCTAGTACCCATATTATAGCAAATCATTCCTGATTAGAAGTCTGACGGAAACTCATTTTTATTGATGCAAGAGGTAGTGAACGTCAATGATAATATAGGTCACAGGAATTTCAAACTTGTCTTCTAGGTCGAGGTTAGCTTGAATCCAAAAACCCTCTCTCATAGCGCATGCTTATTTATCATTGGTAATGCTGTAAATCAAATTGAAAGTATATCGATATTCTGTCAGTGAGAGTAGATCAAAGGGTGACGCTTGAAGTGTCTTTTTAGAATGTGATGCTTTAGCGAAACTTACACATTGTGATGAAATTTCATGCCGATTATTATATATATTGGAACGTTATATTGGATTGTTTGATACTCTTTGATGAATGCACATATAACACTTTGGGTCAAGCGACATTTTTGCAACGGTTAGTAGAAGAAGTTATAAGGCACGTACATTATTCCCTGGCTCAGTCAGGAATTGACTGTCAAAGTGAACAGTTGTCTTTCAAGCTCTCTGTACACATTACTTAGTTGGCTGATAGCCACAGCATCCGACCTCGTTTAATATTACACCATCATCGAAATCCATTTCTGCTTTCAGCTCGTTCGCAAAGGAATTGGTCAAGCTAGTTGTCACGTTGCCACTGCTGGAAAAGGTAAGGTATTTCACATTTTGTGTGAAGGCTCAACCATTCACTTCTACTTACTTTCTCTCAGTTTCTCTTTCAAAGTATTTTCATTTAATGATTCCTTCTCTGATGTATATTTGAAGGTGACTCTTTCACTGAGTTTTTAAGTCGTGAGAGAGATTATGTAAAATTCTGTCCCTTTAAATCATGTAATGATTCCTTCTCTGATGTATATTTGAAGGTGACTCTTTAAAAGAGTTTTTAATGTGTGAGAGAGATTATGTAAAATTTTGCCCCTTTCAATCGAGTGACCCATATTGCCAATATGTATTTTATTGTGTAACAGAAATTACATGGAAATGTTTGAAGTATTTATTTCTTTCAGGTCATTTGGAAAAGATGCCTTGCCCATTCTTAACTCGACTCTCTGCAAATTATGTTCGTAACTATGGAACATCTGTGATAATGAATTATCGTCAACACTGCCCTGTGATGTCTCGTTTATCCAGTTCATTGGCCCAGTCAGTCGATCCGCAATTACAAGAGTCTGCAGCATCAGAAGGGAAGTGTCCATTTCTTTCTAAGGAACCAGAGACAGTAACAGTTGCTAGTTCAGCTGTTGAAGAGGATGTGATTAATCTGGATGTCATAACTAAAGAGGAAAATGTGTTTCCATATGAGGAATTCTTTCATGAGCAGATAATGCGAAAGAAAAAGGATCACTCATATAGAGTTTTTAAAAAAGTGAATCGTTTAGCTGAGCAATTTCCTGCAGCAATGGAATATTCCTGGGGAGAAAAGCCAATCACAGTATGGTGTTCCAATGATTACTTAGGAATGTCTCGTCATCCTGAAGTGACAAATTCTGTTCGAAAAGCTTTGGATAAGTTTGGAGCTGGTGCTGGGGGTACAAGGAATATTTCCGGAAATTCGATGGGTCATGAAATGTTAGAAAAACGATTGGCGACCTTGCATCAGAAGGAGGCAGGTCTCCTGTTCACTTCGTGCTTTGTAGCAAATGATTCTACTTTATTTACTCTAGCCAAAAGCTTACCCGGTTGTCAAATTTTCTCAGATGCTGGAAATCATGCATCCATGATTCAAGGTATAAGGAACAGTGGTGTTCCAAAGCACATCTTTAGGCACAATAATGTCCAGCATCTTGAGGAGCTCTTATCTAAATTAGATAAAAATATTCCAAAAATTGTCGCATTCGAAACAGTCCATTCAATGACTGGTGATATTTGTCCATTGGAAGAGATGTGTGATGTAGCTCACAAGTATGGTGCCCTGACATTTGTTGATGAAGTCCATGCAGTTGGACTGTATGGTTACTCTGGTGCTGGCATTGGAGAGAGAGACTGGGTTCTTGGTAAAATGGATGTAATATCTGGTACTCTGGGCAAAGCCTTTGGAAATGTTGGCGGTTATATAGTGGGATCAGCCAAGCTGATAGACATGGTCAGAAGTTATGCAGCTGGATTTATATTTACAACTTCATTACCACCTACAGTGTTGTATGGAGCACTAACTGCAGTTGAAATCTTAGCCTCGGATGAAGGAAGATCCTTAAGAGCAACACATCAGAAGAATGTGGCCTACATGAAGTCCATCCTTACTGCTGCAGAGCTCCCATTGGAACCTTCGCCTTCCCACATTATTCCTATAAAAGTGAGTATGTCTATATCTCTCTTTTATATCTCTCTTAATAACATATTTCTATGCATTACAGATCGGAGACCCTTTTATATGCTCCCAAGTTGCCGACACCTTGATACGAGAGAAGGGTCACTATGTTCAAGCTATTAATTATCCAACCGTTCCAAAGGGTGAGGAGAAATTAAGGTTGGCTCCAACGCCAAGACATACGAAACCAATGATGGATAAATTTGTTCACGACACTTTGGATGTGTTCCATCGCCTAAATATTCCTAAGGTTGAGGCGAAGCAAAACGAAATGGCGCACGCGATACTTGTTCATTGACGAATGTTACGGATTAACATTAAAAGTGATATATAACTATTATTGTTGTTGTACCAATTTTAACAGTGTCAGACACTGAGCTGCCTAGGAAGCATTTAACGCGCATATTGTGGAATAATCATTGGAAAATAATTAAATCAAACAACTAATACAACCTGTCTTTAAAATATATAGCTATAACCTTGCTCCAAAAGCCCAATTTTATTCCACTGGTTCTAAATGTCGTACTGACATTTATCGTACATGATCTATTTATATCTCAAGTTCACTAACGTTTGATTTACATAATGCATTATACAATGCCAAAAATATATCTCAAATATAATGGAAGCCTTGATAAAGGATATCGTTTGCAAAGCACATTCTAATTGCAACTGCTTACAAATTAATATTATGGCATTAGTAGCGATAGTTACTCCGCTATCAACAGTACAAGTGTCAGTTTATTAAACTCCAATAGCATGTTATCGCAAGAAGTCAATACAAAAACCGATTCAAACACGTTCGTACCGACTATATTATGTAAAAGTATGATATTCGTGTTTTCTAGTATATAATAATCCGTCCATTCTGTCGGCTGACGTAAAGTAGGCTGTAAAAAAGCTGACATTGAATTTTAAAAGAATAATGATAATTACTTTCGTGAAATACATTTATGTAGTGGTATGATTAGAATTTCTTCAACAATCGCTTTGTCCTTTTCAAGAACAAGAGAGAATAAATCCTGTTACAGCATAGCGTTTAAAATTACATGTGAAAAAAAATTAAAGGATGTGTTCAAAAATTTACTGACAGTACAACAACGGTACTTACATCTCTCTTAAATACGTTAAAAGAACGCAGTGTTGGTTATAATGCTGATAATAAATTTTGGAACATATCCAAAATTGAAGCAACAATGAGATTCTGCGTATGCGCAGTAAATCGTTTAAATGGTAGAAATGACAGAGTGGAATTGTCGTCTGCACGAAACATGGCGTCGCGGAAGAACGGACACGCGATGTTAATAAATTCGAAATCATAATGGCTTGAATTAAAGATAAAAATAAAAAGTGCGAGTATCACTTGCAGACTCACGAATTGTGATGATAATACTCGTGTAAAGATTAGATTATTATGAGAGGTATACCCGCGGCACTGAGAACGCTTGGTGCGTTTCTCTACGAGTATGCTCGTAGCTTGTCTTATATCGTCACCGCAATTCTGGTCCTCAGTTACTGTTTGCATCCAGCAAGATTTGCACCACATTATACCTTTGTTAAGACAGAAGACATCTACGACGAGATGGAGAGGTCATATCCTTCTAGAGACAATTCTTGCTCTATTTCGGTGAGCGGACGGCGGACCTCGGAATTGTTGTATCCCGATGAACATCCTCGTGAGGATCCAGTAGCCTTGGCACGTCGTCTTGGCATCCTTCCAGGAGGGCAATGGAGACCACTGAACTGTCATCCACTGTTTAACGTTGCTATCATCCTGCCATACCGCAACCGTCAAACACAATTGACCATTTTCATGAACTACATACATCCATTCCTTCAAGCTCAAAATCTGGATTATAGGATATTTGTCATTGAACAAAGTCCCATGCGTGAATTCAATCGAGCAAAACTGTTTAATGTTGGCTATGCAGAAGCCACTAAGATCAACGACTTCCACTGTTTCATTTTCCAGGACATTGATCTGATTCCACAAAATCCAAACAACCTTTACGCTTGTACTAAGATGCCACGTCACATGAGCTCTAGCATTAACACCTTCAGATATAATTTACCATACAATGGTTTATTCGGTGGGGCTATTGCTCTAACGAGGAAGCAGTTTGAGAAAGTCAATGGATTCTCAAATGTTTTCTATGGTTGGGGTGGTGAAGATGATGACTTTCACGGTCGATTGCAAGCTAGAGGTTTCAAGGTATACATTTTTTGATTCTATTAATTGAAAGTATTTGTGTTAGTTATTACATTCTCTTTACAGGTAACTCGGTTTGGACCAGACATA
Organism: Syrista parreyssii; assembly: GCA_030142615.1. Taxonomy (NCBI): domain Eukaryota; kingdom Metazoa; phylum Arthropoda; class Insecta; order Hymenoptera; family Cephidae; genus Syrista; species Syrista parreyssii. Next base: position 906,014 of record JARQTG010000346.1, read on the forward strand.
GCACAATATTATATGTTGAATCATAAAAAAGAGCCACCAAGTAATGCAAGATTTGCCAACCTAGAAACTGGAGCCAGAAGATACGACACAGATGGAATTAGTAATTTGGAATATCGTGTGTTGAGTCACCAATTACGTCCTCTTTACTCCTGGATATTAGCTGATGTTTAACTCTTGTACTTATTCATGCTCTTAAGCACCTGGAGTTTTTTTGTACACCAACTGATCTGCCTTGCTGTAATATTATTACAGGCAGCTGTAAGTAATCGATAATCGATAATCACGTAAAAGGGGAGAGTGAGAATGACTTCAAAATACTCGAGAACATGTTCCTCCGGAGATAACTAACTGGTTATTTGTAAGATAATTAGCTTAATTACAAGCTAAAGGAACGATAATACTTAATGGTAATGCCAGTTATTACGAAAAGGTTATTTGGTAATAACAGAAGTTTCTATTGCTGCATCATTAGAGTGAAAAACATCAAAGAATCTCATTTACAATGCTATTATGTACAAAAATGTTCTGTAGCTGTATAAATACTAATTAACTAAATTTGCTGCTTTTACAAAAATACCTACACAAGAAGCTATGGCTTCATTTGAATCTTTTGCAGAATCTAACAAGTGTCAAAGAAACAAATTCTCTAAGCAGTTGATAAATCTTTCAGTGTTCTTGTTATTGCCACTAGTCTACATGTCAAAATATATGTTGCAAGATGTTCACTACTTTTTCGGTTGATATCCTTAAGTCACGTTAGCTTAGAAAATTTATATATTTAAATACATATGAAATCGAATAAGTAGCTCAATGTATCTCAATAATATGTTTTTATCATTAATTGTTTTACAAGAATACATGAAACCTATTTGTAGCATATGTGAGTTTGCTATACATAACTAGAATATCATTTATAACTCGCCGCTAATTGTAAGAACGAATCTCTATCGTTAGTAATATTTATTAGATTTTTCATATTAGACGTAGGTGCTAAGGACGTGTAATATAGTTGTCATTGGCATGATGCATAATGGAATGTAAGAGTAAAAACAAATTAAGTCCTTTGCATTTAAAGAAAATGCTTACAAATCATTATGATACACACGAATTTTTTACCTCGCTGGTAATAGATGACAAATAATTACATACAATCATGTATGGCATAAGAAAACAATGGTGGTTTTTTTTTTTACAAGCAATCTGCCACGTATATATTTATTATGTATACTGTTATAGTACATGAATCTCACAAGATGAATTAAAAAAATAATATTAAATTGTAAGAATGGTTGTGGAGATGCATGTATGTATAGCCGATAATATTATTAAATGTACCTCAAAAATACCGCAAAAAAAGATATCAATGGAAAAAAAGGAATACAACTGTATAACATCAGATATGATTACATCATAAAGAAATTCAGAAATTCATTAGATAATTCAATGTGACTTCTTGTACACAATAAATATAAGTCGTATTAAAGGACAAATTCATATGCAGAGGTTCCTGATATACGCAACTCTGCTACCTTCAATAGAAACTGTAATGAATGTGATTGATAATTAGGTTCGAATGTTGACGAGTGATCAAGAATTTCGACAAATACGTGAAACACTATGTACACTCGATTTAATATGCTGCATGATTCTTTTTACTAATTCATTTTTTATAACCTCGACGATGACGACGCTATACGAAAATATTTTTACACTATAATTTTAATTAACGACTCGATCATTGCGTTCCGGCATACGTCGTACAAGATTGATAAGAATTGATTTTAATATCATAATTGAAATTATGTCTGGTCATCGGCCATAATTGATTAATACCTTTGCTGTGAAGAACTTTGCTATCGCAGTGTACTGTAAGCTCAGTAGAAAATAGTCCAATCATCAAATATTCTTCTCTTTCTTCTTCGAGTATTTAAATGTCTTGCGCAGGAACAAGATCAGTAGGCGCGACGGGCCGTTACGTAACAATTTGTTAAATGGGTGAAGCCTGATTCGTAATAAAGATTAAAAATGTATCTTAAAGGACTGTATTATGAAGCGAGAAGAGTTTTAAACATTGCGAGGATAAGTTTTGGTACGGCTGACGGCACCGTGTGTAGTACTGACATCGATTCAATATCTAACGTAAAGACATAAAATAACGTGGAGCATTAACGTCGTTCCTTGCAGACTGTGCCTGACGTAAAGTGCATAAAGAGAATTTAAAAAAATCTGTATTCTCGTTAAAGCGATAAAACTGTATCTGCATGGAATTGTACGTAGATATTCCAAATTGATTGGCTACGACCTTTTTCATACCAACAAATTGTGGCTACTCGGGAGGCTTACATAAATATATATATATATACATACACACACACATATATATATATATATATTGTTGTATGCGACCTTTGATTACAAATTACATGTTTACATATAAAATTCTCCATATTTATACTTAGCATATTTTACGTGTCATTTAGTTCCTGGTAGCGCGCGTACATCATCTTCTTGACACAATCTTTATACGTGTCTCCAGGTAGTGCGCTATAAGAGGCAGATTTCGCACCAAGTCCAGCTGTAGGAACCCGCCTTTCCGCCTCAATGATACTCGTCCTACCTTGATTTGATTTTCCTAAGCCCATTCCTTCGCTCCAGCCCATTTTTTGAAGTAGTTTGTTCCCAACGTTGTCAGAACCGATGCCGGCCCTGGTTGGTTCCTCGTAGGACACGGATATATCCTCGACCCTTGTTTTTAAATATTTTTCTTTTAATTTGTTAGGTTGAGGTGGTTCAGGCTCACCATACTTGGCACGGCGTTCCTTCGCACGATCTCTGTACTTGTTGTTCCTCTGCTGAGGATCGTTAGGATCCAATCCTCGCACTTGGTACCAGTTCTCCAAATTCTGCTTGTGTAGATCCGAAAGCTGCTGGTGCCGTAGCAGTGCTTCCTTACTAGGGAACTGTCGTTTACACAGCAAGCATGCCAGTTTACTCCAGTCGGTATGTTGTCTGTCTTCTTGCTGGACATCTTCAATTTCCTCATCGGTGTCGCTACCACCGCCGTAAGCTGCTACCAAGCCGTTACTTCCGCTTTGGTCTTCATCCTCGTGATACACATTGGTTAGATTCTTCTTCTCCAATATAGCGTAACCTGCGTCAGCAGCGCCACTTCCAGTTCCTTGATGACCGTCGACACCCGCAAACTCAGAATTCCAGTTGCTCTTTGCGTTCTCTTTTTTCTGATTCAATGTCTTAGCCCATCGTTCCATGTCCTTAGCTATTTTCTTAGCTACTTTTACTTTGTCTTGTTTACTATCTTTCTTCTTGCTCTCGTCTTCTTTCAACGGATCTTGAGCAACGTTACTCAACGAAGAGCAAGATGGATTTTGACGGTTAGCAGACTGTTGGTTACTGTCGATACTCGCAGTGGCAGCAACTGTAGTGGAATTTCCAGTTGTCCCTGAGGGTTGCGTTGCACTGGGACTAGTCTGTAAGAGAATCGTAGTGATTGTCAAAATCATACGTATAACAGGATTATTATTTGTTAATATGGATACTACCTTGGCTGGCTGATAGGATAAAGATTCTGAGTCCCAGTACAGGAACTGCTGTGTATGACTGTTGTAATAATATTGTGAATTCGGATCATAATATAATCCAGTACTAGGATCATAGTAGTAACCCGATGACTCGTCATACTGATAGGTGCTGACGTCAGGCACAGCTGAAAAATACAAACAGCCATTACGAGCCCATAAAAAGACTAACAAGAATTTCCTAAAAGGACCATACGAATCTCAGCAATGAAACTTACAATAAACTTTGCCATCATTGGCATGTGCCGGGACTCTTCCACTGGCCAAAGTGGTGCTGGTTGGTGCCGTAGGGGTTGGCCTACCTTTCATTTCCTCAGCGTCACCAAGCTTTCTCGAAGCTTGCAGTTGCTGTATAGCAGACTGCGCTACAGCTGCAGCTGCATTAACTCTGTCGGTCTGATTTAAGGACGGCAGGGTGATAGCAGAGCCCTGCATTATTTGATTCTGGTAGTATTGCGTGTAATACTGAAGATAGTGAGCCTTTTGCGCAGGTGTTTTCGCGTACATGTTCGCGCTATATTCAGCCAATTGCGCCACGTCATCCAAGGTATATCGCTGAGGTTGGTTATCATTTGATTTCCATGTGCCAGCATTGTTAACTTGATGAAGCTTACAATAGGTTATTTCGACCTTTCGCCCATCGACGACCAAACCCTGCTTGGTCAGGGCGGTATGCAAGTACATCGCGTCCACTACATTACCCATCTCCAAGTAGCAAACACCGCGTGATGTGTTGGTCAGGGTGTCTCTTCCTATACGAATACTTCGTATTGGCATAGACGACAGGTTCTTCATTGCCTGAAGGACAGAGTCCTCTGTTGTTAAAACGTCAAGTCCTCTTAGGAGGACTGTATTTGTTGGATGAGGGCTGATCTCGTCACTTCCCTCACCACCCTCTTCACTTTCAGCTCGCGATGCTGAACACTTGAAGCAGGTTTCTCGTCTTTTGAAATTATGAGCTCCGCACTGTTATGAAATTAATGGGAGGTCATTATCGAGGTATGTCCTTGGAGATATGCTAGGAGGTAAAATAAAAAAATTAAATATTACAGACTGGGACGTATGTAATTACCTTGACACAGTGCCAGTCTTGCGTGTTTTTCGCCGGTGGTTTATCCACATGGCAATCCTTTGGTATACTGTACTGCATGAGGGCACGATATTGGTCCTGTAGCATCAATACACCCTGAAACAGAGAATTTCAGTGTTATCCCGTCCAGTATCTTCCTTAGGCCTCCGTCCGTCCCTTAAACTTGCTTCTTGCTGACGAAATTATATTTACTACTTCATAGCTTTCTGTCTCGAGCGAACGATAATGGAAGTGTGGTTTTTAAATTCTGGGCCATTTCACATGACACGTGGGCGAACTTTCACTTGTGCCAGTGACAGTCTTATGTAATATGTATGGATAAAAAAATTTTCATTTTCACGAACGTCACGTATATAAACTACCGAACCTCCTTGGAAATATTTCTATGACTGTTCTGCGAGTTTCGTGTGATACTGTACAAGTGTATGTGGACTCCGCGTGAATTTAGAATAGCCAACAACAATGAGTCGTATGAAAATAAAAAGAATCTTTATGACAATCCACGAAAATAATATAAAATCAAAACCGCGATACTACACCAATCAACGTAAACATCGATTATCGATTGTTTCCGAATTTGCTCGTATCAAGATAAAGTAATCAATCGACACACTAATCGATAATCTATCATGCAATTCCCGAGAAATCCACTAATCACAAAAGTTACACGACATTTATGTGCGAATCAAAGTGCAAGCGCAAGAGGACTATTCACTCTCTCGTTTGGTTATCGAGGTCATTAGCTCAGCTAATAACGACCAGATTTGAAAAAAAATATTTTATCGATTCCGACGAATGTGTGACAAAGGAAAGGCGTACATGATTCCGCGGCGTCAAGAAAAAGAAACGGTGTAATGATAGAAAAAAAGAATATTGAAAGTAAGAAAGAGAAAGAGAGTGAGCGAGAGTACAGAAAAAGTAAAAAGAAAAGACAGCGAGCGGACGAGATAAGAATAATCTGTAGGGTGTGTGATAGTGAAGGTCAGGTGAGTGACGGGGGGTTGATTTACGGGTTGTGGTTCCTAGATAAATAAATAATTAGGTATGGTAGATTGAAGTAGCCTTTGATAGGTGCAGAGCCATGGCCATGGAGCGGCCAGTGGGCTGCGTTACCGTGCCCTTGCCGCCACGGGGCGTCGGTGGCACGCAAGCAACACATCGGTTGGGATCTGGACTGAACTTCTTTCTACCTGTTTCATCTCCATCCACCGTGCGGCCTCCTGAGTCGCGTTAAACTCGACGAATGCAAAACCTCGCGAAGCACCTATACAGAGCAAATACACACAGATCCAAAGTTAATCCACGTTTTGCCTGGGGGTATCTCTACCCTGAGAGAGGGCAGGCAATCACAGCACCAACCATTGACAGACTGAGTTCCGAACGAAGCATTTCCTTCGTTTCGGCGCTTGATTTTCATTTCCGTTTACCTAAAGCTCAGCATAACTAAATACTAGTTCTTAGAGACAGAACTACGTGTATAGTCTCTTGCTGTTTCTCTTTTAGTTGTTGGAACTTTGCACGACTCGTTCTTGAGAACAGTTCAAGATTATCGCCTTGATTAAGGAATCAATGGAGGAATATGTATATAATATGCCTTGAAATTTATTCCTTATCATGGTAAACGTCCTTGAACTGTTCGTAGGAGTTCGTACAGATCTTAGTTTCTTTTTGTTAGTATTATCACCACCGAAGCCTTGCTTTTTTTTTTAATTTGCTTTAACTTTCTCGTTTACTTCTTCCCTGGTTATGACTACGTGAGTCTCGGGATCGTGAGACCAAGTAGAATAGTAGGAATCAAAAGCGAAAAGCACCGGAGGGAAATAATTTTTGATATCTCTGTGTCGATGATACTTTTAAGAATTGTTATATCTGAATACATGCTTGCTGTGTGACAAATTCGTTCTTGCGTCTTCTGTTATGAATCCTGAAGCCGTATTCGTTTAATGCCCAATATGAGTATGGAGATTGATCAATAGCGCATTGCTTTTGTACTTGATGTTTATATAATTATAAATTAGATATTTTGTTATATGGAGAAAACGCGGGTGAACTTTGAATACACGTAACGTGTCGTGATATGAAATTCTTTGAGTGAATGTGTTCTTCTTTGTGTATCATGATGATGGTATTTTCCTAATGATCGTAAACTTACCTTTACTGATATTGTATTCTTTTTTTTATGATTACTGTATGATCCCCCCATTTTAACTAACAAATATTTGGCTCCTGGACTGACAATAAGAATATGAAATCGACACGAAGTTCTACGGTGCACAAATCCGATGAGATAGTTGCAGAGTCAACGAACAGCATAGTCGGTGAGTGAAGATATAAAATAAAAATGAAAATTCTAGTTCTTTAGGCTGGAGATAGTTACCTGTGTCTTTCTTTCGAATCAGCCTGATGTCCTTTGGCATGAGACCACAGTTGAGGATGTCTTGCCGCACCTGTGATAGACACATCAGAATGATAATAGTGACTCATGTGAGCAATTAGAAACTCACGCATGGTCATTTTATCTTGGACCACTAAGTTGACAACCTACGTCGTTTTCAGTAATATGCTGGGCGAGCCCACGAATCATTATGGTGTTGTTCGGAGACTGAGACTTGTAGTGGACTCCTTCCATAGACGAACCATAATTGCGACCATGGTCATGCTCAAAGTCTATGCTTTCTCGGCTATGATCATCGTCTCGATCACGATCTCTATCATCTCTCTTTCCTCTACGGTCTCTATCCCTATCTCTGTCTCGATCTCTATCCCTTCGAGATCGATCTCTATCTCTTTCACGATCACGATCACGTTCTCGATCTCTTTCTACAGAATCTCTATCTCTTTGTCTCCCATAACGATCCTCTCTATCTCTATAACTTCGATCTCTGTCTTCGCGACTCCGATCTCTTCTTTCCCTGGAACGATCCCTTTCACGATCCCTTTCTCTCCCACGATGGTTCCTGTAGTCTGGACTGCGATGTTCTCTTTCACGATGATCAGTATCACGGTGCTCTACATATTCTGGAGAGCGATTGCTTCCATATTCATTACGATAATCGCCATAGTCTGAACCGTGACCTCTTCTTTCAGGACCATAACCTGGTTCCCAGGGATCAATGTTGCTGTTGTACATGGTATCCATACATTTGTTGTAAACCTGTAACATGAAAAGAACTTATCCTGTGAGAATTAACCTAGCATAAAATAAACAGTGACTTCCTTGTGGATAAATACAAATACAATTCTTAAGTACATGTCTCTGCACAGTTATGAAAAGTGAGTTATAATAAAATAGCAGAATCGCATCATTAACATTAATATAGCATAAGTGCTATTAAGGAACACAGGTTTTTTTCAATCATGCTACAAAAATTCATCAGCTGATCCTAATTATCTAATTTTATCTAATTAGTCCAAATAAAAATTGATGAACGAGACATTTATGAGACACTTGAGAAAATATTTCCACAGCAGGTCAGAAAAGCAGGCCTGTCAGGAATGTGCCACAAATGTATTTTATAAAACCGATAAGAGCGATAGACAAATGAGGTAAAATGCAGTATAATTTTGCCAATGCAATAGCATATCCCTGTAATTCTCATCGATATCAAAAGCGATTTCGAATTTTAGGCAAACGGCCGAATCTGATTTCCAAAGCTGGGCCCAGTGCGGAAAGAGATGACGAATCGTGGCGTTGGTTAATATGCGTTACCTCGCGAACGTGCGTTGTGCTTCAGTTCAATCGCCAAATCAATTTCACGTTAAACAGTTGTTCCAAAATAAGTGCACTCTCCTGAATAGCCTAATTCACTTCAATATCACGGAATATCCGTCAGACTGTCCAAAACTTGCTATTGTGCACAATGGCGTGGTTAGGGCTCCTTGTTCGTTCGGTAAAATATGGCGACTTGGTGGGGGTCGACGTTTCACCAAAAATCTACGTCGCATTTCGCCGCAGATTACTCATAGATGGTGCTGCTTTCGCCGTGAATAAATGACGCTTTCGCGATTGCTAGACAATTTTTAGTTACATCATTGCAGACTGATAATATTAATATAATATATTTTTAATTATTTCTCCCAGATGTGTCATGCTATTTGAATTTGTATACGTCACGAATTTAGTACATAACTTGTCATAGGAATGCAAGCAGACGCTTTGTCGATTGGAGTATGCGTAGTACTTTGGTTATACATCGCTAGATGGCGACAGTGTTAACACTTGACGAAGCAAAAAACCGTTAGTCGGATAAAAAGTCTGAGCGGTTAAGTGTATGTCATAATTCGTTATAATAATATATTAACAAATAAAAGCACAAGCTTTTAGTGAAAAAAGTGACTACCCTACCGGAATGAAAGATACCTCGGATAACGTAGGTTTACAAAATCCTTATTTCTTCTGTTCATTGTCATTCATTGCTGTACAAATATCCTGAGAATATTGTCCATGTATTACGACAAATGATAAACCGAAAATGATTGATCAAAGTTAATTTTTAGGAAATTGAAACCTGGAAGATGGAATATTCAAAAGCGTCAATTTCCTAAATGTGATTATTGATGCTAGTAATACCGATATTTTGTGAGTCGTAACAAATTATTATTCAGTATTGCAATAATCATTAGTGCTCGTACTTTCAATGATTCTGAATCGAAATGTTTATTTCCCTCGCGTTTCCAATTCTACAAATACGGTCTATGTTTTCGCGATGGCCGCGAAGCTTGTATTTTTCAGAAAGGTCAAAGTCGTCAGATAGCAAAAAGCAGCACAGTGTCTCGACACGAAGAACAAGATTTGCCAGTTGCTTTCGCCAAACAAACATCAATATTTGACTAAATTTTCAATGCAAGCATTGTCTTTCGCAAAGGTTTTTCAGGCTCGGTTACATTTTTGCAGCACCCTAACATTTTCAACTCGTCATTATTTATTTATAGACACGATAAATTCCGAATCGACCGAAATTCAAAATATGTCGTACGAATTACCCAATGTAAAATATTGCATAACTTAGTATATTAATAATAGCACTCTCTCAAAGCTCAATAGCCTCACTAAGTCTCAAAAGAAGCATCCGTTCCATGAAAACTATTAAAAATTCTCAACAAACATTTAGTTCCACGACTAATCGTCACTGTGAGTATCATATTAATATTCAAAGTAACAACTGTACAAGCCAGATTCTCTGTTGACACCCGTTACATGTTCGTAGAGACTATAAATCGTTCCAGAAACTTCCGCAGGAGTTCGCACCTTAGATATAGATAGACAAAAAACGACGATCAAACGACTCTCTCCAAGCTTTTCGAGATTCACAAAGTTACTAGTCCTCCAGCATTAGTAGACTCATCGCGTAAGGTAACATTGTGCAAGTTCTATGAAAATTTAATTGATACATTTACAGGGTCTGAGTAAGACAACTAACAAAGTTCAGCTAATTGATAAGGGCAAACACAAAGGTTATGTATTCCGGACATAAGTAATTCCACGCTATTATGATCAACGTCAGCAACAGCAATGGCAGCCATGTATATATGTATACATATACAGACAGAGAAGGATAAAGAGACTCAAGGATCGAGATGAGCGTCCGCGTCGAAGTAGTCGTACCAGCCAAAGCGTACAGCCATGGTGTGCCGGGTTTTCAGGGTTGGGTTTTAGGGTGGTCTCTCCCGGGAGGACGGGGATGTCGGTACGAGCATTCGCGCATCAGGTCCACGCAGATATTACGTCTATACAGTTGGTTCAACGACCACCGCCCTGTTCTCGGCCAACCCCAACGTCCCAAGCGAAGCTTTCTAGCCATCTAGATTCTAGAGGGAGCCAAAGCTGTACCAACGAGCTGGCTTTGCTAGCCAGTTCCGTCAAGCCCCGGGGTAGAAGCTACTGGCTGCTTGTCTGCTCCCTTCTTTCGCTAGTTTCATTTCTTTCGTTTTAGTTCCGTTCTGTTACAATTGATTGACATTGATTCGTTCGTTCGTTCGAGTTGATTATCCACGCACCGGGATACGTCTACCACGAGGAACTATCCTTGCAACCGCTTACTCGGGGCTAAGCGTTGTACACTTGCCCTATAACTATATTTGTACGTTCTCCGTTCGCGAGTTCGTTGAATTTTCGAAAACAAAAAAAAAAAGCAAAAAAAAAACCTATATCATTCAGGTACGTGCCTTTTGTCGATAGTAGTCCCTGTGTGTTTTTCATTTTTTTTTAAATTCATTCATCAAAATTCTGATTAACGTTCGTTGATAAGAATATGATTACGAAGGTTCTTTATCTTGGGTATAGACTTTATTGATACTTCTGAGAGTTTAATGATTTTTCTTTTAGTATACTGCGTTTCTTTATTAACGAATAGACTGACGTCTGCATGTTATTACGAAAATTATTAACTTTTCCTACAGCAACGTGTTGCATTCTTTTTTTTTTTGCTGAGGTCTGCTCAGATTTTTATATTCCATTTTTCGAGTATTCTTTCTTGTCGTTGAAACTTCTTGACAATTTTTAACTGACTGTACGGGTCTTTATAGATGGTTAGGGAATTTTATATGTGAATATATACATATATACATCTAGTATATTTGACTTGGAGATTCTTGTTTATTTTGATGCATGAAGCCGTAATACAGTTCTGCTGTACATAGAGATATAGAAATAGAAAATTCGTATTTAATTATGTTTAGTCTGTAAGTTTATAAACGACAGCGAATGCTACTCTTAACCTTTGTATTATGTTATTGTACAATTATACGTGCAGTCGCATATAAAATGGCTGAATGCATTTCAAGTGTTGATATATAGTAGGAACTTTAAAACGATTAATATTATTATGATTAACGTTATTATCATTGACTCGTGCAATTATTTCAGAGATTTGTCAATAATGAAAAATTTCATTCCTCGAGTAGCTAATTCAGTGTGATAATTTATATATGCATTTGAATATTAACCAAGATGCTATTATCGATATATAAAATGTCCGTAGAAATGCGTAATTCGAATAACGTAATAAATACAATATTACGTACTTGTGTGAAAAGCAAAATGTTAATTTTGACAATCCAATTATAAGGAAGACCAAGATCCTTCCTAGGAAATATATCTAATAGTTAGATAATATTTTGATTATATGCCATAACGTTTTTATAAATGATACTTAGCACCTATAATTGAGGTTATAATGGCTAAAGGCTAAATTTAAGTAATACACGATCCCATTGGAAGGAATGAAATATAAAACCGGAGTGACGTATTCTCAGGTATCGATTGTCAGTGAATAATCGATTGTCGATTAGACTGTCATAAAAATTTGGATGGATTCATCGTGGGAATTTTGTGGATTCGATAAATTCGATATTCCTTATTTTGATCTCGATAACCTGTAGGATCCTACGTACTGGGGTCGGGAATTCATTTTTCAATCGTTCGGCCGATCCCTCTGGGCAAATTATTCAGATAAAGGCCCTTTTATCAAGGAAATGTGATCTTACTCGAAGAGTATCATTATCTTCGAGGCTTTGCATATCGATGGGGTGAACGATGCGGGATCTTCGCTTTGTTTTTCCCAGTAGCCAGGTCCAAGCCACCCCTTGTCAGCTGATTGAAATCGATAATGGTGAGTCTCGGTTCAGCGGCTGGCGTAGACAAGGCTTTCCTGTCGACTGGGGCTCCGGGACTCCGGAACCTGTAGCTCAGGTTCCTGCCACCACCCGTTCCAGTTCCACTTCCAATTCCAATTCCAGTTCCCGTTCCTGCGTTCATTTGGGTTCCGCTCATTGATCGGTAACGAGTGCCTGACGAAGTATCCGTCACCTCCTCACGAAAATATCTGCCAATCATATTTTGAATTAATTCATAAAATGATAACGAACGTCAAAATTTCGAAGATTGATTTTTCAAAAATCTCATCATTATTATATTCATTAATTTTGGGTATCAAGATTTCTTTCATTTTTGTTCGAAGTTAATATTTTCATGCAATTCAAAAAAAATTTTTTTATTTTAAATAATAATAATAATAATACTCGTGTATGCTAGCCAGGTGTAGAGGAGCTGGTGTTCTAGCTGTCCGTGGACGAGGTCCTCGAGGTGCTCGATGACGTTGTCGAGATTGATGACCTCGTTTGTTCGACGGCTGATCTGGAAGTCCAGCGGGTATCAATCCAGTCAATCTATAGTATTCGAGAAATACTCGCGCCAAGTTACGACCTATCCTATAATCTGAAGTGGAAAGGTTAAGGTCAAATATCCATCCACTTGGGTTTTTTGAGGTTTCAAGTAAAGTTACCAATTAATTTAATACATTTTAATCCAGCGTGACCTTAACGAGGTCGTATTCTAAAAATATTCTTTGGTAATTCAAGTGCTGCCAACTGGCGTGTCGGATAAGTTCGAATAACCCAACTCGACAGGAAACAACTAACCTCGTAAGGGTCCTTAGTTCAGACAAAATTTGTCCGTCCCTCAGAGCCTCAGGAACCCTTAGGGACGAGAAGGTTCCTGTATTACCGTAGTAAAATTTTCACCCAAATTATCCCCTCCCTACTTTCCTCCTTTTCCCACTCACTGATTTTCTCACCTATTAATAGTTTCCTGAGCTTTCCGTGCAAAAGGTTTTCCACGTGCTTTATAAATCTATAACGACTACCTTATCGCGCGGCTGTACTGGCAGGCTAATGAAAATTATATTGTGTGATAAGAGCAGTTATGCAATTAAATTAATATCGAAGATTTATATCTTGATTGATAGTCACTTGATTCTTGGTTGCCATGTGGGTAATTCGATTTTACATATTGAAATCCCAAGTGCGTGGTGACCCAGTGCTCTTGTCGTTTAACATCCTAAATATTACATAAGGGATAATATTTATATCTTGAAGAAGATGTTCAAGTGGGAAATCGATCTTATGACGTGAACGGAACGAATGACGTGAGAAAGTAAAACGTGGTGAAAGACGTTCTTATAACGGAATGCAGTGATAAATTTACTTTTTCTTTAATTAATAATCACCCATAGAAGAAAATCTGGGTGATTTTAATTAAAATTTGATTAACGTGCTTTTGGTATAGTTAAATCATTCAAAAGGATACAGCCTTCCTCGGTATATGGTAATATTACTGATGTACCTTTTCGACAGTAACCATACATTGAGACCTGGATTGTGTAGCAATTGACGTATTCGCTCAGAATCGAGCAAAGATAACGTCGAGCTGTACCAGCCTTTTGCGAATCCTGGTTGTACATCGTGCTCGAAGGTTCGTAATCCTCGGTATGCTGGGCCAATAATTTTGGTAGGACAATGTGTCTTTCGTACCTACGTGGCTGGCAGCCTTGGGTCAGGTACTTGACGGTGAACGTTTTAGACTAAAATTCACCTGGTGAAATCAAGTGGAGCTTACCTGTAGACGTCGTCGTAAGTATTGCCGTAGACGAAGACACCAGTGGCGTTAGTGTGGGCGTGAAGATCCAGTACGCAGTCCAGAGGAGCATTTGGATTCTTGTCCAGGGACTCCAACAAGGCTCTGGTGGCAGCCAGGGTGGGATGAGCCCAGTCGGAGATTCGATTCCAAGAGCGATTGAGATCCATACCCATGAGCGTTGACCTGGTGATGAAAAGAGGATGTGGGAAGAGAATGATACCAGGGGATGATGTTGGTAATAAAATAATATCTCACCTATAATTACCCAGGAACACTCCGTCCGGATTGAGCATAGGAACTATCTTGAAGACCACATAGTCCCTGAGGACCTGGGCGATGGGGTGGCTACTCACGAGGAAGTCCATCAGACCCTGGCAGACAAAGGATGAGGGCGATTCGCCCGGATGGACCCTCGCTAAGACGGCGACGACCTTCCTCGGATGTTCACCAGCTGAACCGATCGTTATCAACTCGACTTTTTTCTTCTGGATCGAGAAGGCCAGAGTGTCCCGTTTGACGAGGTCGCAACACTTGGCACACAGATTGTCCAGGTGACCCACGTGACGTGAATAGGAGTAAGGGTAGGTTAGGGCAAATTGATAGACGTCTTCTTCACGGTCAAAGGCAAAGGCGAAGCTCAACACGTGGTGATTCTGATGCTGGGCAGACTTGTAGTAGAAGACTTGTCTGCTGGGGATCCTCTGCCACTTGGGTCTGCTGCTGCTCTTCACCAAAGGAGTCATACCCTGACGGAAGAGATTCTTGCTCTTGGATATGTTGACGATGTTGAAGATGACCCTCTGCTCGGAGCGAACGTTGTCCACGGTGAAGTTGAACCAGAGACGAAGACGTGGGCTGCAGGTGTCAGGTCGTATGAAGAGGTCATACTCGAACTCGGAGACCAGGTCGACTCTACCCAGGTTACCAGTCTCGAAGGAGGCGTCGAAGCACAAGTGACCTTTCTTAGCCTTACCGCTATGACCCAGTGGACGAATCACCAGCTTGTTCACATTTCCAAGACCACCCTCTGCGTCGCTGTCCTCGCTCTCTGTAAGAAATATCGTAGAGGAAGTTTCGTCAGGGTGATAATCTTTCTTTTTTTCTTTTAAGCTAACCCGCCCTTTGATAGAGACTCGTGTGCTCCAGAGGATCGCGATATTCACCCGCACGGGACATACTTTTACAATGGAGAATCCGACTTACTTAAACTGTCGGCAAGGACTGATACATCGAGTGTGTAAGGGCTGCATGCAGAGCAGAAGAGCGATTGGTTCGTGCTTGCAATTTTCACGAAACCCCCTTCGTGTCCGCCTGACGTCTGCTGCAATCTCCGATTTTACGTTCGCCATCCTCGGCGCCACTTGATTCTCCTTTCGCGTGGCTGCTTCGCCTTCTCTCTCGATCGGATTCTCATTCTCTCCAGGCAACTAAGAACGTGCTAACGCGCTTACACGATCTTCGAAATTGAATTCCCTAGCACGCGAGGCTTTTGCATCTCTTCATTTCCGAGGGTGGTAATTCTCCTTTTTCTAAAGTATCGACGGTCAACGTTACGTCGATTAAACACTCTGATCTCAATACACCATTTTCAATAGAATTAGTACGCAATACCTTGTTTCATGTAACGAGTATTTGTGTAATACAAAAATATTATTCTTCGTAGTCGTTGAAAAATCAAATTATTTTTTTTATGCTTTTATACTGTGCTTGATATGGCAGTAGTATAGGACAACTATTGTAACCATAGGATTGTATATTCTGCTACTATGTTCTAAATCGAGACTAGTAATATCTATTTCTAGCGGTTACAGGGCACGTGACTATCGGACGATCATCCGATTATTACACACATAGTGTATAGGTCCGTGTAACCTTAGGGCACTTTATTTATCAATGATTCAACATGGAGTACAGCTGATACGTATATCATACGTTGTACCTTGCTATAACCTATCAATGGAGCACGCGAGAAAGTGAAAGAAAAAAATATCAAAAAATTAAGAAAAAAAAATACATAACTTCCGAGTACGACAAGATACAATTATTATTTCAAAAAAATATTAATTTTTAAAAAATCATAAAGATACACAACAGATTTCCATTGAAAAACGAAAGACTAACTGACTGAACCAATGCAAAGCTTCAAGCACACCGATACCACCACCATTCGAATATTCACTTATCTAATGGGTCAGAGGTCAAGATATGAAACTTTGAACAAGGTGTAAGAATCTTCACGCGATACCAAAGCTCTGAGTGCGAAAAGAATCGAATGCCAATTGATGTCACGTCACATTCCATTCTCGCGTGACTCCAAGCACACTCGTCGAAGGAAATTGACACGGCGTTAGATTAGCATCGGGCACGATGGAAATGGAAGTTTTTCCAGATACTCCGTGATCCGATACCGGTTGGTTGTTCGCACGGATACCATTCGAATATCATTGAGATCCTAGAGATAAATTCTAGAACGTACGAAGTGGGTCGGAACACGTGATCGGAATCTTGAGAATTTGCCAGTAGACACGTTGCCATGAATGTCGTCCTTGTCCGTGGAGACATCGTGTGACATAACCTCCAAGGATTATAGAAAACAACACGATCCTCTGGTCGGACATTAAACACGAGTCGTATACATAAAATCACCTACCGGATTCAGCGTCCGACATATTGTAAAGGCCAGCTCAGAACTGACACTCCTCGTATCCGTATGGCGGACCTCAAACTTGGCGACACTTGGCCAATTCACTGGTTTCCTTGGTTTGTTGAATCGATATATGTACGTACGGCCCGTACGGGGTTTAATGCTTGTGCGGTTGCGACTCATTATCCTGCGAACATGCCAGGAAAGTTAGCGCTAGGCGGATACATGTAGCCGTGTTATTACGTAGGGCGATATAGTGACGGCGCGACACCCATGGACGCCAGAGGGGTGGAAGTGAGAGCCGTCGGAGAGCGAAGGGTGGCTGCATAATAGCCGCAGAAACAGTTTTCGCCTGGCGTACCACTGTATGATTTTTCGTGGTAGAAAATTCGGTCTTTGTTTTTATATAATTGCGTAACATATGAAAGAGGTGAGAGAATATATATTCGTGGAGGAATATATCCTGTTTATGGGTGAAAAAGAGCAGGCAACCCTCAGGTAGTTTTTTTTGTAAAAAATCAGATTGGTCTTTTTGGATGATGAAGAGGTTGGATTTGGACGAGAGTTGTATTGTGGAGACTGTTAATTTTCTCGATATAAGGGTTTTACGTTTTCAAGGGGTTGGCAGTAGGACGAGCTCAGGGCTGATGCGCGTGTCTTTTTATATCCGATACGAAATTCTCCCTAAGGGTTGAAGTCCCCTGACTGCTGTCCGATGGCTCTTGAAGACGTGAGCTTCAGTAGGTTTTACGAACACGTAAGGGGTGGCCATGGCTTTCTGGGGTAGTAACGTGTTAAGACCGTCGAATGAAGAATCGTTGGTATTAACAGGAGCTAGAAATGTCTTGGGTCAAAAGAGACTGTGAGGGCGTTGGAGGTTGGTAGGCTTGGCAGTCATGCGCGAACCCTCTCGCAGCTAGGGCAACGCCGGTGCACCAGGGTAGGACTGGGAATGTAGGGGTTGTCTAGTGGGGATGCTCGTCGGTCGTTGAAAGAAGTTTGCGGGGGTTGACGGGAACCCCTGGGTAGGTTGGCAGACCTGAAACTGGGGTTGGCTCGTATCGAACAGGGCGACAGGGGAAGAGTCTGAGTGAGAGAGAGAGAATGAAAGAGTAGGGAGGGTGTGTGTACGAGAGAGAGAGAGAGAGTGAGAAAGGGAGAGTAGTAGAGTCGCCCTGCCGAGAGTGAATGACTGAGAGCACAGAAGGGATCGATATTCAGACTCTTTGCCCCGTCTACTACACTATCGGACTCAATGGCGTCGCGACGCATGCTGTTCGAGGGTGCAACTTGTCCCGGGAGCTTTATCGGGGCTCGTGGTAAAAAATTTTTTTTTTAATTCAAACGCAACCTGCTGCAAAAAATATTTTAGAAATATTTTTTGAAAAAAAAAATTTCTAACCCTCTGTCTCCTTTTGAATATTTTAATTACGACTGACTTCTTGAATGATGCCAATTACGATAATGGCTTTTGAAAATATAATCATTTATTTTCTCAAAATTTTCACACTTTTTGACACAACGGTACGGCCGTTTTATTTGCATACGTTTGAAAAATTTTTTTGAATATTTTTTTTTATAGGGTTACATATCTTGAATGGAGGATTCAACTTGCAATTAGTCGCTACTCTTGTAACAAGGTCCTTATGGGAATCTCTTTACTGATTATCGTCCTACGCCACTGAACTCCCACCATAACGATTCTCTCTTTCTGTCTGTCTCTCTCTCTCCCCATGTACTCGCACACGCACGGTCATGCTCGCTCCTCTCCCCGTCGCATTTCCTATCCGCCTATCTCTCCCGTATCTCATAATACAAGGGTGTACCGGGTGGCACGAATGAAATGCATTATTCCCTGGCTGAATGATTATGCTTATCGATTTCTCTTGACTGGGCTGACTCATTATAAAATGGTCATCGTGTTCGGGACTTGTGCTACTGTGTATGCACGCACGTTAAACACGCATGGAATACGGCTGGCAATTAATACAGAATTGTGCATCATAATAGAAGCAAGTCAATGCACTCGACGACATTGTGATGGTACTTGTAAATAAAAAAAAAATGGCGGCTATAAAGTTTGCATATTTTTTTTATCTTTAACTAGGGGTAGATCCATCGCGTATACGGTAGGAACAAAATTACGAAAAATATAAAATATTTTTCGGCGAAATAAATTTTGAAAAAATCATGTAAAAGACGGTGTAGAAATGAATTTTTGAAAAACTTGTCTTGTTTCTTTGGGTGATAATGAGGAAAACTCACTGAAAAGACAAGGGTAGCAGTGCCCACCCTTCGACCCTCTTAACCCCTTTGAAACAATACAGCCAGAACTTTGATCTACCGTAGTACAAAGCAAGACTCGAAAACCTACCCTCCCTCATACCTCAAGGAATCGTACGAATTTACCCCTGGGAAATTTAGCAAATTTTAGAATAAAGAAAATCAAGTCACACCAACCGAGGGTTGTCGCCGCCATCAAAAACATAAATTGCAGTATAATCAACGTTGATGTATATTAAAGACCATTGGCCGTACGTAAGCAAGAGGGGTTGACAGGTAACCAAGGGTGGCGGAGAATACGAGAAACGCGGAAGTAAGTAAATGAAAAATGAAAGGAAGATATGAAAATGGATGGAATAAGTAACAAAAAGGAAATAACGGGGTAGGGGGTGGAAAAAGGAAGGGCAAATAGGTAAAAAAAAAAGGTAAAGCTAAATGTGTAAAATTTCAGAAGAGGGGTTGCAAGAGAGCAAGCAACCTGTGTCCCTGTAGTTTTCCAAGTAAGGGTTGCTCCTCGGGGTTCCTTCCCTTCCCCAGGAGACCCTGTATTCCCCGATTACGCGTTTTCTCCCCTATCATCCCTACCGGACTCGCGATCCCCACCACTTCTTATTCCAGTTCCACCCCCCACTCTCCATCCTCAGGGTGGATCCACGGTGAAGCCGCGATCCCGGCTACCCCGTCAGTTTAGTTACCGCACTACATAAGGCATTGCGTTGTAGACACCGTTACCCGCAATATTATTACCTTACTTACCTTACTTACTTGATTCGTTAATTCGTTACTTCGTTCCCCCGTTAATTGCCTTACAATTACATTACATTCATCGTCTGGTTTTTTACCCCCTTTAAATATACGTATATATATATATACACATATATTCATTAAAATGATATATATGTATATATATACATCCTCGTAATTCTTTCGTTCGATATTTTACACCCGTGAAACAAAATCCAATCGTCGAGACGTCTACCTGCGCGATATCTTAACAACGGACTACGTCGATCCACCTAAAACCAATATAAAAATTACCAATACCGACTGTGGAAAAACAACACGAGACAAAGAAAGAAAAAGGACGGCGATAAATTATGCCTCGAAAGTTCGTAATATTTTTCATCGCGGTTTAGAGCTACTTTAATCCACGAGATTAATCAGACTGTCAGTCTACGAGTCGCGTATCGCGTACTTTAACAATCGAAGGAGATATATCGTGAATCGCGGGAGTAACCAAACCTAACCTGCAAAGGAAGATTTTCGAGGAAGATACCGAAAAGGGAGCGTCGCCCGAGAGAGAGAGAGAGAGAGAGAGAGAGAGAGAGAGAGAGTGAGAGAGAGGGATCGTTTGAAATAATTTTCAAAATTTTTCAGAAAAAAAGGAATATACGTGTATCGTAAAGGATACGAGCTGACGTCGTTTAATTAATTTCACGTAATTATTGATTTTCTTGAGATTAAAGGATCGGTGCAATATTTGACGTTGGTCGAAATTATCGTCTCGCGAGTAAAAGGAAAAATTTGTATGTATTAACGAGTGTCGGAGGGGGGGAGAGAACGAGAAAGAGAGAGAGAGAGAGAGAGAGAGAGAGAGAGAGAGAGAGAGAGAGAGAGAGAGAGAGAGAGAGAAAGCGAGTGTGAGAGAGAGAGAGAAAGCGAGTGTGTGAGAGAGAGAGAGAGAGAGAGAGAGAGAGACTGTTTGTTACATGTTAGTATTTGCAACGTAGCAGTTTTTTAAGAGCTTGAGCTCGTTTGCAATTTCGCGAACCGATTAAAAGTCCCCGAATCGAACGACCATCGTCGTAAAGAACCTACGTGTTCCGTTCTGCGCTAGTCAGCATCTTCCACCACTGATTTTCATCGTTAACCGGTATGTTCGTTTCTTTCTTTACTTTGTGTTCTGTGTCTGACTATTGATTATCGATCTATGTGTTGGTCATATATATATTTATCGATTATTAAGTTTCTCGATTTTACATCCCAATTTAACAATGCCTGTTATCAAATTCCCAAATTATTTGTCCACGCGATCCCAATACCTTCCTGCGACACGTGCACGTCCCTCAAAATCCACCGTCTATTTATTCCCGACACTTGTGTCTCCTTTGACCTTTCGTTCGCTCCAATCCTGTCTACGAGTATCCAAGCGAACAAAGAACCTGTATACCTCGACAAGAATCTACCTCCACCCGGATACCGTACCAGAGTCTAGAATTCATAAACATGGCGATTACGACCAGATCAGACTGTACCCTGTCTGCAATGCTTTCCCATCGACGTTAAATTTTCCCATTGTCGGATAGCATGGAAGGTAAAAGAAACGAGAAGAAAAAAGAAAGACTCCACAGTGATTTTACTATATTTTTGTACGTAATCGTAGAGACTCAGTCTAGAGGTCTAATCCGCTCACCTAGCCAGGGTGTGGCTTCGGCACGCGCAAACGACCGACGTATCTCCACCTCCACCTTTGACTCCCACCATATCCCCCCCACCCCCCCTAAGCACCACCATATACCCTTATTCCTCAGACCTCAAGTTCGCACGAAGATCTGGGGGCAATGCCGTGTAGCGCTTTGCAATTTTCCACGGAGCAAGGCCGCTCCTTGGGCGTCTCTCTATGTCCATACCAAGGAGCCATCGGCTTCCGGTTATCAACCGGAAACTCGGATGGGACGCGTGAGTGTCGGCCGCGAGGCATCCTTTTCCTTTGGACATCTTTTACCTGGCTGTCGAAGATCGACCGTGGTGTTTAGCTGTCGAGAAAGATTTATCCGCCGGGATGCCCCGATAGGGGTAACATAGTGATAGAGACTGTATGGGAGTGGGAGAGAGAGGGGGAGAGGACGGCAGTGGCGACGGGGATATGACGATGATGGCGGCCAAAGAGCGAGACAGAATATTCGTTTAGTCGCTGGGGCAACACGCTTGAGTATTGATCCACTACTGGGTCCATGTGTTGCGCGTGCGTTTTATACTATGGGGTGAAATGACGGTTCTGGGTGGGGACGGCAACGCTAACCAAGGCAAAGCCCAAGCCAAGGCAGCCAGGCACAGACTCTGTTGGGGTTCATGTACCCCCGGGGTAGTTGCAACGCCAACCTTCTTCCTAGCCGCGCAGCCAACCAATCAATGGAGGCCGCCGCTCGCACCCCTACCCTCCAACCACCCTCTCTCGAATGCTCTGCCGTATCTCTTTCGACTCCACTTTCGAATGTTTTATTGTTTTATTCTTTATTTCTATGTTTGTCTATTGCACTTTTTTTATAGTTGTCACATTTATCAGAGACATTTCTTACTGGGAATATTCATTTCGTAATACGCGAGTCGGTCGGACTATTTAATATTATAGTTGTTCTTGGAGTACAGGTTATCCTGTCTGGGGGACTCTTTTATATTGAAAGTCATAGCGAGATGGCCTCTGTCTCACATATTTTTTACTCCTGCACTATTTTGACTTACCATATTGTCACGCGTAGTCGCTTTTGATTTTAGGGATGTACTTTTTCTCGATGGATCCATCCATATGTGCTTTGCTAATTTGCGTGTGTTTTTATCAATTTATTATTTTATAGTGTTGCATTACTTTCGCGGTTATTCCTTGGCTGTTTGGCTTCCACGTATTATTAGTGGCACGTTGCCTGCCGGCATTTCCCACGTTTTCGAACATATGGTATAAATGTCGCCAGGTGGGTCATTCTGCGTGTGGCTACACCTCGTGTATGGTCGATTTTGTTTTTCTTGTCGGGCAGCTAAGGATCAAAATTCATTACGTGTACAGATAACGAGCTGATAAGTAGATCTGTGAGTCTGTATGTATTTTGAACATGGCCAACGTGGCGTCTGACTTATTGTTATTAAAAATTGTTCCTGTATCGACATTCTACTTTTGGATGAGGATGGACACTTTTTTAGATCGATGGACTTTCGTAATGCTTCTGAATCGATCCGATCGATCGATCAGCTTTTAAATTTGACTCGAGTCAATGACCATGTAACATCGACTCGCAAATACAACGTGGTTCTATGTGAGTCGTTTGGGAGGAGCGCGTCTGCCATCTTTGGATTCCCAATCGATTGTGATAAGCATAGGGATGCTATTGTTTAGTCTTTCTCATCTCTTCTGGAGTACTGGAGACTTTGTTACCTTGTGAAATATTTTCTTGGAATTATTGATAAGCCTGATCAATTTGATTGGAGTGTTGGCAGTTTTTGGAAACAAATTTTTAGGGCTTTTTTTTATGTTTACTTTTTATGCAATTATTTTTTGTCTATTTTTCAGGTTATATTGAATTGGTACGTTTCTGCGGGTTGGGACTTGGTCTACCTGACAAGTTCAAATGACTGCTTGAGGACCCTGTGAAATACTGGGTTCGTTAGCCTGCAAGCAAAGTGGCCAACTGGTAACCCCAGACTTATAGGATTGGCAGCTGGATCGTGACTGAGGAAAAAAAAGAGGGTTGTTCATTTGTCAACCCCATTGTGATAGTCTGTAAGTGTAAGTCGCGAGTTATTTTTGACAATGATATTTCGTGCTTGCGCAAAAGCTTACGTAACTGGTAACTTTGGAAATGTCAGAAATTAGTATTGCAGCTTGACGTAATATCGAAATAATTGAATATTTATTGTCGACTAATTAGTCGTTTCTTGAATGGGACGCTGCGTGGATTTTTAGGGGCTTTTGGGATATTTGAAAATTATCATTGGTGGTTATTAACTTTTTTTTCCAAATTTTACTTTTTTCTTGTCAATTTTTTTTTTTTTGCTTCTTTCCATTTTACAGAATTTCACGTAATTTGTTAAAAATGCCAAGCGACCTAGATGTAACCGGGCTCGGACGCGTTTTCCTATCTTTCATGAGTGCGGACGTGTATATTTATAGTGTTTATACGTGAACGTATTTATAATTTCGCGTCGGGATATATACTGTGTGCTTGGACTACCTCGGCTGAGAAACAGTTTGTCTCTAGGCTCGCAAGACGTTACTTCCTTTCCTTTTTATAAAAGCTATTCCGGCCATTCCTACGAAATTGTATAAGCGTAGCTATCGGAAAAATTTATTTAATTTCAAACCGATAAATTAGTCTCGACGAAAAGCCAGGGTGTCGCTTTTCCCTGATTATTGCGTTTACCAATAAATTTCCTGTCGAGGATAATAACATCAATAATAAATAGCATCGATCGTGCAGGATGAATATATTTTTTTCATTAATAATTTTGAAGAAAAAAAATTGTATTACGAGCTAGAGATACGTGGGCAATCGATTCAGTCATCCGCGTGTAAGTTTTGTCGGCGTCCAACGATCGGCCATTGGTACTTTTTTGTTTGCCGTTTATCAATCGATATAGGAAAGATACGCGTGGCTGGCGGTGAATGCTTTGCGAAAATGCGCAAACGAAGAAATACCGAGTGTACGAGCTGATACGAACCGAAATAATTTTGTAAAAGATTGACGCGCTTTGGCTGGCTCTATAGCCAAATCTTACTTGGTACGTTTCGTGAGCGAAGCATAATTCCGTTTTGTCGTCGTTTCATCGAGCGTCTCTAGCACTCGAGCAGAGGGAAGGTCAGGGATCCGTTTAAAGTGTCTATTTCGGATGTTGCTGTTTATCGTAAATAATTAGGAGCGACTTTTATCGGTAAAATAGAAAACTACATAAAATTGATGAAAAACATATAACCATGTATATGGAACGATCGTATGATTTGGCAGTGCAATTATTATTTTCATTTAGCAAATAGAACAGGCAGAAGCCGGCTAAAAATGTCTCGGACCATGTGCTTAGCTCAGTGGCACGTACGTCGCGTGCGGAACGCCCGCGGCCAAGAGTTCGCGTCCTGTTCGTTATAAGATGGCTTGTCAGGAAATGGCAGCGGAACGTGCAACAAAATGGTCTAAACTAGATTCGTGAATAGTCAGTATGCAAGAATTCAAATACAAATACTAGGCGTCCGACAAAACTGTGTTTCCTGTTAAAAAGCATAAATAATTATGGAAACAAAAGGATGAACGAATGTGCGTTAATAAAAGAAAGTAAAAAAAAAAAAGATATATGACGGTGCCCCCGTGCAGATGTTTTATTGGTAGAGCGGGGTGAGCCTAAAAATTCTCTAGGGGTAGATACGAAATCGCGACGTCGCGTCAGGGGCGTAATAAGAGGGTTCGTCGGTGGGGGGTTTGCTGGTGGGGAGGAGAAGTGAATTATTGGCGGAGTACGGCGTGAGGGGCTGTGGCCGCGCGGGAGGGAGGGTTGGGTCGGATGCCGAGTCTCTTACGAAGATAGCCGAACTCGCCCGAAGTCTGGCACAGCCCGACCGGCGCGCTTTAAAACGTCCAGCGAGTTCAGTCTCTAGGCATCCCCCGCCCGTAACGTTGTTCCTTTGTTTCTTTAGTATAGTTATCGGTTTATTTCACGTTGCATTGTGCATCGGCCGAGCGACCACTACGAGAGTAACGGCATGGATGATATCGCGGTGATCAGTGACTGACAGACAGAGGAAGTGAGACCGAGCGAGAGTAACAGAGAGAGAGAGAGAGAGAGAGAGAGAGGTAGATAGATAGAGAAAAGGGGAGTAGAAGGGAGAGAGTAAGAGAGTTAGAGAGAAAAGAAAAAAGAAAGGGAAGGTATTAACGCGAGGAACACGAACGAGTCTCGCCTATCGCCGTGTATATAAATGCTGATCTCGTGCGACCATTGTACTTTTCTTTTATTGATTTTTCATTTTGTTCCGGGCGGCGGTGCGAGAGCGTGATAACGACGGGAAAGTGTGCATTCGGCGCCGCTACAATCGCCAGTGTTCGGATTATAACGCGATCCACAATAGTTAGAACGTAGTGCTGCTCACTAAAGGAGAAAAGAGGTAAGAGACGAGGTTCGTGCTGCTGCTGGAGTGAGTAGAAGAGAGAGAGAGAGATGTTTATTACGTATATACTGGAGCTGATGTTCCCTAAGTACACCGTGCATACATAAGAGAGAAAGAGAAAGAGAGAATGATACTGAATGTGTGTGGGTGAGAGAGAGAGAGAGAGAGAGAGTGAAAGATAGAAGCTGGTTTCGTGCGTCGAGCACGTGCGTGCGTGCGTGATGCGGCCCTGGCTGTGTTACCGTGTTCAGAAAAGGCGCATGGGTGCAAGGGGGTGTTCCCATAGGAAATGCCGGCTGGCGGATAGACGGCTAGTGGCGAGGGGAAGTGAAACCAGGATCAGGACGACGGGAACGACGATGACGGCGAAGAGGAAGAGACGACGGCGATATGTGGTGGTAGTGGTGATGGCTGAAGTTTGGGAAGAAGGGAAGTAAGAGAAGGACAAAGTTAATGCCGGGAGTGGTGTGTGGCAGCCGGAGGTAGCTGAGAAGGGGTAGTCAGGCTACGAGGGGGAAACTCCCGGCGACGGCAGAGACCGGGGGGCGCGCGCTTATTGATCGGTCCCGGCAACGCGATTTTCACGATCCGTCGCCATGGCCACCTGGCCATAGCCGAAGATCCTATCTACTCGGCACGAAAAGCTTAGCTCTTGCTTGATCATCGAGGCTCCTTTAACTAGAATTTCTTTTATTTTTATGTAAATCCATAACTGCCTTACTTCGCTTGATCGAAAGTTTAGACGCTCCTGACACTAGTGACTCCTTAACCTCAACTTGATTCCGTATGGTGCTTCTGGGTAATATTATAGGGACTCTGAAAGAATGAAAGCCTAGTAGTCCGGGTACGCTGTGACTCGAGTGACGTCACGTCTTAGTTTTGTCTATGGCTCAGCGACCGTGTGTACATTACTATGTTTGCCACCCCGCATATCTTAATGTTTTTATATAATATAGGTACATATAATACCTATACATATATATATATACGTAGCTCAGCATAGGCATTGTCGTTGAATAATAATACGGACGCGACTCAAAGTCAGGAGTGTAGGATAGCTCGATGCTCGCCGGTAACAATGGACGCCGTCGGAGCTTATTGTCGAGTTCCAAATATCGTGTGCCGAGTGCGCGCTCGATCGATACGCTAAAAATACGAGGCCTGCAATAACCCCTCGTTACTAGTCTCGCCCGACCAAGCCTTCCCGCTTCCCTGGAAACCGTAGTAAAGGAAGCAAACCCGTTGCTTTTTCACTCCGTTACGAAAAAATGGTCGGCCACCTTTTTCAACGCGAGTTGTCAACTCCGTTTGGCCCGAGAATAGTCCGTTGCCCGGAATTTCATTGCGGAAAAATAAGAAACCAGGAACGTTCCAGCTGGTGGCTTTTGAAATATTGACATTCTTTCATGATGCTGCTTTACTCCGAAATAGATCGTCGGACCTTCGATAGGCTATGTCGATTCCTCTTGGCTTCGCTTCTTCGTGACACGCGAGACGCTTGAATTTCAATGGGAGTAACGATCGCTTCCGGTTTCTTCGTCATTTGTCAAGCTGCCAGAATTTTCACTTTTCTACCCTACTTGCTTATCCCGGATAAAGTCTTATCGTGCCACTCGTTATCATTATTTGTACATTTTTTACATATACACACACACACACACATAGCTTCGAAACCTCGTCAGTTCCAAAAGGATTTAATTGAACCATGCGAAATGTTTTATTACTATCGATCTACCCTCCCCCCACGCCACGGTGACGTGTCGCCTAGCCGTTGCGATTGTCCGTAGTAGCCAACCCGGCCGCCAAAAATCACTGACGATTATTCCCGTCACGTGCCGATCGATAGTTTACAGCCTCGAATTAGAATCCAAACACTGAGAAATCTCATAACCAATCCTCACGACATTGCCAATATCCATATTCATATAGAATTGTCGAACCTCCATATAAGACCCAACTAATTTCGTTCGCTCAATTTGAGTCACGCTAAATATTGGTTCATTCGTATCTCTACGTAGAGACTTCATATGTAGGTGAATGATGTTACTTTAGCCATCAGGAACCCCATTCAATATATTTGAATAATATATCCAGAAACAAACTAGATATCACGTCAGAATATTGATCGAACGAAAAATTTATTAAATCCCTATGGTCACTTATTAATTCTACTTTTTGTTTGTAGAAAAAATAATTCAGACAGTCCTCGCTAAATAAATTACATGTAGGCTGCCTGTACCGCTGCCACCGCCGTCATCGACGGGAGAATTTTTCTAGGGTAGGGCAATCGGGGACAGCTGATGCGGACGTATGTCGAGGGAGAGGAAAAAAAGAATTAAAATATATATCTATATAGGGATTGATATATGCAGCGTATACATCTACATATACATTATACGTATGAGAGCCTATCGTGGCAGCTGTGTGTACGTACACTGGCGTCCACCCCATACACTTGGGCATTTACCCCATAACTCCCCTTCATTCGACTCCCCAATTCTGCCGCACCGCACTCTTTGGACGCCTCGTGCTCCCCATAGTGGCCAAAAACTTTTGGGGTCCGAGGGGTGCCATGGGAGCCCTTTAAACGACGACGGCTAAGGGTCGTCGCCCCCTTTAAACTATCCGGTTCTCAGTACCCTGTTTCGGGCATTAAACTCAGGGTCGTTACCAGCCACCACGGTTTCCTATGGTACGTTTCTGCTAGCGATGGGTATAGGTTATATTTCTTTTTTTTACCCTAGCGCCAGTACACTACTGCAATTACCAATGTAGTCCAGTCATTATGGAAAATGGCGAGTCATCCTTGCACCCAGTCTATATATACTTAGTCCTCGTAAAATGTCGTTTCCCAGTACTCCAGTAACATCCACACTGCCTGGAATCCACCCTGGAGTCTCCCCTTATTTTTTTTTATTTAGCATAGAAAAGTAGAGTGCTTCCTAGTATATATTTATTGTTGCTCACGTGGCTTCTTGCGTGCTGATTTTATATATGTTTACACGTCCGTGTATATATATATATGTGTGTCGCGTGACAATTGTTAAGGAAGGATTAGGTATAAAGAGCGTCCTTTGGACAGGTTATCTTTCTATTGACTAGCACGCGCCACTCGGCTATTTATTTACGCGTATTATATATACCTTTGCTTGGTTGGTCTGGCTTGCAAGAGAGGCGTAGACCCTGATTATCTTTTGTCCTTTTAGTATACTTCGTTATTGTCTCGCCAGAGGACATTTGTCGGACACCATTTGCATAGGGTTTGTATTTTCGTTGACTCCAGTAGTAGACCAGACGCTGGTAAAGACTTTCAACACGTATTACGTTCGACGTTACACCGCTTTACTTTTGTCGGGGCTGTATCCTATTTGAATTAAGAAAATTAATGGATAAATAAATAATCGATATACATTTGAAAATACAGTGGAAACCATCGATCGTTTGGATGACAAAGTCTCAACATCTTTGCTTCGGAATATACTTACACACTGAGTATACGTGTAGATATAGTACAGCTACTGTACTCTAGATGGCACTGGGATAGTACCTCATGAGCATAGCTTTTTCTAACTGACTCGAGACGTGAAATCCTTTTGACATATTTCTTTATTGTGGTTATGTGCGCATACGAAGCTCGCGTTTATTAACAATTGTGTTTGTTTCTGCTTGCAGATTTCGTACGTAGTTAGGCGACGTGCAAAAGGAGTGCAATGATGGCGAACGGAATGGACACAGTTGTACAACAAAATGGGGGCTCGACTCTCGGTCAAACCTCGCAAGAGGAGTCGAAGACGAATCTCATCGTCAATTACCTGCCGCAGACGATGACCCAGGAGGAAATTCGTTCGCTGTTCTCTAGCATCGGCGAGGTCGAGAGCTGTAAGCTCATTCGCGACAAAGTCACTGGTGAGTAATGGCGTCGCGTTATATTGACAGTTACACACGTACGGTTTGGGGTTAGAATTAGATGGAGAAAAGCGCTCGGGGATTCTCTGCAAATAGAACGAAAGATTTAAATTAACTGTAGGGGACACCTGTCAGTGACAGGCACAACGTAGTCGTTACAATAGCTAACGGGGTATCCTGTATTAGCGTGTATCGGAGTGTGTGCCGGGAAAAGAGACGAAACAATGAATTCGATAATTCCATGTCGCTCGCGAAAATTTTCTATGTGTCAGGACGCTCTGGGAGTTTCGACGTGAACGTGTGTTACGGAAGGCGGAATGCCGATTATTATTTTTATATATAGAAATCAGACGTAACGGACACCTGTCGATGAGAGATATCTTTCTCTCTTGTATAATAGGATCTTGACTAACATCGATGATTAGTACTTGGGACGGTGTAACACGGCTCGCTGGACTTTGTTATACTTTGCTCCGACAAATGCGGCTTCTGTCTAGTCGACATTTTTACAAGTATACGCAAATAACCCGAGCCTCCACGATACAATGCTTGGTAACCAAGTGACGTAACCTTACCGAGTACTAACTTTTTCTTCTCTCTCTCAGTTCATTTTCCGTATCTACCAAAATTCACTCCCACCGTGAATCCTACAATTTCTGCTATAACACCGGATGGATTGTCGCCGCGTCATCTCGCGTTTGGATTTCTACGTGTCTAGACTGTTCCACGATAAACCGGTACCATTGCAAAACGATTTAACGATCGGTGTGGACGACGCGGAGCGCTCGCAGCATACGTAGGTAAAAGTGTGACGCAATAAGGACACGAGGAAGGCGCAGAGGCATTGTTGTTATTCTCAAGAGTGAAGTTGCGCGGAACGACGCGTTTTCGCAAATGACGTAGTAAATGCGGGAAACGCCAACCCAACGTTTTTCGCCGAGTAAATTCCTCCCGGTGAGTTTAATGATTTCGTGAACGTATACTAAAGACCGGGAAGAAGCTTCACTTCCGGTAAGACTAACGAGACGCGTCCTATATTTCGCTCGAGACTCGGTATCCATTTTCTCGCCACTCCCATTCAAGTACTGTTATTCTCTTCTCGTGGGTTGGCGGCCATCTTTATTCGCGTGTGTATCGCCCCGTGCGTATATTTTCACCATTTGCCAAAACACCGCGCAACCATTCGACGTCGCTGGCTTCTACGTTCGGCGGCGTCTTCGTTCGTACGTCCGTCTCTCGAATTGCGCACTTCACTTCCGGTACATACGTGAGCGCGTACGCGACTGTTTATAAATAAATACTTAGACGATTCACCAATCGTAAACATTGTCCTTTGACAGAAATGCCTTTTACCCGCTTTTCCACGTCTGCTTTGCCGGCAGACGCGTTTAGAATCGCGGGACAAGACGCGTACGCGCGTATAGCGCTCAGGTCCACCGTTGAACCTCTAGGAAATCTTTCTCCGTGGACGACGTCGCGACGCTATTTTGGGTAACGCTAAGGCGCGGGGGCGTCGTTCGGATTGAAGCTTTTGCCGGCGCACCGTGATCTTTTCGTACTAGCATTACGATGCTCTATGTTTTTCGTACCTTTACCTTCCTGTTCGCTTCGATCACTTATTCTCTTTAACCTTCGCCATAATGGCGGACCAACCGATCGCTGATTTGCGTTATCTGGCGTTTGCCGGGTCTCTTTTGGTCTTACGGGTGATCCTCGTCGGGTTCCTTGCTCGGTACTGATGTACCTACGCTGTCTGTCAGATTCACCCGGTATATCCCTTCTTATGTATATTTAACCTCCACTGAAAGACCGACCCCACCCTCATCCTACAAAGTCTTTCCTGAAGTCACGAGATGTTTGTCGAAAATCTCGGTATCAGCTCTGAATTGGCCCGCAGGGAATTCCTAGGCTGATGTCTGTCGACGTTGGCCACTCGTCGCTATGAACTTCCTCGTCGACGCGTCGATCCGTCAATTTCACTCGTCGCTCTTGTCTCTCGGTAAATTGTTCCTTGTCGAAGGAAACTCACGCGGTGAGAGAGAGAGAGAGAGAGGGAGGGAGACACTCTCTCAATCCGATCAGCGCCAGTAGAGAAGGTCGAAGCTTTTTTCATATACTAGTCACCACTTTCTTTTTTCCTTTCCGAGGAAATATATATATATATATGAACTATGCTTATATATTCATGCTACTAGTCTGTCAGTCTTCTTCCTCGTAGCATCGATCGATCTCATATAAAAAATAGATGTTCGATTAGCTCACTGCGACCAAAGCGTCCGACGTACGAGAGCGTTAAATAGTTTAGAAGATAAAGTTTCCCGCGAATCGACTGTCTGTCAAGCGTAACGACTGGGACCCATGGGAGATATAAGATGGGTATGGGTTTTGTCCTACGGTGAAAATTATGTAAAAATGTATATAGTGAAATTGACATGTGTGCCTTTCTCAGTTAGTTCCTGGTGATTTCTTATAGATGGCGCTGGACGTAAGAGAATACTGGGATCACGGAGTCCGTTTATTGTTGCACGTTGACTGCAGACTTGATGGTAATCCGATATCTGATTGCAGGGCAAAGCCTGGGTTATGGCTTCGTCAACTACCATCGGCCCGAGGACGCTGAAAAGGCTATCAACACGTTGAACGGTCTTCGGCTGCAAAATAAAACCATCAAGGTGAGTCGGATTTGGGTATCATTGTTAACGTAGTAGATTTTCTTTCTCTCTCTCTCTCTCTCTCTCTTACCCATGTTATTATTTACTAGGTACAGTTTGACGTGAAATAATAAAAATTTTTTTTTTCCTCTCATCCCTTCAGGTATCGTACGCCCGACCGAGCAGCGAGGCCATCAAGGGTGCCAATCTCTACGTCAGCGGGTTGCCGAAGAATATGACGCAACAGGACCTGGAGAATCTCTTCAGTCCGTACGGTCGCATCATCACGTCGCGCATACTTTGCGACAACATAACCGGTAAGTCCGTCGACTTTGGTGAGAGGGGAAGTTCGCTCTTTTAACCTCCGACGGAGACGATTTCTCAACGAGTCACATGAAATCTATGCTATATTTGAATTTTGCAGAACGTCTCGACTCGGCAGCACTCACGTTCGCGATACGTTCGCCGACTCGAGATGCGTGCGATTAGACGCTCCGTGTGAACGTGTAATCTGATAACGATGATAAAAAAATAAAAAAAAAGAAATACGGGTAGGTGCGTAGGCCATGGGGTTAACTCGTTGGGGGTGGGTCGGTGCGCCTTCGTTTCGAAGAACTTGGAGAGAGTATCGTTGATCTTTTTTTTTTTTTTTCTTTTCTTTTTCAATTATCTCGTATGCTTTTTTGGGCAATTGAATTTTGAGTCTTTATTATTTTTTTTTATTTTCTTTTTACAGCGCCGAGTCTTAGGCACGGCGTCGTTATCGCCACGGAGAGCGTCTTTTATTATTTGTTGCTGGCTCTCCGTCACGTCCAGTCGGAAATGACGCCTCGATACGTATTACATGTATATATATATATATATCATACTGATATATATATATCATACTGATATCGTCGCTTCGTTTTCTGTCTCTTCATTGTCCTTGTGTATTTCTTATTTTTTTTTTTCATTTGATTATCTCGTACGATCGACATTGTGTTTGAACTTCCTATATTTTTTTTATTTTTTTTTTATTTTACGTTGCAATGAACGCCTTTTATTTATATATATATTTTTTTTTTTTTACGTTACCCGTTACAGCCTCATGGCCTCCATCTTTACCGTTACTTCTCATCTCCCTCTGACACTTCTTACGTTTTCTCTCTTTGTTACGTTCTCGTTTTCGACGTCGGTCCTCTAACCTGTACGTACGTACGTGCACATGTCACAAATGTCGACAAGGCCATTTCGATTGTTCACTCGATATACGTCACTGGCTTCCCGTACACGTCGGCCGCCCGGCGAAGCTCAATCTAAAGATTATTTATTGCCCGTAGCGATCTTCAATCACCTTATATTTTTATTGTCCACAAACGTGTTTGGCTTGCAGACTTTATTTGTTTCTCGACTCGAAAGCTCGAACGCTTTTCTCTTTCTCTCTGGAACGACTAACGTTTTGGGCCCCTGGCTATGTCACGTTGATTTGCTTGATTATCACTCGCTCGCACGTACGCTCCTTTTACTCGTTGACACGTTTTCTCATACGTTCGTTCATTCGTTCTCTCGGTCATTCCGCTCGCTCGCTCGCTCGCTCGCTGACTCCAAGTTGTCCTTTGCGAAGACACGGCTGTTGGCTAGGACGAGCTTTCTTGTGAGAAAGAGATAGAGAGAGAGAGAGGGAGGGAGAGGAATGAGTGATTGGAAGAGTGAGAGAAAGAGGAAAGGAGACGGCGAGGGAGGATTGAGACCTTTGAAAGAGAGAAAAGAGGGAACGTCGTGTAGAGTGACAAGGAGAGAAATTTTTTAGCATAGTCAATCTCGATATCGCTCGCCTCTAATTTCGACAATTTTTAAAATTTGTTATTGACATTGTTGTATCCCGACGATGCCGGCAGCTTCCAATGTTTACTGTTGAACGCTTTTGTTTGACTCTTTTTTTTTTGTTACTGTTTCTTTCTTTTTGTAATTTTTTTTCTTTGTTTTTTTTTCCTCTCATTTTTTTTTTTACTTTTTCGTCCTTATCAAGTTATCGTCAGTTTCAGTACTTAGTTACATTTCCACTCCACTCCCAAAAGGGTCTCGATGATCGAGCGCCAAGCGTGCTTCGGATTGTATCGATCGAGCAAGACTCGATCGTGTCGAGAAAAAGTATTGTTGGCGCGAAACAGCCAAAGACAGAGATTCGCTTCGGCGAGTTAGCAGACGGGTGTTGTACTTTTATTTTTTTTTTTTTAGTTTTCCTCTTCTTTATCTTTTTCACGCGACTCTTTTACCTCACCGTCGACATTCGAAGCTGTCACGTGCTCGTTGGCGATGCTCTGAGAAATTCGATAAGACCGATCGACGTAACCGAGATGTAAATTTCACGTAAACGTAAAAGCCGTGCTGCAAGCGCCTCAGCCCTCTCTGCGGGTCAAGGAGGGTCGAAAGAGATGGGGGCGGGCGACGAACGAGCTGTTTTTTCTAATATAACGAGATATGATTTTGCGTTTCTGTTTAGTACGACAGTTTGTGACTGGCGGCGGAGACAATTTGCCCGGTACGTAAATCATAATTTTTTTCCTCTTCTCCTAGTGACGAAACAAAATTAAGCCCCCAGAAGGCAAAAGCATTGAGAAACGAGAAAAAAAAAAGTCAGACATAACAGAGAAAAACATCGACTGACGGTTATAGCGAAGGTGGAGGAAGGACGGAAATAAAAGAGAGACAAGAATCATGCTCTCTGAGGGAGGGAGGGGGGGAAGGGGGGGGACGACGTCGACGGAGAGAAACTCTCGGTGAACCGTCGGTGAGAGAGAGAAAGAGAGAGAGAGAGAGAGAAAGAAAAAAGAAAGAAAAGAAAAAAGAAAAGACGGTACGAAGAAGACGGAAAGAAAGGAAAAGGATGCAAGGAGCTTGAGAATGAAATAAAAAAAGAGACGGAGAACGAACGAAAAAAAAAGGAGAGAAAGAAAGAAAGAAAAAAGAAGACAAGAAAAGACATTGAAAAAGAAAATGCGTTTGTTTGATTTCTCGATTTGCTTGCCAAGCCGGGCCGAGATGTGTGCCGCGTATTTGCTTCTTCTTTACGTTCTCTCTCTGACACACTACTTGTGCTGTATTACAATTAACCGAATCCAGTGTTCTGCTGGCATCCTCCTAGCGCCGTTTGTGTTTGTACTGCTTGACACTCGTTTGTTATTATTATCGTTATATTATCGTTATATTTATTATTGACATATAATCCGGTTCTATGGAAACTGTCTTGCGCGCACCGAGCCACTCGCTTGCCTACGTCGTTAATTGCTTCACGACGCTAATCAAAAGTATTTCCCACTTATTGACTCACGAAGGCCTTTTCTGCCCGACGTTCCATCTCTCACGTTCTCACCGTCTCTATCTGTATATGTATATCCGTCTGTCTCCCTCTTTAACTCTGTCACGCTCACTCTACTTTACCTCTATCACTGTCTCTCTCTTTCTCTCTTAACTCGTATTGCAATACGAATACCCGAATCTCTATCGGAATTCGTACATTCGAGAACGGAGATGGAGAACCGGATGGAAAAGGCATATCGGTAGAGACACTCGTTTCCGGTGGTGTGTTGCGCCCATGGAAGTAGCCGTATTTTGTTACTCGTGTTCCTGCCGAGCTTAAATGGGGTATGTGTGTTAGTGTGCCTAGGCGTATAACCTCTGCTAGGGGATTCCATGTTAAGACGGGACTCATCACCCGAGCTCCTGATCTCTAAAGAACTTCACTTGCCTCGATCGTAGAGAACGTGTTTTTTCTTTTTTTTTTCTTTTTCTTTTTCTATCGTTCTCGCTTAATCGCGCCAATGTATCTTGAACACCAGTGCACCGATCGGCAGAACGTCACGGCGATTGCGACGATTCACGATGCAAAGGCTACCTTTGACGCGACTCCTATGTTGCGACAGTTGTCCGTCGTGTGGTTGTCTCGTACGCAGCGACGTTGTACACAGTGGTAAGGGACTTGGTTTTAAGGAATTTTTCATCGTGAGTCGACGAGGCTTCGCTGGAAGCTACTCTTGCCCAGGGTAGCGTCTAAACGTCGCCGTAAAGTCAGACGACGTAACAAGCTGATACGTGACGTCAACGTGAACGTTAGTGCCGATGCATTGGGGTGCGCGAAATATATGTTAACTAGTGAGAAGAAAAAAAAAAAGAAACATTGAAAACAACGTAACGATGAAAGTCAATGAATTCGCATACGCGTTCTCAGTCGATAAATAACAAAACTGCTAGCAGTCGATAACTATCCGTGGTGCGCACTAACAAGAACCCTCGCTTACCGGCACGGTATTCTCTTTCTGTCCGTGACATTGGCAGGCCTGTCGAAAGGTGTCGGGTTCATCCGGTTCGATCAACGGGTCGAGGCGGAGCGCGCCATCCAGGAACTGAACGGGACCATTCCAAAGGGTTCGTCCGAACCGATCACAGTCAAGTTCGCAAACAACCCGAGCAACAACAACAAGGCGATACCGCCGTTGGCCGCCTACCTTGCTCCACAGGCCACACGTCGATTTGGCGGCCCGATCCACCATCCAACCGGCCGCTTCAGGTACATTCCACTGTCGCCACTATCCAGGTACCTACACGCCTCTACTCGCTCTACCCAAAGTTCTCTCACATGCCGGATCGATGATCGTTTGCCTCTCTCCCTTGGCTCCGTCCGTTCTACCCACCCCCCACCCCCCATCCCGATCACTACCCATTTCCCGTTTATATCCGTCTAAGACATCTGTCCCCCGGGCACTACGGGGTCTCTGGACCCCTAGTCCACTTCAATGACCTACTCACAATTACGATCATCCTTCTTCTTCCCTTGGTCCTCTCTGTTCTCTTTACTTCCAAGACTCGTATCCTTTTCTTGTTGATCTGTTTGTAAATGATCTGATTTACTATCCCTTTGTCTGTCTGTATTTTGTAATTGTTTTACGTGCCTTTTTTTAGGGAGAGGGGGGGCAGGTAGTATTTCCCATTTCCCGTAGATATCATTACGGGGATGCGTTGTTGTTGTTATTACTATTATTTCCCATTTCCTCTCTTTTAATTGTCATTCTGGGTTACTAATACCTGTGTGTCCTATTTCGAGCTATTCTCGGTCGTACAGCGCTATCTCTCTCCCTCTGTCTCTCTTCCAGTGCTCGCTCCGTTATCTTTGCTCACGATCACTCGAGTGTCCTAGGTCGATGAACTCTTGCGAAATGGTATAGTCACGGCGCTTTCGAGGACTCCGGCGCTGATAAACACTCTGGAAGGTATGCTTGGCCAGCCAGGCTATACTCCGAGTACCTTGTTCCGGATCCCCTTCGCACTTTGACTACCACCCTTGTCGCGTACGCCGGATGCGCCCTGGAAGAGAGGAGTCTCGCGAGACTCGTTTGCTATGTTCCCGAGGATAGTCTCCGCCCGTGTGTTTATAAGCTACGGAGGTACAGACTAAAAATTTCATTTCCACAGCTACCACGCAAGTACCACGCTGTCGCGCGTTGCGAGTCATGCGATATACGTGTATATATACTTTTGTCCAATGACCAAACCTACTTTAAGTCTGTACTTCCCGTGTGCTGGCATGTCATCCATAATCGCCTCACTACTTTGTCGGCCTTTAACACTGCACTTGTCATTCATGTATTTTCCTCGCGGGAAGGTTCATCGTATATCGTCGTAAGCCTAACCTAACCTAACCTCTCTTTTTCTCGTGAAAGTGTCTCCGAGCAATGGAAGAGGTGGGGAAGTTCATGTTTGACGTAAACGAGGATGAAGATTCGATCGATTTTTGATGAATGACCTTTTCTTTGGCTATTGTCCTCTCTCCCTGGATAATCAGCCGGCTCGAGCTTTGGCGAGAATGACGAGTCTCTTTTTTTGTTCGGGAGGGGATTAGAGGATTTACGAGAACGTTCCACGAGCTTCCATTCGCTCCGGGGCAGGAAAGACGGAGGAGCAAGACACACAAAACTTTTAATCTATGTACGTCGTAGTCGACGGTATCATAAAGCTACAATGTCAAAGGGTCGTATTTTTCGAGTATACTCCAGGACCGTGCGGACTCGCCTTAAGGCTTACACGCACACATTGTATATTGGTACTACGCGCGCGTCCGTACGCCTCTGCACGTGCCTAGAGGAACGGTGCGAGCTGCTTGAAGTGTCTTTCAACTCCTGCCAGCGTATATTCTTATACGACCGTAGCTTATCTTTTTGTTATTCTGTTCTCGGACGAAGAAAAGTGAATTGAAGTAACTACGAAGCAATAACGATTATTCACATTGCGTTAGTTTTCGTTCTTTTGAATTTTGTGTGTGTGTGTGCGACTATATCTTTTTTTTTTTTTTTTTTTTTCATTGTTTTTCTCCTCCGCCGTGCGACATTGTCTTTAACGTCTCTTGTCTTTAGCCGTTACGCTAGAATTTCTTTTGTGTATGTTTCGTTGTCATGATCGAGGACGGTGAGTTTGGTGCTCGGCGTAGATAAAAATGTGTGTCAAAATTTATGAAAAAGACAAAAAAAAAATTATTAAGAGGAGAAAGCACGCAATCCGTCGGCTCTCTCAATTCGGAATATATCTCTCTCTTACGTTGTTGTTTTGTGTTTTGTTTTAGCACTGGCAAGACTATGCTTGCCATTAACAAAGGCTTACAGAGGTCAGTATTTTTTTTCATATTATACGTTTTGATTTCTCTCGGTTTTCTTTTTCTTTACTTCTCTTTTTGTGTGGCTTGGTTCGTTTGTTCCATTCGTTTTGCCTTCTCGTCATACACTCCATTCTTGGATATCTCTTGTCACTTTCTATTCCTATTCGTTTTGTTAGGCCATTATCCTCTTCGTCGTGTCCTTTTTCCTCTTCTTTTTCTTTTCGACACTCTCCGTACACCCTTCTTCGCTCGTTCATCTTTCTCAACCTGCGCCCACCTTTTCTATTTATACCTTCCCTCTTTCACTTTCCCGCTATTATCCGTTATCTGGACAGTGCGCAGTCTCTTTTTTGTCATAGTGTTTAATTACTGTAATAATTATGTCTTAATTAATCCGAATCCTGAGACGAGACGAGGGTGAGAATTATTTGCTCAGCCGCCATTGAGACGCTGGAAAAGATCCAATTGACGGGAACAAAGGGACGGACAAATCGAGACATTCGAGTCCTTGACTCGAGCGAAAATAATCGTCACGTAACGAATGGCGATTTGTGGTTTGTAATTTCTTTAAAAACACTACTGAATTGCCGGTACGTTTTATCTTCTTTATTTCCTTTTCAATCGTATTTTCATTTCGAGGTTGTTATACATTATACACCATGTGTAACGTATGGTCGGGTGTGCGATTTGGGTCAAACGGGGCTGGCAACGAGAGAGCAGAACCATAAGAGTCTTGAAGGACACAGTGAACGAACATACCTATAGGCACGTGGAAATTGAGCGGAAAAAGAAAACGTCATTTTCTCCATCGTCTAGCGATTCTCCGTTCGAGTCCATAATGCGTTTGTTAATTGGCACGAGATGTAGGACCGCTGACGTAAAATAACGATACACATTTTCTCGGTACAACGCGAGTCAATTTTACGGATGACATCAATGAGTGCAGGAGTCTCCTAAGCGGTTCGAAAGTGACGCAATGTCCAGACACGTACAAATAAAACAGAAAACGATCAGTCAAAAGGAAGCCTTCTTGGCTGCTGTCGGGTATATATATATATATTACACGTGTATATAAAATGTCATTAGGTAGCCACAATAATCCAGCCAGTCTTCTGTTTACACTTGAATACATTGCAGACTTACAGAGGTTATCCGCGAGCGTGTCTGGGTAACCTTTAGTTGACAGGTCGACCAACTGAAAGTCAGAGACATCTATCGGCGCGCATAGGCACTTAAGAATCGCACCCGCCATCTTTGTCTAAGCCAATGAACCATGTAAATTTCGTCTTAACGTCAGCGACGACTTACGAACGACGTTCGTTCGATCCTAACTACGGTCTCCCCCCCCCCCCCGCCCACGTTAACGGTGCGTCGTATCGACGACGTTACGGCGCCGCGACGCCACGCCCGTTCCGTAAGGGCACGCCAGGCGCTCGCAGCTATTACTCGTCTCTATTCGTTTATTAATTTTTTACGTTCGCAACCTTTTCTTTCTTGCCTGGTATCCCTTTTTTTTATATTTTTTTTTTAGACGCTGTACGTCTATCAGTGGCTCTAATTTCGTTTGACATGGAAAATGCACGGGCTAAGCACGCGGAAGGTACAGTAACCGCGGGCGTAAATACGCGTACTGTTATACGTAGATGTACGTACACGCGCAAGATCAAGATAGCTACTTACTACGTAATGACCGTGACGTAATTACGTGGGACGGATTTTTTTTTTAACGAATCCCTGACGTTATATTGACATACGTTGTCTTCGCGTGGTCGAATACTCACCGTGATGTCGGCCTGGTTTCACGTGGCTTGTGACGTCAAGTAGGTTGTATTCTTGCATACGTAACGTATTACGTTTTTAATCGCATCCACGTGTGGTATGCGTATAGCGCTTCGTATAAAAAATTTTTTTTTCGTTTTGAAATTTTGTGAAAATTCATTTTGCGTTGTATTTACTGTATGGGAGAAAATTGAATTTTCAATATTTTTTTTACTTTGGTTTAAAATGTTTTTTTTTTTACTGCTATTCGTGTCACAGTGGTCACGTGCTTTTTCACGTATCTTGCACTCGTGCGCGGGGGATGCGTGAAACGTTACTTGAGCCTGTTACGCAAGAGACGAATGAATGCTCTACGTGTGGAAAAGGTATAGAGGGTTGCGTCGACCACGGGAAAGCTGTCGGGGTGACAAGTAGAGATTGTTTGGTAAACGAGAGACGTACGTGGATAAATTTGTATTTGCATTTTTTTTTTTAAGTGTATAAACTGGCCGATGGATGTTTACAAAAATGTCGTAACGCGATGATGTATGCAATGGCTGGTTGTAGGATGAACAGCAAACATTGCGACTGGTCCAGTTAATTCTACTAGTTTGTTTTACTCATTGAACTTTTCTTTTTGTAATTTTTCTTAAGTCAACATTTTACCCATCGGGACTACGAAATGCTAGGTAAACATTGCGTCACGCGAGAAGCTGCCGCTTTGGCTTGACGTTTGAATATTTTCGTTGTATTGCTAATGCGACAGGAATATACTACGGTTTCGTGTGAAGAGTATAGTTTTTGTGGAAATTACTTTGTCATTAATTCTGCAAGCCATCGGCAAGTATCGATTATTATCGATAACGCTACTTGACGTCACAATCGATACGGTTTCTTGTATTAATTGACTTCTCGTCTCGTCCCGTTGCTGTGGCGCTGCTTGCGAATGCGCACTCTGGCGGATTTTTTTGGTAGCTTATTAATTTTGTTAGGTTAGGTTGAAAAGAAGCAAGATAATTGTCTGACGCGACGTTAGGTAATCCATAAGCGAATACGTGCTGAAATATGACTTTTTCCACGATACATTGTCGCGTAACTTTAAGACATTAGGTACCAGCGAGCACGTGAGACGTCTGGTCGCATAGTCCGTACGTTGAATTAACGATGAAGGAAGCGCTGAGCTTCCGGTGAAGGTTTTGCCCTTTACGTCGACGTTGTTTGCTCTCTCGCTCGTCAAGGAAGAAATTAATGAAAAGAAAAAAAAATGACTAAAGGATGTGTGGAAGAAGCGAGATGATGTTGGTGTGTTGACGGGAGCGATGTCCGGATGTTCCAGGTACAGCCCGCTGGCAGGTGATCTACTGGCGAACTCGATGCTACCGGGGAACGCGATGAACGGTAGCGGATGGTGCATCTTCGTGTACAACCTGGCGCCGGAGACCGAGGAGAACGTCCTGTGGCAGCTCTTTGGGCCCTTTGGTGCTGTCCAGTCGGTAAAGGTGATCCGTGATCTGCAGACCAATAAGTGCAAGGGCTTCGGATTCGTCACGATGACCAACTACGAGGAGGCGGTTGTCGCGATCCAAAGCCTGAACGGGTATACGTTGGGCAATCGCGTGCTCCAGGTTAGCTTCAAGACGAATAAGAGCAAAGCCGCGTAGGACGAGTGTGCAGAAACGGCAACGATAGCAGCAACGTACCATCAGCAACAAGTCCAGAACCTCCTACTCGCCAATCACGTCAACGCCAGGAACAACAACCCCAGCAGCAGCAGCAGCAGCAGCAGCAGCAGCAGTAGCGGTAACAGCAGCTGCGCTACTCACGTCGTCCGTCACGGTCCGAACCAGGAGCAAAGCTCGAAGCCGTTGATCCAGCAGCTGGAGGCAGCGTCTTCCCGCTCTCTCGCCGGTTGGCCACCTCGGGAAACGCAGCAATCTCGGAACTTGCCACATCCAGGCATCTGCGAGGTTTAGTGCGATCAAGATAATCGGAGGAGTGTTCTGCTGCTTCGTACTACGTACGCTACACATGGATTGTACGGATACAGTACGAATAGTACAGATAGTACGGATAGTCAACCTCCACTCTTCCTTACCCAAGGACGGCACCTCGATACACTCGATACTCACTTGCGGCTCGAGCGCAACTTGTTCCCTCCTGGTACGGACGTAGCCGCCACCGCGGTCGTCACTCGATATCATCGACTGACGCTCGTGGCTTCCGGTACGACCGCGAGAGAGTAGTAGGTCTGTGGCTCAAGCTAAAGGGGTAGAGATTACTGATAAGAGAGAGGGATGGGGTCAGAGGGTGGTTTTCTTATCGGAGGTACAGACGGTTCATGTAAACGTGTGTTCACATTATAAGATGGCTAATAGACACGAGTTGCAGGATCTATTGCCTGTTACCAGTTGTAACGATCCTATTAATATTATTGAGATCAGGATTAACGCGACTTGTCGCCCTGGTTCTCGTGTATCCACGATCCTCATGTGCGGTTGCGTATTTATTGATAATTATTACTTGACTGTTTGTTTATTGACTAACGAGGATCGCGCCTGGGTCATACGAGGACCTGCTGGATCAGCTGGCGGTTCTATCTTATCGAGGAACGAGCGATCGATCGTGAGCAACGAGCGTGGACCCCGACTGATCTCAAGGAGGGTCCAAGGGGCGTGCGAAGTATAGTTTGCTCGAGAAAGGACGAGGGTGCCGTCTTGGTCGATAGTTATGGCGTTTATTAACGAAAAATTCGTCGTCGTCTATCGCGACGCGTCTTGACGCGCAAACGAGATAAACCTTTAAACACGGTGTGTAAAAGTTTCCGCCTGCGAAATCTGTACATATTTTGATTTGTGTATGCGTGCACGCGCGTCCGCGTACCTAACCTAGTCGTGGATGCGCGCGTACACGTACACGTATGTGCGTACACTAAGAATACAAGGTATACAAAATTCAAGACACGCATGACACACGGGACAGAACACGCGTTAACTCGGACACCGCACGCACACGCGAGACACCCAGGACACGGCGGCTACGAGTGTCGGCCGGGACACCGTTGGAAAGGCAAGACAAAAGACAGAATTGAAAAGTTACAAGAAATATGTACACGCGCTCTTCTGTAATATACGTATTATTATATGTATTGGCACGCGAGATGCCCGACGCCCTGCAGTCGGACGATCGGGAGAACTTTTGTTCTACTCGATCGCCCTCGCGAGGCAACCTGCGACTGTCGCGGTTGTCTGGCGATCAGCGTCGCGCAACTCGCGCGTTACGCTGCAAGTGCATAATACACGGTTATACATACTCGTTTATGTATAAGTTTTAGAGTTAACCAAAGGGAAAAAAAAAGAAAAAAAAAAATTGGGGGCGAATCGTAAACACAACCGGGCCGTGAGCGAGGACGGGTCTGGTGTACGGGCTGTATCAAACAGGTATTATTAATTAAGGAAAACGTAACGTTTAACGAGGCCGGGTGGGATTATACTAGAGTGGATACGAGACGAATCGCGTTTGTGTAAACTTAGGGACTTGCGTTGAGGCCCGTTTTATATGGGCCCGCGGGACTGACTAGGAGTTGAGCGCAGTTCGTCGTTTGGGACTCGCGAGTGAGGCACTTGGGCGCTAGACTCGATTTAGGCCCCAGTTCTGTGTAATTGGGAGAACCGGAGGATCGATCTGGGGTCGTTGATGATGTCGGAGGGATC
The DNA here is from genome assembly GCA_030142615.1 of Syrista parreyssii. Lineage (NCBI taxonomy): Eukaryota > Metazoa > Arthropoda > Insecta > Hymenoptera > Cephidae > Syrista > Syrista parreyssii. The sequence goes on from JARQTG010000346.1 coordinate 950,557, forward strand.
ACTCGTTGGATGATCGATTAGGAAATGTGTGGAGAGATGGGTGGGTGGAGGGGAGTCTATGATCTATTGAAATACAATCACGTGTACCACTTACGTATATGCCATTGGCACAGCCGTAATCGCGATACAATTATTAGATTTACTTGTGTGGCTTGTTACGCGCTCCTAGTGTCACTCTACGTGCGAGATGTACGTGTTTTCATGGATTTACGTATTTTACGTAAAGATTATCGTGGAGTCGATGAGTGCGCACGATCCGAACTTATTGTAACTAGTTACACCGTGCTAGTCAAAAGTAAACGTAACTGTTCACCGTCACGTTCAAAGTACTTTAGCTGCGTATGCTTATTAGATTATTCGCGTAGGAATATAAGTGAGTAAAATACGACCTCAAAGCGAGTTTGAGTTGCGAATAGAGAGAGAGAGAGAGAGAGAGAGAGAGAGAGACAAGCAAATAAGAATCAAGCTGTCAATTACGAATTAATTTCTTTCTCTATGGCTACAATTCGCGAGGTATGTATTTTCTCTTTGTAAAGATCTCGGTACGTGCTCGATCGTTGCTCTCGAGGATATTCGTATGTCCCCTCTTGTAGTCACTTTTTTTTTCTTTTTCTTTTTTTTTTTTTGCTTTTCACTAAAATTATCAAGTCAAGTTCTCAAGCGACGCGGGCAACGATAGTCACGATCACCGAGATGTTACGTCTAGTCTTGATACGTGCAAAGGAGACGCGCGATAAGAATCAGCCGCGTTGCAACGAAATACACCAAATAATTGAGAGCGAACAAACGGAGGAAAAGCGGACGTACAACGTTTTTACGGCTAGACTATAGGAAATGACAAGTAATAGGTAAACAGCGGCTATTTGGCGTCACTTAATTTAGCGATTCTGGTTACGTTCGGTCGGCCGACGTTTCTTTGCTACTAAGGGACGAAAAGTCGGTCGCAACTATACACGTACACTTTTGGAAGTCGCCTGAAAATGCTTTGATTCGATCGATGTTTTTACGCGAACTCCAGAAGTATCGTGGTGGCGCGCGAGGCTGTATTACCGAATGACTTCGAGCGTGATCAGTGTTTCGGTTTACCGAACATATTATTAGCATTATTATTATTATTATTACAACTATTATTATTGTTATATTTAGTAACGTGAGAGAATGTATTGTGTCTTATTTAAGTGGATATTTTTGTGTCTAGTCCGGGAGTACGTGAGAGAAAGAGAGAGAGAGAAAGTGTGAGTGCGTGCCTGGTAGAGAGAGAGAGAGAGAGACAGAGAGAGAGACATACAGAGCTGATCGCTCTGTAAACTTTTATGTCGAAATTCTCACTTCCCTCTTCCGCTCCCTTTACGAACGTACACCCGATACCCATGATCTCCCCCTCCCCTCCCACCGCCGCCACCTCCACGAGGGGATGGAATTACTCGAATTATCGAATTTCCAAGATATTCCTCTCGCTTAAATGCTATTCACCTTTTTCTAGGTTTTATTTTATTTATTTAACGTCTATTTACTTAGTGTTGTCGCGTGATTAACTTAGGCAGGGAGACTAGTGACACAATAAATAAGAGCGTGAGAGAGAGAGAGAGAACGTGAAAGTGTGTATATGTGAGGGAGAGAGAGTTGGTACAAAAAGAAAAGAAGGTGACGCGAGGCGTTCGCTTGTAAAGGAACGAAGTAGTGCAAATTGAAATAGCATCGATATACGATTTACAAAGAAAAAATACATACGTGACGTTTGATAGGTTCTACACCGTGAACATTAAATGCCACTTTGATCATTTCTTATTCTGCTTATTATCACTATTACTATTCTACTATTACTATTACTACTTACTACTTACTACTTACTACTTACTTCTACTACTACTACTACTACTACTACTACTACTATTATTATCACTATGATGCTTCTTCTTCTTCTTGCTGCTGTTATTATGATTATGATTATTATTACTTTTATTATTATTCTCATTATTATCCCAATTACGCCGAATATTATTAATATCATCATTGTCGTCTTTATTATTATTTCTATTATTATTATTATTACTACTACTACTACTATCGTATATTTTTTGCGCCTCTCTTGTCATTATTTTGTAGTAACCATTTGATACTTTATTACAATTTACTTAACACACCACGTACTTACATTACTCATTATTTACTACCCACGAATTAACTACTATTCCTATTTACTGCTGATACACTTCTTGCCTCTCCCAATCCTCACACTCTATACCTCTACACACCACACGGGATAACCTATAACTATCACTACCACTACCCACCATCACCGTCACTGCTACGGATTATTTATTTATTTATTTAATTATTATAACATACAGCAATTATGTTTTATTTAAGGATTAAACTGATTTGTGTTTGGTTCAAGAGTCGTTTGTTTTATTTCAATTATGAGTTTCATTTGGCGTATATGTCCACGATCCTTCATTCGTTCATACACGATCCGCGTACGTGATTGATTGGCTGCGTCCACGGTGCTTAGACTGTTCGTATTAAATACACATTGGAGCGCGTCTGTCGCGAGTTCGCCATAATCGTTCAATTATACGGCCTTCCAATACCAGAAGTCCAATACTCCACGTTCCACTCGTCGATTCCGTTTCGATTCGTAATATATACGCGTAAATGAATATGCGTAACGGTCATAATTGACTGGTTCGATGTCCCTTCGCAATATATTCGAGTCCGTTCCGTCGGTTATAATCCTGCGATTATCCAGTGTAAAAAAATGGCGCGTGACGTACCATGCCAGAGAAGGGAACGCGTCAGTGGGTAAAGAAAATTCATTTTACACGACTCGCGAGTCCTGGGACCGACTGCAGCGCCATATACCTAGACTGTACAGAAAATATACGATTAGCACAGAGTTTGCCGGAAAGGATATATGGATTACCGAGACTTTCGCGGGCAAACGATGGCCAAGGTACGCACACGTGGTTGGGAAGGGTACTTGAGAGATTCACGAGGGTGATAATAGGTGGGGAGGGTGAATTTTTCGATACGCACAGCGCACAATATGTCAGACGACACAAACGAATCTTGAATCCTGGTTTGTAGATGAGGGGTGGGGGTAGGGGGGAGGACATTAAAGTCGTGCAGTTTTCCTTCGTTCGAGGATGATTACACGAAATGAATTGTTGTGACATCCCCGATGTGTTTTATACGCGAGCCCAAGCCCTGGCCCAACTCGCTCGCCGCAATGATCTCACACGAATAACAAAAAAAAAGTAAAAAAAACACGCTAATCTACTTAATATAATATTACATATGATTATTACGTTAGATATATTATGTGTATTGTATTTATGTCTTAATAATCGTTGTTAGTTATATTGCTATGATGATGACGATATCGAGGAGGACGAGGACGTGGACGATGATTAATGAATGTTTTATGATCGAACGGCGATAGTTATGACTATTATGATTAACGATTACGCGGGAGACACGAGGATCGTTCGTTTTGCATTTCTGCCGATAGGAGCGCTGCGGAGCTACGGAATAGGATGCGATATATGTTTGTACCTTGAAAAGTGGATTACGGGAAATGTGATGACTGAATGTCCGTGACGAATCCAGGGGGATGCGAGACGTACGAACATAAGAGAAACAGAAAAACAAAAAAAAATGAAAAATTCAGAGACACGCACACGTGATACAGAGAGACGCTACACGATTACACTTACACACGATTACACGTATACGAACGCTAGTGGGACACATATACACACGCGCGCGCACTTTATGGCCGTTTCGGTCAGTTTTGATCGGAACGGGTTAAAAAGTAAAGAGAAAAGAGAGAGAAAATGAAAAAAATGAGGTTATGACGACAAATCGGGGGACGAACAAACAAAAAATGTTTTAGCTTATTTGTCTAAGGTATATGATATTACATTTATTGATTATTATATTAACTATTAGTCACATTATATTATTGTACTACTACTTAGTACTCGTACTATTTATAAAGTCTCATTATTACCGCAGAAGATAAAATAGATGGAAATAAGCGCCACGTGCTTCTCGTCGGTAACGATGACGGGAGTACGTTGCGTCTGACTTTTTCATTGGCGCACTCTGGATTTTGTGCGTGATGGCTCTGAGATTCTGTGCAATGAACACAAAGACGAAGAAAAAAAAGACACAATACGAACGAACGTATTTCGATAGAAAAAATAATGGCGTGGATGCGTGCGTGTGCGTGTGTGGGCTGTGTGAATGCGTGTCCTAATATGGTTTGTTTGCGCGAGAAAGGAGCTCTGTGCGTGGTATTAACGTTGAGGTGAAATGAAAAATAAGTAAGAAAGAAGAAAACCAAAAAAAGCGAAAAAAAACAGCGTTGAAAAGAATATCCAAAAAGTATCGCCGAGCGACGCGAGCGACAACGCGACGTGTAATAATAACACTATAGCCTTAGCCGAGGGAGTCCAAAGTGGTGCTGTAGTAGACAGAGAGATTATCTTCCCTCGTTATCAGTGAGAATTCCTTATGGAGATAAATGACGATGACGTGACGAGAGGTGAAAAAAAAAGAAAATTCTGATCGTATTGCTAAATCGCGACTAATCAACTTGGCAATTAGAATCTTCTCGAAACAGCTCTGGACCTTGTAACGAGTATCGATCATTGTGCGACGAGGTTAGGGTTATAACGATTTTTAAAATTCTCTAAGAAAAACCAGCTTCTGATTCGTTTGATAATAATATTTGCATGTTAGCCTTGTCGTACAAAGGTCGGTAAAAATGAAAATCTGTAATACCGAGTGATCAGCGTCCAGCTTAAGATCGTGTCCGTCTGTCTGACTGACATCTTTTCTATAGTCCTTGCAACGGGGACGCTTATCGAGTTCACCTTATATGGAGATTATTAGACGTAAGAAAATGGCGGCGGTTCACTGCCCTTGAGGATCGTGCAAAACAGCGTTGCCTCGTTGCCGATGTAAAGTCAAGGCACGAGACAACCGAGAGAATACGAGAATTAGGTGAAACCACAGGATATATGAGAGAGGACTGAAAAAAGTTCTTGAGAAAGAGAATGAGAGAGAGAGAGAGAGAGAAAGAGAGTGAGTATGTGTTATGTGTGCGTGAGTGAGAGTATGCGCGTGTGCGCTTGCGTGTAAGGGAGAGAGAGAGAGAGAGAGTGCGTGAAAGTGTGTGAATTGGACAACAAATGAAAACGACAATTTCGTTCGAATAAACATCGCGCCCTCTACGTAAAATTCTTCGATTCGCCCCCCGTTTCCTTCCCCCGCTCTGCCCAACCCCCTTTAAAATCATAGCCAGTACCCATAACACCTTAGACCTTGAAACCTTAAATCCGTAGCAAGATCATCCGATGCCCATGATACAGCACCGGATATAAGATTACGGTACCCAGGGTACGGAATAGAAACAGGGGAATAGGAGTTATGAAAATACGCGGGTGCGGTTACGATTGCGCATGCGCAGATGTCTTGGCAGCGTAGTGTCCTGTGCATTGCGTTCACGCAGCTGCGTACGCGCACGGGCCAATCGGACGCAACGGAGCACATGTCCGGTCGCGACTAATAAATGACAAGCATAACAAACTCTAGCTCACTGTAGGCCTAACTAAGATATTAACGTACTATCTAAATTAAATTAAAGATTAACGATGGTAGGGAGACTAGAGGGAGGGAGCGAGTGAGTGGGGAAGAAGTGAATTATGGGAATGACGATGACGGAGGACTGTGTTAGACATAACCAAGTAACTCCGTAAGACAAACCACAACGATCGAAACAAAACTGAGAATGCATTAACTCTTTAAAGGAAAGGGAGACGAGAGAGAGAGAGAAATGCAAGAGAAAAGATACGTGAAATAATCTATAATCTTCTTTACATGTTTTAATTATTCAAATTATTATTATCATAATTATAATAAAGCTATGAATTAATTAATTACTTAATATCTATAAAACTATTTAAATAACGACAAAAAAACACGTGGTAGCTAGTCTGTCAATGGGTGTATAATATATTTCATTACAAGATATTATAGCGATACGAGCTACGCGAAGACGCGGCTATTGTTTCGATGATTGAAAATGGCGGCGCTCAGTTTCACCAGGGGCTCTCCCGATTATTTCTTACGATTTAGATAGGCCCGGACTATTTCAGTCCGCTCTGCGACGACAACGAAAGACGACAGGATTTAAAAGAGGCGCGAATTTTGACTAGCGTCGTTGTGCGTGACGATTTCGAATTCTTTTCGAGGCTTTTTAATTGGCCGATAGGGAAAAGCGGATTAAGTAAATAACATGACGATATCCGATCTCTAGCGGATTCACTCGAAGCCGCCCGAACATACACGAGCACCGCTCTGCGCGTCTTCTTTCGGTTTCGTTTGCAACTATGTGTATGTTGATCCCAGTAAGAGTCCCCTCCAATCCATTATATTCAATGCGAACGAGGTGACTCACTGCGGGCTGTGTTTTGCGCTGATGATGACAGGGAAATATGACTCCATTCCATGACGAACGAAATAATTTATTACGACCCTTGTGCATTTATATAAGGGTTAGAATCCGATTAGACTACTATTACTGCTCGGCTAGTTTTCATTGACTGTTATCGATACATTCCATCCGGTTGTGAATAGGCTCACGTATGCCGTCAAGACTCAAGGCTCCAACGCCGTTAAGACTTTATCCTGCGCGTTGTTACTTCCGTTTGATTCTACGAGAAAATTTCAAATACATTCTTGACGATGAGTCAGATTGTCACTTTTTATAGGGAAACACGTAAACCGCCACGTGACAAGCGAACATGTATACACGGTGGCAAAAGTGAAACGGACATTTGCCCCTTCCTTAAAATACATTCCATAGAATTTTTCAAAAACTTTTTTTAGCCATTTTAAAATATAACACCGACTTTTATCATCCCTACTGAATTTTCGTAAACATTCAATCGAATTATTTCCTTTCACTGGCAAGCTTCGATCGACAGTTGCCGTGGTTTCGGAAGTGAATGATTTGAATCTATTAATACAAATCATATGGTTTATACATAGAGCTATAACGATTAAGTGTAAATATGTTAAGCAAAAAAATTTATTTCTAATCGATGCTACATACGGGGAGTTTTGCGAATATTTCATCTAAAAATTTTTATGAATTTTTTCTAGCAAAAATATATCTCCTCGTATCCTTATCAATCTTTATTCAACCACGGACCATTATCAATATTACGTAACATTTTTTAAGCAAATTTTCATTATAAACGTTAACTACATCGTTTTGCAGTTAACACTTGCTTTATCTCTATCGGTTCCTAGTGTCTTGATAAAAATTTAATATTTTCCAATATTATCGAAATTTCCCGTATTTGCACACGTTTACCAGTAAATTTTGGCGTTCGCATAAAACACTCCGCACAAACAAGAATAAACGTAGAGAAAGAGAAGGAGAGTGGGGAAGAGGAAAATTTGAAGAAAAAGTAAAGAGAGAAAGGGGAACAAGGGAATAGAGAAAAGTGTATTGTATTTATTGTATACAAGTGTGTCTATACTAAACGGTATATGTACCATGCATATTGTACACAGCCAATACAGTATATGTACATATATATACATAAGTAATATAAAAAAAAAGACAAAAGGACAGTACCGTAGCGAATCTACCCCAATGACATTTACCTAAAGTACATGAAGAATAAAATAAAAAGAAAAGATACAGAAAAACGAAGAGAAGATGAGTGATTGTCTTTTGTGCGTCTGCGTGAATCGGCGAGTGATTGCGCGCGAAGGAAAGAGAGAGATAGAGAAAAAAGGAAAAAGAGCATGAACCACACGAGAGGGAGAGAGAGGGATGTAAAATTGATGTACTTCTTTTAATGATTTACGCGGTGTGTTATATCAATGAGAAGGACATAAAGTTTGGCTGTGGGAGAGAGAGAGAGAGAGAGAAGCTGACAACCGTGTTAAAAATGGTAGAGAAAAAGGTCAGGAGTCAAGTAGCCCTAATGGGTTCGTAAATTATAAAGGATAATAGAAATTGTCGGATTAAGCGTTGCTCTTTACCAGAGATTTGCGGGGGGGAAATAAGGAAAAAATAAATTGTTAACTTTAGAACGTGTTGAAGGTGGTGTTAGGTGAAGGTGAGAAAAGAAATTTGGCGGGAGTTTGAACGAAGATGATAATCAGTGAGAAAGATAAGGAAGGGAAATAAGCTACTCGTGCTAATTATTGTTCAAGCGGGTTGACATGGAGATCTGCATAGTTACCGTCTTAATTAAAAAAAAAAAAATACCGTCTGAATTTACAGAGAGAGAGAGAGAGAGAGAGAGAGAGAGAGAGAGAGAGAGAGAGATTCTAACGCGATAATTTTTACATATTCAAAATGGCCGCTCCGATTACGTATCCACATTGCGAATTTGAAATTGATATTTCAAAAAAGTCCTTCGAGTCGAACTTGAGTTCGGCTGCGAATGGGTTTTTGGAGATTTATTCGAAATACTCAATATCGATGTGAAGAGGAAAAAAAAATAAATGCGAGTTTGCTACTGTCCTAGGGAGGATTAGGGTATAGGGTATATAGAATCTAGAAAAACATAATGAATTGAGCGTTGAGGTTATGTCTTTCAAAGATAATATTTCGAGAGAGAGTGAGTGAGTGAGTGAGAAAGAGAAAAAGAGAGAGAGAGAGAGAGAGAGAGAGAGAGAGAGAGAGAGAGAGAGAAAGAGAAAGGTTGGGACTAAGCGAAAGATGGCGAGGAAAAAAAAATTAATAACTAAACAAGGACTATGCTCACGGAGACTTCGGCGTCTCGACTCATAATTCAAGTTAGGAACGTCTCGTCGGTACAGTCAACTAGAATCACGGAAGAAGCAAAAAAAATTAAAGAAAAGAATCAATAACATACTCATACCTTAAACCTCAAACCTATTGAATATCGATAAATTGCGTAAAAGAAAATGAAGGGGGAGTACGCGAAGAAGATGAAAAAAAAAAAAGTAAAACATATGTGGATATTAATAAAATAATGTATTTTATGACGGGTTTATATATAATAATAATGATACTATTGTAACGATAATTGACCACTATGGTGTAACTATACTAAATAAAAAGTATAAAAAGAGTAACGACTACTGCTAGGAGATTACTTGGTGTGTAACGGGATGGACTTGTCAAAAGCTGTCGAGAAATGACGTCATCAATGTCCAATTATCACGGCGATCGCTATATTGCGTCACGAGTGTCGTCGGTGTTAAATAAATCGTGAATCACGTACGACAGAACGTATCCAGCGGCGCGGATAGGAAGAAGCGAAAATAGTCGAAAGTTACGTGATATCGAACGTAGGTATGTCCAAAGAATCAAAGAAAAAAAAAACGTCATCAGCGCCATCATCGATACCAACAGTCGATACCGTATCGATACCGCCGACATCAACACCATATTCCGATATCGATAAAACCGTCTCCCCGACGGATTCCAATAAAAGAAAAATGATCAGTCAAATGAAATGTATCACAAGAGAATCTCGTGCTTAAGAATCCACGGTGGACGTAAGAAAAAGAAAAATTATTTTCGCCAACTTCTCTTCCTCTCCCCTCTTCCCCTTCGTATTCTAAATCCCAAGACAGTCCGTTCGTCGTAATTCCAGTTTTCACTCGTCCATTCCCATTCCAATTCGTTCCTTCCTCTCCGACTCCAACAACACTGCACAAACTAGTAATAAGTAACGTTAACCGGTTATACTCCGTATTACCATGGTTGTCATGGAGACGTAAACAGAGAGCGAAACAGCCAGGGAGGCATAGGAGTGAACAGGAGAGGAACAAGGACGGGAGGCAGTCGGGAATAAGCAGGACCGAAGTATCTCAAACGAGTGAAGAAAGGATAACCAACTAATAATGTAAAAGGTGCGCGTGAATGATAGTTTGGTGAAAGAAAGAAGAAAAAAAATAAATAAAAAATAAAAAAAATCCTGATCTAATACAAAGACCAATAGACCGTTTAAAAGTAACGAGTAAAAGCATTAAACGTCACCGGTGGAAGGGATGAAAAGTTGGAGAAATACATTTCTTTCCAATCATCTTTTCTCTCGTTAAGATTCACGTAGATCTTCTACGGACCGTGATGTATCGAGGAGTCTGCAAAATTCTTGCGTGTCTCGCCTATTATTAGATACGTGTCCATATCGTCGTATAACGTCTCTATAGTGATTCATTGTTTTGGCTTGACGGAGCCGATCCAACATTTTTTCCCTCTGGTCACAGCGCTCGGAAGCTCACACGAGGGGGTCTGAGTTGAGCCGTTGACTGTATAACAGAAATACGTGTATAAAGGTACTATATTTCATTATAGTTATTATTATTCGCAAAAACAATGTTTCTTGACAGCCGGATATGCTTCGTCTGCATGAGAGAGAGAGAGAGAGAGAGAGAGATAAGATATAATAATAGTGAGACACTGTTATAACGTGAACGCATCTCTTCTGCCCTACAAGTCACACGTTGCGTACACGCACACTCTCTCTGACACACAGACACACAGACACGTGACACACTACGGGAAACCGCATGATGCAAAAAAATTAATTAACGTAACGAGGTTCTCGCCAAGTGAGAAATACGCGAATCGCAAAGGATACGGGGGTAAACGTTTAAGACGTATGTAGAGGGGAGGCAGAGCGACGCGCGTCATTATTATCCGTATGCTCATAATACGTTTTCGCTGATCTTTCGCGAGTTGGATGAATGACGGAGAAGCGATATATGAGAGACGTGCAGGTTTGCAAGCGTATTTAAAGGAAATGAAAATATAAGAAAAAGAGGAACGAAAACGCCCGTCACATTGTTGATATAAATTGCGATCCATGATTATTACTACTTACGAATATAATTATTATCTTGCATTGTCTAGTCATACGTTATTATTGTATAACTAATGATATTAATTATTAATTACCCTGTACTACCTAGTCGCATTATGTGTTGCATAACAAGGAAAATGGAAAAAAACGTAAAAAAATGAAAATTACGATGGCAAACAAAAATAAAAGAGACACGCACGAGAACGAGAAGCGAATAACGAGCTAATGGAGTGTAAGGAGTGAGGATGAAATATAACAGTAAAAAGTAAACGTTCCGAGAGAGCGAGAGTGTGTGTGAGAGGGAGAGAGAGAGAGAAAGCGTGTGAGAGCGAGAGAAAAACTAGAGAAATAGAGAGAGAGAGAGAGAGAGAGAGAGAGAGAGAGAGGGAGCGAAAGAGCAAGAGAAAAAGATCCTTTGCAGACGTAGTGAGCCGAAAAACCGGTTGACTTATAGTAATTTATTTCTTTAAAGAGATTACGTACAAAACGTGTACCTCTTTGTAGTATACGAATTGTATATTTTCTCTTAAATCGTTTTGATAAGTACGACATTACAATTATGTCAAATCGAAACCTGATTCTGTCCGAGGATGAAAAAATAATGGCCAAGACGTATGTCAAGTGTGAATATAACGTGTGCTCGATCGTGGCGAGTACGAGCAGGAAAAATTGGAAGAGTATTTATTAAAAGGAAAAAGAACACGGAAAACGTTTGTTTCTGTAACAGTGTTGTAGACGATAACGTGGAATGAGATAAAAAACATATAACACCGTACCCTTCCGTGTGGAAAAAGAGAGGATCGGTAGGCGTGGTCGGCAGGGAAGGTAAAGATAAATGGCGTCGATACAAATCTTAATTACTATGACTCCAACTGGACGCGAGCGAACTACAGCTGCTGGGATGTCGTAGTTAAATATTGTCGCGATACGTGCATACGCAGATACGTTACGTTTGCGGGAAAATGATTCCGTTCGATAGGAAATGATTTTCTCTTGTCGTAATGTGCCTGCGCGTGGATCAACGAGTATTAAATATATGCGGGGGCCGTGGAGAGGAGGGACCTTCCTTTATAGCGCACTAGAATATAACTGACGTCTCTTCGTCTTTCGATCCTCGCTGGACGGCGCTTTTAAAAATAACTCTGCTCGCAAAAAACAAATCAGAACTTATTATACGTTACTGTATAATCCGTCTTCTTGTGTGTGCGTCGCTTCTCCTTCCTTCTTACAGTCGTCCATTTCCGGTAATACATAACCTCATTCTTCTACGATCGGATACCAAGCATTCCTTGACTCTTCGAGTTTTCATCTTTTTACCGTCCTACCTTGAGATCTTCCTACCTGACAATTAATATTCGTCCTCTTCATCCTCCTTCTTATAAGGTCCTGCTCTTATTCTGCGTCATTCCATTGCTTCCTTCCTTCTTCCTTCCCTCCCTCCCTCCCTCCCGAGGAGAGCTCGCGGGCCCTATATTGCAATATTTGTACTTTTCCATGTTGAAACCTCGATATACAATAAATTATATTAACAAACTTTGATCGGAGCATTTTAATCGTTGCCTGGGATATATGAGGCTGGCTTACCTATATGTAGATGCTTAGATTTGTTTCTTGTTAGTAGAAATTTTATATTTCCTTCTTGATTGTTTGTTTACGGTTTTTATTACGGAATAAGGCAATGAAAGTGGACATTTTGTCATGTTTTTCTTTATTTAAGTTTTATTAGAAATCACACTAATTTTTGTAGTACAAATCAGGCACTATTGTCTATACACTTGGGCCTATTGGTTTGCGCGACGTTTGTGTGAAGGGATACTGTTTTTTTTTTATAGTAAATAGTTTTGTTTCGTTAAATCAGAAGTTAAATTTCATGGCAGTAGTTTTACTTTAGACACGGATGAGTAAACTTACATTAAGTCATAATAAAGTGTAAGATTAAGCATTATAGGACATCAACGGAGTTGCATTTAGGTAAGTAACAAATATAAGAAATTTAATCTTATACTTACTATCAGTTAAGAGACAATAATCTAAACACAAAATTATATTTCAGCATCTGAGATCTGTATAAAAGAAGTATATACAGTTTTTATATTGCTCGATATTCATGACACTTTTAGAATCATACATTTACGAAAGGCCATAGGTTATTTGTGAAGTTGTCCTTTTCATAATAGAACATAGAATTCATATGACAAAATAGCAATGATAGCAACTGGATCTTAAAGACTTTCATAAAATTTGTAAGCTAATGCATTGTTATTCATTAATGTTTCGTATCAGTCAATCGATAGAAATTATTTTTCTCATAAATGAAAACGTAACTGTACTCTTCGATAAACATGTAACTGACATTTATATATTTACATTTCACTTTCTTTGTTTTGGAGCGTATTCTAAACCTCTAATGTAGTTCTTGTTGATCTGATACTTTCCTGAAATAAGTGAGGCATCTTAATTCGCAAATTGTTGAATTGTTTTCAGAATAAATATAAAACAAGACTGATTACACACCGGTAAGTAATTTATATACATAAAGCACTTGGTTTCCCTGAACCAGCACACTAGGTGTCTTTTTACCAGGAACGTCCGTAATCGTTGCACTTGCACCAATGCCTTGACACTCCTTACTAAATTCTTCCAGCTTGATACCAAAAGTCTCCAAATTATTGACTAGTGTTACCTATAAAATGTACAATACAGGCATCAGAATAAAGTTTTGTTCTATAGTTGCAGTAAAACAATACCTTTTTGTTTCTAGAACGCGTAGCAACAGTAATATCAATTGGTTCCAATCGTCCGGAATGTAATAATTTTGTATCACCGACTGTAATCGAATGTGTATGAGTCATATGACCAATGAACTTATTTATTCCATCTTCCATGGTCAGAGTAATTTGATGTACTTTTGTACGCAAGACTCCGGCCAGCTGAGGATTTAGATTTAATATTCTGCAAATGATTTAGATTTGTATAACATAATTGTAACTTTAAGCATTAAGAATATCATAAACTCACTTTCCATCTTGAAGATTTTCTTTCTTCACGTAATCGGTAAAACATTTTCGTACCTCAGCTCTTGTTAGAACATCACCTTTTCTGCAATCACGGTATTGGTGTGAAATGACATTTTTTTAGTTTTCTTAAATTTTACAATAACGTTATCGTAAATGATGAAACACATCTCGACATCTGACTTGAAGAGAAGATCTTGCATTGTCTGCAATTATTGTATCGGAGTAAAATGACATTATTCATATTGTATAACAATATACTTACTCATGTCCGAATTTCGATAGTATAGGAAGTACATCAGCCGTGACTCTATAGCACTCAGAAACAATTGGTGCGTTTGAGACGGCTGGTTCAGGTCGTGGTGTCTCTTCGGTTACCACTAATTGTTTAATTAACGGATGATCAGCCTGAATAGAATGATACAGTGATTTTGATAAGATTGAAAACCATTATTTTGTTGAAGAACAATGATTACCTTTATGAATATCAAACTTTCAACACCTTTAAGAATTGAGGTATCAATGACCCCTTTTGCCTTCATTGATGCTAAGAAGACAGATAGTTTTTTGAAGCTAGATTTTTTAATGTCTACACTTTGTCCTTGAGGACAGACTGCCATTAAATGATTTTTAAAGAAATTTGATGACAGCATTGGTAAGTCTCCTTTCTTGATCGTTGTCTTACACGCTTTAAGAAAACAGTACTCTAATAGAGTGTCCATTTTTTGAACAGGATCTAATGCTGGTGCTGATTCTTCAGTCAGTAGAAATTGCATTATATCTTCGGCAGGATCAATTGAACTTGTCTGTGATATTAACATTTTTTGAATGTTATGAATATAACATTATTTATATATTATAACATGTTTTAATGATTGAAGAATACCTCGACAAACAGTACCTCAGTATCATTAACTGCTTTCAATTCCAATGAATCATTACTAGCGTCTAGAGCACTTGTCCTGTCTGACAAGGACTTGTGTTCTTGTACTGTGTCCTCTGTTTCAGATACTACATCTGCAACCTTTGATACAGTTGATGGTTCAATCTCATCATCTTTCTTTTCTTTACTAATCGCAGGGCCCAAATTAGGTCTGATTGGAGGTTTTCCTAACTGGCAAAGCATATCGCCTATTACATGAAGGATCTCCACACATTTTCCTCGTCCTGCACACATATATAAGTCTTCACTATTGTGAGCAGTTACTCCAACAGCAATAGCAGCCTAAAGGAATTAAAAGTATTATTATATTTAACTTTTTAAATTGATAACAGTTATGTATTACTAATGCAATGATTGTATACCTTGTTTTCTTCTGTATTCACACAAACAGGAGCATGCTTTTCTTGTTTTCCAAATGAATATAAAGTTGCTGGGCCATCCAGAACTAATCCAGGTAACATTAAATCAGCACCACTAGTTAACTTAGGTATAACTGCTTCACGTGTTGTAAAAGTATATAACAATGTCGGATGATGCCACAGAGTGAAAATTGTGGGGAAAAGCTGTGGTTCTGTTATATCAAGTTCAAAGAACATTGGCACTTTAGCAACACAATACAATCTACTCAACTGGCCACTGTGTGTAACAATTTTTAGTGTGCTTATAGCTTCTTTCTTTGGTAATAAAGTTTGTATCTGTTCCTCTGTTAAACTGGGGAAAACCTTTAGTATCTCTTCACATAGTTTCTTCCTGCAATGATTTGATGAAATACAATGAACTCAAAAATAATTATACTAGTCTCAAAATTAATGAAACTGGTTCATTTCAATTTTCTCAAGTAGAACACAACCTCTACCTCTGTACCTCTTGGCATAAAAATACATATACTTATGTAAAATTATCTTACTGACCTTTCAGAACTTTTCAGTTGCGTATTAGATTTTACTTTAAATGGTTTAATAAACATTGTGATTCACTTAAAAGTTGTGTTTAATTTTCAAATAATGAATCTGTCAGATACACACGTCGTTGCCTAACCCGTTCTAACCTGATCCACGCATGTGTTAGGCTTAGAACATATCAATGTTCAAGATACTGTTGATGACGCAAGCGCACCGGTGGAATTTCTGAAGAAGTTGGGTTCGTGGCAGTGGTTTCTGTCGCTCATACTCAGTCGCTAAAGTAGAGTAGCTTCTTGCATCCTCAAGAAAATCACAATTCTTTTCCTGCATCCAGAGAGATCGTTTTCAGTTTATAATTTTTTTCTTTCGTATATTCTATTTTGTTTTTCCAATGAAATAGTCAGGAATTACTACAGGCTCCATGTCCTCGAGCAGAATTGTTTGGAACTACAGGAGGACCTTAACAGCGCCATCTAGCGGAATTGGCGAGAACTAACGAAAAACCCGACACGAAAAAACATTTTTGGTCCAACTATTTTGTTAACGTCATTCCACGCCCCCTGGCGGAATTGTTTGGAACTACAGCAGGTCCTTAACAGCACCATCTAGCGGAATTGGCGAGAACTAACGAAAAACCCGACACGAAAAAACATTTTTGGTCCAACTATTTCGTTAACGTCATTCCACGCCCCCTGGCGGAATTGTTTGGAACTACAACAGGTCCTTAACAGCGCCATCTAGCGGAATTGGCGGAAACTAACGAAAAACATCCCACACGAAAATGCATTTTTAACCGAACTTTTTCGTTAAAGCCATTACACGCCCCCTGGCGAAATTGTTTGGAATTACAACAGGTCCTTAACAACGACATCTAGCGGAATTGGCGGGAACTAACGAAAAACACCCCGCACGAAAATACATTTTTAGTTGAATTTTTACATTAAAGGCATTCCACGCCCCCTGGCGAAACTGTTTGGAATTACAACAGGTCCTTAACAACGACATCTAGCGGAATTGGCGAAAACTAAGATTTAACAGTGATTCATCTGCTCACACTCTATAGACGAATAACGATGAAGCTCCTTTTCGCTTCATGAATTATATTGTACATTCGTGTTAGGGATTGTCGGCAAAGATCACTTCCCTCACGAGTTTTAACGAGGTATGGAAATCGGTCGGAAAAAATGAAAGGATAATGATTGATAAGACAAGTGAAATATGTTTAATGTTTTATTCATATTGTAACGGAAGCAGTCTTCAAACAAATATAACACGGTAGTGTATATGATTACATGGAATAAGAAGATACATGCCGGCAAGTACGATCGAGATTCTAATGAGTTAGAATATTGGCAAGAATAGGGCAGGCTGTGGTCCCGATGGTGTCGTTTCATATAATTCTGAGGATGCTGGAGGATGCTGGAGGATATTGCACAGCCCTAAACATACCAAATCTAACGAGCATTCTAATCTCAAACCTGTGACTTGTAGTGTAAATCATGAACGCGTAAGAATGACGCAATGACTGCATATCTCTTCGTACACGTCCCTGAATGTACAGCGAAGCTTATTAGCGTGTAAGGTGCGCTTGCTATCCGTGATATTAATACAATCGTATATGTATATATGTATATCGACACGATATGCATTATGACAAACACACAGAAAAACACAATTTTCCAGAATAATTTATACAATAGGTAGCGATAATAAATGAATCGTCAATTTTTTACATTATTATTTTAGCGATCACGCGACCGCGCACTTAACGCGCGCGGCTCTTCATCTTCTTCTCATTACTTCTTCCTTTCAAACTATTTTTCGTTCGTCGTATAGTTTCGTTACGTCATCGTAAGACGCTGAAATTACATGAAATCTTAATTATGTTGGGACAAATGCACAGAAGACAGTCAATACAAGGTCATTACTGTCGATGATACATAAGAGGAGACCAGTAATGACTTAGTAATGTTACAATTGCAAAACTTACTTTATCGAATAATAATCGTCGCGCAGAGTATATTCATTGGCGACTGGTTCAAAGGTCACCAGCACCGCTGACGTTCAGTGCGAAGGCTGCATTTGTTTCACCTTTCTTGCCGATAGCACGAGCAGAGTACTGACCTACGTCAGCGACCGAGCATGATTTGATACGTATTTCGTATGACTTGTCGCCGTCCGAACTGAAGTGGTACCTGCTGCTGGATTCATCGATCGGTTTACCATCCTTCAGCCATGTTACTAAGAGTACAAAAATTGTCATCAATTGATTATTCAGGATGTTTACCACTCAATTAATTTAAATGAACTTCTAAAACGAATACTGGTCATTTATCTTTTCGCGATTGATACGCTTAAATACCTTTGAGAGGCGCGGATTCAGTCTGGCAGGTGAAGCTAACCATTTCTCCTTCGCTCACAGTTGCCGACTGCGGGAATGTCGTGAACATTGGACTCTTGGGTTCCTCGTTTGGTACTATTTGCAAAAGAAATATTAAACGTTATTTTTGCATATATACGAAAAGCTGTTCATCTAATCGAAATGTTTAAGGACTCACCGAGGACGTTGAGAGTGCAGGAAGAGAAACTCTCTCCCGCGTCGTTGAAGGCTTCGCACGTGTAGGTGCCAGAGTCTTCAGGGAAGATCTCGGCGATGTTCAGCTTATAGATGTTAGCTTCATTCGTATACTGGAAGTCCTTGCTGGGTTTGATCTCTTTGTTATTGTGGAGCCAGATAACGTCAAACTTCTTAGCGCCGATGATGCGACAGCTCAGGATCACAGCCTCACCGTCTTTTACAAATTTGCTCTCCAGGTGATCGACGATCTTTGGTGGTTTATCGTCGCTCTTCTTCTTTCCAGAGGCATTTTCCATAGCTAAAATTTAATTAATTAATACTCTGTTCACGAGCCACATCATTTCACATACATATATCAACTATATTCACTAACGTTTAACTGTGAGCTTAGACGAGGTCGTTGCTGTTCCGATGCTGTTTGTTGCTTTACAGATGTACTCGCCCTCATCTTCAGGGAATACCTCGTTGATGCGGAGGGTAGCAACACCGCCCTTATATTTGAGATCGACGATTTCAGATGAGCTAAGTGTCTGGAAAATCACATAAGATTTCATTTAAGCATCCCAGGTTCAAATACACACCAGGTATTACAATATGGTATACTAGCATCGTAGCAATCTTAAATACTGACCTTGCCATTCTTCGACCAGGTAACCTGAGGTTCCGGATCACCCTCAATCTTCACAGTAAGTTCTAATTGTTCGCCGTCATTGATCGTCAGGTCTTTCAGTTGTTGCGTGAACACTGGCGCCCTCATTAACGAATCATCAGGTGGAACTAAATGTAATAAAAAGTTCCTTTTGGTTACAGAGCTTCTGTTCTGTCACATAAATAATCTTATATTTTCTTGAAAACTTACGAATAAGTTCCTTGGTGGCACTCCTGGATCGGGATGGACTACCGGTGGTGTCTAATCGGCTTCCATATTTCTTGACACTTCTTTTATCGGAAGAGGATTCATTTATTCTTGAGCTGGACTCGGTGGAGGACTAAAATTAAAATGGCATTGAGTATCTCAGCGTTTTAATGAATATCATTCATTTTTATTGTTCACTAAATCATTACCTTGTATGAGGATGAATTCTGCTTTATATTCGTGGAGGAGCTGCTAGTGCTGTTGTAGTTACGACTGGAGCTACTTTGGCTGCTGGCATTATAATTCGAGCTGCTGTATCCAGACTTATGAACAGTGACGATTGGTGGAGGTGCTGGTTTTATTGGCTGTTCGATATACCTTCGATCTGGGAAATACAATAATATTGTCAATAAACATATACAAAATGTTTAACACTTTGGATCTTGTACATGCAAGAACAATTGACGTGAAGATTATTCTGCAACATGGAGATTTCATGTACTCAAGGACATGAGTGTCTCTATCTCGCAATTAAACACATCGTTGTATTAATTCAATTTATTGGACAATGGTAATAAAAGTCGAACACTCAACACGACGATCCTGTTTCTCAGGCTTGAAATTATGTATCAGTCATACAGTAGTTTCTCACTCGTGGTCACTTTATGTTTACGTAGGCTGACCAACAACGCCATTTTTATACCTGTTAAGGACATTCTGTAAACGAAAATATCTCTGCTCGTAAAGAGATAATTCACATATTTACATCGGATGAGAATATGCATTCGTTATGGTTAATTGTATGAGAAAAACATGAAATCCTGAAATATCTTAAAGATAACGCGTCCTGTGGCGTTCTGTAAAGAACATGTATATACAATGAACAAGGGACTCTGTCTCAGGACTATATAAGACACAATTCATGATGCTGTTAGTCACTGTATTGCGACACGTGAAAAAGAAAGAAAAGACAACAAGTACAAAAGTGTCGTGAGACTTGGAAGGATTTTACAAAGAATAGAGTAGCTACCTCCAGAGTATAAGAGGTCATGCGCTAATTTTGCTTGTTGTTCAGTCTCGCCAGTGCCTACAAATAAATCATTACCGGTTAGCCATTCTATACTGATACCTACATAGTTTCTACCAGCGTCGAAGATCATCTAAATTATTCGTCATCAGCAAACAAGCGATAGGCGAAATGAAACAAGAATACTAAAGTACTAGAAGGAATAGATGAAGAAAGATTAACAATGCTATAAGAATAGAAGCAATAAAAGAGATAAAATAGTCAACTATAAATATGAGAAATACAGTATGAATCATTGAAATGATTTGAAATAGAATGTGACGAAATACCAAAAAACGAATTACTTACCTTCTACTATGACGACGCAACTGGTTTCATCGGTACCGTGGCAATTTGTAGCGACGCAACGATACTTGCCACTGTCCTCAGGTTTACAATCAATTATTTCCATGGTGACGACGCCGTCAGCGTTCGTCATGGCGTAATCGTACTTGGACAGTTCATGACGATCCTTGAACCATTTGACAGTTGGTGGTGGTTTGCCACTCAGACAGCAAAGAAGCTTGCAAGTCTGTCTAATCTGCATGACACGAGGACGAAGTAGGAAGGTGAAACTAGGTGCACTTTCACTAGTTTCCATCCAGAAGTTGTAGCCGAGTGGCTCGCGCCTACGGACGGGCTGTACTTCAGGCTTGTATTTAGGAATCTCCTTGGGCAATGCTGTGAAATTATAATAAGAATTTTAATGATGTCGTTGAGAGAGAAAACTTTGAGAAATTCTACAATGTACTTACGTTGGACGTTGAGGAAGACAACCTCTTCTCTGTATCCGTAATGATTTTCGGCACGGATGATGTACTCTCCTCTGTCTTCGAGCTTGACTCTATTAATGATAAAGGTGTAGTCATCACCAATGTAACGCTTCATGAACTTGACGGATTGTCGGAGCTCCTGGTTATTGTGATACCAGGTAAGGGTAGGTGTGGCGATGGCGATTACTCGGCAAGTGAATCTCACGCTCTGGCCCTCATAAGCAAACGCACTCGTGGGTTTGATGACGAACCTGGGTGCAGCTTGTCTGCGATCTATTCTCGTGGAGAAAGATTATAGGCTTATTAAAAATATTCAAGAATAAAATAATTAATCCTGGGTTCGGTAAGGTTAATCGTTACTCACCAAAGCATGTGTCATGGATCTTATACTTCTCGATAAGGAGTTTCCTGAGGGCGGAGTATTCAGAAAGTCGACCGATGGGTAGAACGTATTTTTCCCAGTCATCGTATTTCGCGCGGATCTTGTCGCGGAAGTTGAGGTAACGGCTGCTTTCAATGGGATTGGTACGATGGCTATGATCACCGGTGAGCCAAGAATGTCGGAGACACTCGTGAGCCGTCATGCGCTTCCTGATGAAACAAAGTATTGTTATTAAACTCATCATTAATAGGAAATTCGATATCAACTCAAATTATAGAAGTCGTACTCTTTGCTCTTGATAAGGAGCCTCCTGATGAAGTCCTTGCCTTCTTCGGACACGTCGCGGAATGCTTCCTCGTCGAAATCCCAGTCACAGGCTTTAACATTCTTCAGGGTTTCGATGTCGTTATCTCCGGCGAACGGAGAGAGACCACTCAACCTACATCGATAGGTTGCAAAAAAAAAAATGAAGGTTGTTGAACTTAAGGTTGAGGAGCTATCACTTAGATCAGGTTGTTATGTCTATGATACTGGTAGGTACTTACAGGACATAGGCTAGGACACCGCATGCCCACATGTCGGTATAGAATCCGACAGGCTCGCGCTCGACAATCTCTGGCGCAGCAAATTCAGCAGTTCCGGTGCTGATCTTAACAACCTCATTAGGGTCGAGCTTGGTAGCCAAACCAAAATCGATGAGCTTGACGTTGGTACTATTACGTGTCTGACACATGATGTTCTCTGGTTTAATGTCGAGGTGGATGATATTCTTCTCGTGCATGTGCTTAACGGCTTCGCAGATCTGGCGCATATAATTGATGACCTCAGCTTCAGACATGGTATATCCTTCAGCGGTGATTCTCTCGAAGAGTTCTCCGCCAGAGAGGAATTCGAAAATGAGAACCATCTCGTCATCATCCTCGAAAGCGTCGTGTAGGTTTATTAACTTGGGGTGATGTAGCTGGTTCATGATATCTATTTCCTTCCTGATAAGTTCCTTCTCCATCACATGAGAAACAGGAATGAATTTCGCGGCGAAGATGTTTCCACTAGACCTTTCGCGACAGCGATGAACCACACCGAAGGCTCCGGTGCCAATCTCCTCGAGGATGTCGTATTTATCGTAGACAGACGTGTGCTTTATCTCAACAGGTTGAGGAACATATTTGCTGTAAATGTCGAAGACGTACTGGTCGTAATCACGAACCTTTTCGTCGCTACGTCCACGAATCTTCTTGCCAGTCTCGTCGACCTCGTATTCTTTCTTCTTAAACTGTTTCTTGCCGGTGTCTTTGGTTGTGATAATACCAGTGACGTCACTGGCGTCAGAACGTCCATAGACGTTCTCAGCGAACACACGGAACTCGTATTGATGTCCTGGGCTAAGAGCAGTAACAGCGATAGTACAGAACCTGGTGTTTCCTACGCGGATCCAACTGGTCATAGGATGTTCACGTTTCTCCACTAGATAGTTCGTGATGTTACTACCACCGTCCCAAACAGGTGGTTTCCATGTAAGAGCCAAGGAGTCATGACCAATGTTATCAACTTGTGGGAACCTTGGTGGATCAGGACGGTCACTGATCTGAATCTTAATGATAGCGGAGTCCTGGCCAAGATCATTCTCAGCGGTGATGCGGTATGGACCTGAATCCAGTTTGCTACCGTCCCTGATGGTCAGAATAGCATGACGTTCCTTAACCTCGACAGCGTAGTGGCCACCAGATTCGATGGTTTCGCCCTCTCTTACCCAGGTGATCTTGGGTTTCGGGAAACCAGTAAATGGAATCTTGATGACGACATTCTCGCCTTTGTCGAAGAAAGCGGTGTCACGGAATCTTGGTGGTACGTTGAGCTTGGGAGGTGTCATGATAAAGAGCTCGGCCTTGGTAGACTTGATACCACCTTTGTTCACTGCGCGGCAGACATACTCGTCAGCATCCTCTCCAAACACGTCGTGAATCACAAGGTTCAGCACATCTCCTTCGGTGTAGATATGGTAACGAGAACCATTAACGATCTCTCGGGCACCCTTGAACCAGGTGATGGTAGGCTTCGGTTTGCCAGTGATGGTACACTGGAAGTGAGCATTGTGATTCTGGATGCAGTTGACATTTCTTAGCGGCTTCACGATTTCTGGTGGTGTCGATTCCTGAGGATCCTTGATCTTCACAGAGGTTGAAGCCTTGGATTCTGGACTGAGACCAGCCTCGTTCTGGGCGAATACCCTGAACTCGTATTGTCGGCCTTCGATCAGGTTGCTGATGTTGATCTGGTTGGTAAGACTGATGGAGACATTTACACGCTGCCAGGCCTGACTATCGACCTCGCGTTTGTCCACCCAGTATCCTTGGATGCGAGAACCACCGTCACTTTCCGGTTTGTCCCAAGAGAGGTTGACGAAGTCGCCACCAATCTCGATGACCTTCGGAGTTCCAGGAGCACTTGGAGGATCGAATGGAGCCTTAGCTTTGATCGGATTGGCACCTTCGAGAGGAGGTCCCATGCCATTGTCATTAACAGCCATGACACGGAACAGATATTCCTGACCCTCGGTCAAGCCCTGCACAACGAAAGTTGTATCCTTGCAGAAGGAAGAGACGATAATCCAGTGAGTATGACTGACGTCGCGACGCTCCACGACGTAATGGGTAATACGAAGGCCACCATCGTACTTGGGTGGATGCCAGGTAAGGGTACAGGTGTGCTTATCAATGTCAGAGACATCGAGAGGTCCAATTGGAGGTCCTGGCAAACCAGTGATGTAAACAGTGAAGGATGCACTGACGCTACCACTATCATTCTTGATGGAAAGATCGTACTGTCCACCATCATCTTTCTTGATGTCCTTGATGAAGATGATGAGGTACTCGTCGAAAACGGTGTACTTGATATGACCCGATTCCTCAATCTTGTGACCGTCCTTCGTAAGGGTGACATCCATGGGTTGATCACCACTGTAATAGATCTTGATCTTGGTATTGTCACCTTCGGGCAAGTAAAGGTCACTTGGCATGCGTTCGATACGTGGAGGAGTACCAATCTTGAGCCTAGAGGTGGTATTGGCATGACCAAGCGGGTTCGTTGCTTGGCAGGTGTAGTCCCCATCGTCAGCGTCCCAGACTTCGGAGATAACGAGTCTGAAGAGACCTTCCCGCGTTTCGGTTCTGAATCTTCCGCCGACGGTGATCTCGCGACCGTTCTTCATCCACCTGGCTGTCGGAGTTGGTTTTCCACTAGCTTCGCACTCGAAGACGTGTGTCTTTCCAAGAGGGACGCCCACGCTTACTGGAAGTGGACGCAGGAATTCTGGCTTCTTGCCACCTTCGACTTCGCAGATCTTCACCGGGGTCGTGCACGAACTTGGTTCAGATTTTCCTGCAGCATTCACGGCGAATATGCGGAATTCGTAGTCTCCACGTTCAATCAGATGCATTACAGTGTACTCGGTATCCATGACGTTGTAATCATTGCACTTGACCCAGAGAGCAGCGCCCAACTCGCGTTTTTCCACGATGTAACCAGTGATTCGGCTACCACCGTCTGATGCTGGTGGTTCCCATTTGAGATCGACATAGTTCTTGCCAACCTTGACGACTTGCGGAGTACCTGGTGGTGATGGCACATTAAATTTGCTCTTAAGCTTGAACTGAGTAGACGGTGGACTTGGTTTGCTGAAACCAGCGGCATTCTTAGCTCGCACGCGGAACTCGTATTCATGTCCACTCAGAAGACTGTAGCATACATATGTGGTATCCTTGACCAGGTAATCATTAGCAATACGCCACTGTGCATCTTCGGCTGGGTCCCTGAACTCGATCTTGTAACCCTGGATACGCGATCCACCGTCGGACCTTGGTCTGTCCCAGTTCAAAGTTACACTGTCGATATCCCAATCCGTGATACGAGGTTGACCAGGTGGATCTGGCACCGTGAATGGGAACTTCGCCATTATGGGTTCATCAGCTTCCAGAGGATCGGAAATGCCGTACTGATTCTCGGCACGAACACGGAAGTTGTACTTGCGGTTTGGTTCCAAACCAATTACGTCGTAGTGGGTATTCCTGGCGAAGCTGCTGACTTTCACCCAGATCTACAGGAACGATGTTTGATTAGTTCACTTCATTTAAATTATTTGATACCATAATATTACATTTGCTTAAAGACTTACGCCTGAAGGATCGAGTTTCTCCACAATGTAGTTGGTGATTGGTGATCCACCATCGTCGTTGGGTGGTTTCCACGACAAGGTGCAGGTCTCAGGAGTGATGTCGCTAATATCCAAAGGTCCTTGTGGAGGAGATGGCTTGTCTGGAAAATCGAGATCAGCAAAGTTGAGCATCTCAGACTCCAGTATGATTTCGAAAGAAAACAGAAGATGTATACTTACCCACGACGAGGACCTTGCAAGATGCAGAATCTGTTCCAACAGTATTAACAAGGTGGATCGTGTAATTTCCAGTGTCACTTCTCTTGGCCTTCTTGTTGATAAACTGAGAGGCAACATCACTAGTATCAAACTTAATCCTGTCATCGGTAAGGACATCTTCTCCGTTAATGGTCCAGCTAGGTTTAGGTTTCGGATGGGCCGTGTATGGCACAGTAATGGTGAATGGCTCGCCAGCAATGACAGTCATGTCACGGATGCTGAGATCGCTGGTAATTTTTGGAGCGGAAGCAGGTGCGCTTGCGCGGATGGCGTCAGAGCTTGAACTCCATGGACCCTGACCAGCTGCGTTTACAGCAGCCACACGGAACTCATAGTCATGGTTCTCGATGAGGCCACCAACACGGTAGGTAGTGTCAGGAACATGAGCCTGAGTAGCCTTGACCCATTTATCCTCGCTGAGCAAACGTCTTTCAATTACGTATCCAGTGATGGGTGAACCACCATCGTGACGAGGTTTCGTCCAGGTGATGGTGATGCTGTCTTCGGTTGTCTCCACACCGCGTGGAGCTCCAGGTGCACCAGGAGGATCAAATGGATGTCTGGCTTTAATCGGGTCGATAGTCGTAGCTGGATCGGATGTTCCGTATTGGTTTTCAGCCATTACACGGAATTCGTATTCGCGACCAATAGTCAGGTTACGCACACGTACAAATGGCGTAGTGACGTAGCTGCTGACCTATTTGCGGAAGTAAAGAAGAATATTGGAATATACATTGTATAATATTAATAATTAAAATTAACATAAGTTAGGTGAGGTTATTGAAAATCGATTACTAATTACCTTTGACCACGTTGGAGAACGTGGTTCACGTTTCTCAATGACGTAGTTCGTGATCTCGCCACCGCCATTATCTTTAGGTGGATTCCAGTAGAGAGTAAGTGCATCACCGCCGAATTCATCGGCACGTAGATTCTCTGGTGGACAGGGACGATCCAGGACGCGAACATTAATGGTGGCCGTGTCAAAGCCAGAAGGATTACGCAACTGGAGACGATATTGACCAGCGTCGGATCTCTTAGAGTTCTTGACGACAAGACTGGCGTAGTCGTCGGCAAGCTGTTGATGAACTCTAGAGTCGGATTCGTCCTTGATGACATCATTAGCGAACCAGGTTGCTGTCGGTTTCGGGAAGCCAATATAGGGGACGTGGATTGAGAAGTCTTCTCCGGCACGTACGGTGATGTCGCGCACAGCGCCAAGGTCCATAACAGGTTTATTAGGTTGTTCCTCGATAACGATGGGGTTGCTCGGTTTGCTTGGGTCACTGTTACCCACATCGTTTACAGCTATTACGCGGAACAGGTATTCTTCGCCTTCGTTCAATTTAGGCACCGTGTATACATTGGTAGGTACTGGTGCTCCATTTACATCGGACCAATCGCTGTCGCCCTTGGCCTTCTTCTGGATTAAGTATCCTCTGATCTTGGCACCGCCATCGTTGCGCGGTGGCCTCCAAGACAGGGTCACAGAGTCCTTGGTGATACGATCCGCCTTTGGTGGTTCCGGAGCGTCCGGACGCACTAAGAATTAAATGAATCAGTTATACGTTAGTAATATTGAAGAGCCAACTTAAGGTAATCTATTTAGGACTTAGAAAACTTACGACGCTGGTGTCCGGCAGTGATGGGTTCGGTGGGCTTACTAGGTTTACCAGGACCCGCCTCGTTAACGGCAACCACTCTGAACTCGTACCTAGATCCCTCATGAAGATCCTGAACCGTGAAGGAGGTATTTGGCGTGGGATAATTGTTCACCTTCAGCCACTCACCGCCCCGCTCACGTTTCTCAACATAGTAACCTGACAAAAAAAAACAAACAGATTATCATGTCTTCTAATTAAAAAAAATTTATTAATAACTTTATTATAAGCGACTGTTACCAGTGATAGGCTTTCCACCAGTGTTGATTGGTGGATTCCATTGGAGACTGCAACTATTAGGCGTGTAACCAAGAATTTCAGGTTGGCTTGGTGCATCTGGTGGATCGAATGGACTCTTGGCAACGACAGGTTTGCCATCGAGAGGTTCAGAAACGCCATACATATTCTCAGCGCGAACCCTGAAGACATATCTACGACCTTCCGTAAGTCCCTTGGCAGTGAAATGGGTCGTGGCACAGTAACCAGGTACTTGGCGCCAGTTCTCTGCACCATAATCGGAAACCTCAACAATGTAATTGGTGATGTCTGATCCTCCATCATCGGTTGGTGGACTCCAGGATAGGGAGACAGTTTCCTGTGTGGTAGCAGTGTACTGCAATGGACCTCTCGGTGGACCAGGTTTGTCCACAACGATAACCTCGATATCAGCAGAGTCTTTTCCATACTCGTTCTTCGCGGTCACGGTGTACTTGCCGCCATCATCCCTGACGGATTTCTCGATCAGCAGCACCGTATGATCGCTCTTTGTTTCAGTCTGGAGATAATTAATAATTATAAATTGGAATTTTTATTACTATATACCTGGACTTTATAATAAATTTACTTACGGATACGCGAAGTGTTTCTGTAACTCTGGTCGAATTTTTGGTCCAGTCGACGGTCGGTGTTGGAGCCCCAGAGAGAGGAATGTTAATATTAATTGGCTCACCAGCCCTAACCTTGATTTTGCGACCAATAAGAGCATCCAGGTAAAGCTTGGGCTTCTCCTTCATCGGCTTAGCCGTGAAGACGGATGAAGTGTCACTAGGTTTGCCAGCACCAGCTGCGTTAATGGCTGATACTCGGTACTCGTACTGATGTCCTTCAGTTACGTGGTCGTCGTAGTATTCATTATTTCTGACTGGTTCCTTGTTCACCTTTATCCAGCGACCGGTAGCTCTGTCACGACGCTCGATGTCGTAACCAATGATTGGAGATCCTCCGTTGCTGATTGGTGGAGACCACTTGATCTTGATGTGATCTTTGTCAGCATCGACGCATTCAGGCTTACCAGGTTGGCCAGGTACCACTGTAACGAAACAGTATAATGACATTTTTATAAATAAGTTTATCAAAGATTGGGAAATTAATTTTTTGCGTTATTACAATTGCATAGGAATACAAACTTACCAAACTGGTTTTTGGCGACAACTGGACGATCAGTATTCAGAGGATCAGAACGACCTTGAAGATTTTCAGCAGACACGCGGAATTCATATTTGGTGCCTTCAAGGAGTCTGGGTACGGTAGCATGATTATATTTCGGGTTAACATAAGTAACAGCTGGTACCCAACCACCACCATGCGTGAGATCACGTTTCTCGATGACGTAACCAGTGATTTCACTGCCTCCATTATCCTTAGGTGGTTTCCAGGACAGAGTAACGGATTGGCTTGTGATTTCTTCGTATTGCAGAGGACCTTCTGGTGGTCCGGGTCTGTCTAGGACAATGAGCTGGAAGCTACCCTCGTCGCTTCCACTGCTGTTCTTCAGCGCCAGATGGTATACGCCGGAGTCGGACCTCTTGGCATTAACCGTGTGAACGATGGTGTGATAACCAATAGACGTAACTGTGGTTCTTTCGTCAGTGACCAAGTTTCTGCTACCTACTGTCCAGGTAACCTCAGGGGTAGGTTCACCCACGAAGTCGATATCAACATGGAAGATGAGACCAGCCTTAATACGGATGTCCTGCAGGGGTGTCTTAATTTTGGGTGCAAGATAACGTGCCTTGGCAGTCACAAGATCACTAGGTTCGGATGGTTCGGATTGTCCAGCAGTGTTCACTGCGATAACGCGGAACTCGTATTCCTGACCCTCGGTCAGGTCGGGAACGGTAGCATTGTTCTGACCTGATGGAACGTGAACAGCGTTCACCCAGTATGGACTACCCTTTTCTTTCTTTTGAATAATGTATCCGGTGATTGGTGAACCACCATCATTCTTTGGAGGCGTCCAGTCGAGGTCCACGTGATCCTTGTCCCAGTCAGTAACACGGGGTTTGCCAGGTGCATCAGGTTCATCAAACTCGTTCTTGGCGATGATGCTTTTACTCGTTTCCAAAGGCTCGGATTCACCGATGTTGTTCACAGCTTTGACACGGAAGAGGTATTCCTTGCGGTGGACCAGTCGAGTTACCTCGTGATTTAGCAAGATGCTCATGCCAGCATCTGACCATGTTCCTCGGGATAGATCCATCTTTTCAATGACGTAGTGAAGGATGGGGCTACCACCATCGTCAAGAGGAACTCTCCAAGTCAAGTGGCAACTCTCCTTCGTGATACCACTGACATCGAGAGGTTTCTCTGGAGGTGCTGGTTTGTCCAAGACTGTTACTGTTGCACTCGCACTGCAGCTACCCAGGTTGTTCTCTAAGGTGAGGGTATAACGTCCGCCATCAGAGCGAACAGAGAAAGGAATTTCGAAGCTCGTGTAAGTATTGCTAGTGTAGATCTCATGACGTGTGTCGGCTTCGACAGGGGTACCATTGATGGTCCATTTGGCAGTAGGCTTTGGAGAAGCCTCAATGGGGATGTTGTAGCTGATCTTCTGTCCAGCACGGACAACCAAGTCTCCAAGAAGATGTTTGTCGAAGGAAGGCGCCAAGAAGCGAGGCTTAGCGACAATCGGTGCAGAGGCTTCCGAAGGTTCACCGGGTCCTCCCTTGTTTACAGCGATCACCCTGAATTCATATTCCTGGCCTTCGGTCAAATCGGGTACAGTACCTTTAGTCTGGTTTCCAGGTATCTCAACAGCCTTCTCCCACTGTCCATAGCGTGGCCTCTTTTCGATGATGTAACCAGTGATTGGAGATCCTCCATCTTTCTTGGGAGGAGCCCATTCCAGATCAACGTGATCTTTGTCCCAATCGGTAGCGACTGGTGCACCAGGTTTGTCTGGTTTGCCATATGGATCCTTGGCCGTGATAGCTTCTAGACCAGTTAATGGAGCAGATTCACCCTGTTTGTTGACAGCGCGTACTCTGAAGTTATAATCATGACCTTCGATGAGATGGTCGACCCTAACATGGGTGGAAGCAGCCTCTGCGACAGGTACCCATCGCATGCTCTCAGTGTCCATCTTTTCTACGATGTAATACTGAATCTCTGAACCGCCATCGTCCTTTGGTGGCCTCCAGGTTACGCTGCATCCATTCTTGGTAATGTTGTCAATCTTAAGTGGACCCTCTGGTGGTGATGGAACATCCAGAACAATCACATTGAGAGTGGCCGTATCTCTACCATTAATATTCTTTGCAGTAAGGGTATAGACTCCAGAATCGGAGCGCTTGGCTTCCACGATCTTAACTTTAGTGTTGTAGTCTTCATTAACAATCTTGATACGTTCGTTGGCTACAACCGTGTCGCCTTTAAGAGACCACTCCTTGGATGGAGGAGGTTCACCAATGACGGGAACGTCAAAGTCGAAGAATCCTCCGGCTTTCACCTTCACGTCAAGCATGTATTTGCGGTCGATCTTGGGCGGCAAATTCTTGGGTCGTGCAATGTGTGGTTTAGTCGCGTCTGAAGGCTCACCAGGTCCAGCCTTGTTAACCGCCCTTACACGGAACTCATACTGAGTGCCTTCGATCAAATCAGGCACCTTACCACGGTTGACGTCGCCCTCAACCTCAGCACATTTCTCCCAGTCTGGGCTGTATTTGTCGCGCTTCTCAATGATGTAACCACTAATAGGTGAGCCACCATCTTCGGTGGGTCTATCCCACTGCAGCTCAACAAAGTCGGTATCGTAGTCACGGATTTCTGGAGTACCAGGTTTACCAGGCTCATCAAATGGATTTTTAGCTTCAATACTCTGGCTGGTAGTGAGTGGCTCAGATTTGCCTTGCTTGTTAACGGCACGAACACGGAACTTGTATTTATGTCCAGGAATTAAACCGTCAACATCCAGATGAGTCTGAGGTCCATCGGTCTCTCCAGCAGGTATCCATCTTCCGGAAGCTTCGTCCATCTTTTCGACGACGTACTTCTCGACCGGTTGGCCACCGTCGTCTTCAGGAGGTTTCCATGAGAGTTTGCAACCCTCTGCGTGGACGTCTGAGACCTTCAGTGGTCCCTGAGGCGGGCTGGGCTTATCCAGCACGATAACATTGACGTAAGCGACGTCCTTACCATTGACGTTCTCGGCGGTTACGGTATACTTGCCAGATTCAGCACGAGTAGCCATCCTGACGTTGAGATTGGTATTGTACTCGACGTGTTTGACTTTGACGCGTTCAGAGGAACTAACTTCCCTGGTGCCGAGCAACCACTTAGTTGTAGGTGCCGGTTCACCAGTGACTCTTACGTCGAAACCGAAGTTCTGTCCAGCCTTGATCTTCACCTCGATGAGGTTCGTGCGGTCAATCTTCGGAGGCTGGTTGCGCGGCTTGGCAATGATGGTCGGGGTGGCGTCGGATGGTTCACCAGGTCCAGCCTTGTTAACTGCTCTGACACGGAACTCATAGGGCTGACCTTCGATCAGATCAGGTACTGTTGCCTTGGTCTGATCAGCTGGTACTTCCAAAGCCTTTTCCCATTGGCCATATTTGTCTTTCTTCTCAACAATATAACCTGTTATTGGTGAACCGCCGTCGGAGATAGGTGGAGTCCACTTGAGGTCAACATGATCCTTGTCCCAATCCGTAGCTTGAAGATTTCCTGGCTTACCAGGCTCATCTAAGATAAGAAAGTAATATATGATGATCTCACTCATGGAAAATACTCTTCAATACAACTCGAATAGGGTTTTTTTGTCAAATCCTTACCAAACGGATTCTTCGCGATAATGGACTCTTCCGCAACCAAAGGTTGGGATTCGCCTTCAGCGTTAACAGCGGCAACACGGAATTTGTACTCCTTGCCAGGTGTCAGGCCGGTGACCTCAGCATCTAAAAAATAATAAAACATATAAGCATTCATATTCAAATATAAATAATAAAACCTCATAAGTGCTACCTCATGGTGTACGTACTTGGTTCAGTGGATCTTGCACAGGGTACCCAGCATCCGGTCTCCGGATCCATCTTATCAACTTGATAATATTCAATGGGAGTGCCACCATCATCTTTAGGACGCTTCCATTTGAGTTTACATCCTTCCTTATGAATGTCGGATATTTGAAGAGGTCCTTCTGGTGCAGTTGGTTTGTCGGTCACAGTGACTTTGATCGTAACGCTATCCTTTCCGGAATTATTGGTGGCGGTGACAGTGTAGTCACCACTATCACCACGTGCAACAGGACGGATCACGAATTTGGTATTGTAATCAACATTTTCAATCTGGATATTCTTTCCAGAGTGCAATGGAATTGCACCGTAGCGCCACTCGATACTTGGTGGAGGTTCACCGATGACGTTAGCATCGAATTTAAGAGTAGAACCCGCCGACAGTGTGACATCACGTAGATTGCGTCGGTCAATCTTCGGAGCCAAAAAGCGTGGTTTGGCAGTAAAGGTCTTACTAGCCTCCCCTGGTTCCGACTGACCGGCCTTGTTCAGAGCGATTACGCGGAACTGATAGTCATTTCCTTCGATCAATCCATGAATCAAAGCTTGAGGTGTAGCGGTGTTGGTCTCCAGAGCTTTTTCCCACATAGAACTATACTTGTCTTTCTTCTCGATGATGTATCCAGTGATCGGTGAACCACCATCACTAACTGGTTCCTTCCAGATCAAGTCAACCTGGTTAGCGGTCCAGTCTGTTGGTTCTGGAGCTCCTGGTGCACTTGGTACAGCTATAAAAAATAAATTAATGAATATGATGATCAAAAATATATATGATATGTAAGTATAGAAAACATTTACTGAAGGGGTCCTTGGCAATGATGGATCCGAAGGTTTCCAGTGGTTCGGATTCACCCTCTTTATTGAGAGCCTTTACTCTGAATTTATATTCATGGCCTGGAATCAAACCATCCACCTTCATTTCGGGGTTGGTGGTCTTGCCCACCGGAAGCCAGACTCCTGTATCTGGATCGAACTTCTCAACCAAGTAACCTTCGAGAGGTTCGCCTCCATCGTCCTTGGGTTTCTTCCACTTGAGAGTGCATCCATCCTTGTGGATGTCAGATACTTCCAGTGGTCCTTCAGGCTTGCTAGGCTTAGCTAGTTGATTAAGAAATTGGAACATATTATTGTTGCAAATCTTTGGACAGTCTAGTACGTATAAATATTAGGGTTTGTACTTACAAACGACAGTCACTTCGACCTCGGCAGTATCAGAACCATACTGATTGACAGCAGTGATTTTATAAACTCCGGAATCCTTGCGTTCAGGTTTGTCATTGAAGAACTTGGTATTGTAGGGAACATTCTCCACTCTACGGTAGCTGGTCTGCTGGATACTCTTATTGTTGATGACCCAGTTGACATCAGGTGCAGGTTCACCAATAACCTTGACGTCAAAGTGGAAACATTCACCCTCGCGAACAGTAAGGTCGCGCAGATTCTTCCTATCGATCTTCGGTGGCACTGCGATTGAAAAAAATAATTTTGTGTTTCAAAAAATCGAAGTAATTGTCAGTAAAATCAAAATTGAGACACATACATCTTCGGCATTTCGCAATTACAGATTTGCTGGCTTCAGAAGGTTCACCAGGTCCAGCAGCATTGACAGCCTTAACACGGAATTCGTACTCAACACCCTCATCAAGATTATCAGCACGACCCTTGCACTCGGGTCCACTGATCTCTGCAGCCTTGAACCAACGTGGAGAACCCTTCTCGCGTTTTTCGATCACATAGCCAGTGATTGGAGATCCACCGTCCTTAGCAGGTGGAGTCCATCTGAGGTCAACGTGATCTTTGTCCCAATCAGTAGCCTCAGGACGGCCAGGTGCGCCTGGTTCATCTACATAAAAAAGAAGCAGATGAGTCGATATTCGTCAAAAAATCTTGTGCAAAATAAAAATTGGAAAAGTGATTTCATACCGAATGGATTCTTGGCAATGATACCATGTTCAGTCTCTAGGGGCTCGGACTCGCCCTCAGCATTGACAGCCGCCACCCTAAACTTGTATTCCTGCCCAGGTACGAGATTTTCTATCTCCATATTAGGTTCCTTAGTGCGTCCTACAGGAATCCATCTTCCAGACTCGGTATCCATCTTCTCCACAACATAATGGTCGATCGGAGCACCACCATCGTCTAGAGGAGGCTTCCATTTAAGCTTACAGCCTTCCTTGTGAACGTCGGAGACCTTAAGCGGTCCTTCCGGTGTTCCAGGTTTATCTAGGACAATGATTTCGATAGAAGCCTCATCTTTTCCGGAGCCATTTTCTGCCTTAAGGGTGAGGGTACCACAGTGGGCTCTAGTGGCTGAGGAGACAATGAACTTGGTCTTGTAGTCCTCTACTTCAATGGTCAAGCCGTCGCTGGAGTCCTGCTTGGCCTTATTCAAGAACCAGGTCTTACTTGGAGGAGGTTCACCACTGACCTTAACATCCAAGCGAATATGATTTCCAGCTTTAACGGTAAGGTCTTTGAGAGTACTGCGATCGATCTTAGGTGCAGCGTAACGATCCTTGGCCAAGAGAGTATCACTGGCTTCACTAGGTTTACTCTCTCCACCCTTATTAACCGCCTTTACACGGAATTGATATTTCTGACCTTCAATTAGGTCAGCGACTTTACCCTCTGTTTTGTTTCCGGGAACTTCAGCAGCCTTCTGCCACTTTCCATATTGGTCTTTCTTTTCGATTATATATTTCTCAATAGGTGCACCACCGTTGTCCTTTGGCGCTGTCCATTTAAGATCCACATGGTTTCTATCCCAATCTTTAAGTTCTGGTTTACCAGGAGCATCCGGTGCAGAGTATGGATTCTTAGCAGTGGTCGGAATTGTCGTCTCCAAAGGTTCGGACTCTCCCTCAGCATTAACGGCCTTCACTCGGAACTGATAATCCTTGCCCTCGTTCAAACCACTAACATCCGCTTCCGGTGTCTTACTGGTACCACATGGTACCCAGCGACCGGTCTCAGTGTCCATACGTTCAATGAGGTAATGATCTACAGGTTCACCGCCATCATCCTCTGGTTTCTCCCATTTCAGTTTGCATCCTTCTGCCGTCACATCGGACACTTGCAGTGGTCCCTTTGGCTTGCTTGGTTTGCTCAACACCTGAGCATAAATAATATAATATAGATATAGACAAAATTGCCTTAGTAGAAAAATAACTAATTTATATTTCTGTACCTGTAGCTCAACATCGACCTGGTCAGTTCCACTGTCATTTTGAGCAATAACAGTGTATGTACCAGTATCAATCCTCTTCAATTTATTGAAGATGAACGTGGTGTGGTAATCCTCGTTCTCAATCTTCAACCGGTCCATGGTCTTCAAAATCGTGTCCTTAAGTTTCCAGGTAACCTTAGGTGCAGGTTCACCCTTAATATCAGCTTCCATCCTGAGCATTTGTCCGACGCGCATCACCTTCTTTTGAAGATTCTTACGGTCGATGCGTGGAGCAACTGTTCAAAGAGAAGAGATTAATCGTTATGGTATAATTATTAAAAACATTATATACTCTGTAGTAATAAAGAACTGTATACTCACGGAATCGTGGTTTGGCGATAACACTCTTTGACGTGTCACTAGGTTCTCCAGGTCCAGCTTTGTTAACAGCAACAATACGGAATTCGTACTCGTGTCCTTCTTCGATACCATCGGTGACCTTGGCCGCGGTACGATCACCAGGAACTTTAGCAGCATCAACCCACTGTCTGCCCTCTTTGTCGCGCATCTGTACAATGTACTTTTCAATTGGTGCACCTCCATCATCGACGGGTGGAGTCCATTCGAGATCAACAAAGTCTTTATCCCAGTTTTTGAGTTCAGGACGGCCAGGTTTCCCAGGTTCATCTGCAAGAGTCACAAGAATAGTGGATTTGTAGAACTGATAAATATAGACAAAGCTATCATTATATATGTTTAAAAATAGTACCGAAGGGATTCTTAGCGATGATGGACTTGTCTGCCTCAAGATCTTCAGATTCGCCTTCCTTGTTAACCGCCTTCACACGGAATTTGTAAGGCTTGCCTTCCTGAAGTCCCGTGACGTTTGCTTCAGGTTCCGTGGACCTACCACAGGGTACCCATTGTCCGGATAAAGGATCCAGTTTTTCGATTTCATAGTACTCTACAGGAGTACCACCATCGTCCTCTGGCTTCTTCCACTTGAGCTTGCATCCATGTTTGGTAACATCGGATACTTCCAATGGACCTTTTGGCTTGCTTGGTTTACCAAGAACAGTGATTTCAACCTCGGCAGTGTCTTCGCCGACCTCGTTCTTGGCCTTGATAACATATTTGCCAGTGAGTGCGCGCTTTGCCTTCAGGATGCAGAATTTCGTATTGTAATCCACGTTATCAATGTGAATAACATTGTCTGAGACGACTTCCTTATCCTTGAAGGTCCACGTAACAGTAGGTGCTGGTTCTCCAATAATGTTGACATCAAGGGTCAAAGTAAGGCCAGCCTTAATAGTTACGGGTTGAAGGTTGGTACGATCGATATATGGTTTCACTGCAATTGAATCCATCATTTAATTAATAGATGTAAAGTAGCTGATCAAAAGGATGATTATGTTAATAGGTTGCTAATACTCACGATAGCGGGCCTTGGCAGTATGCGGATTGGTAGCTTCACTAGGTTCTCCAGGACCAGCTTTGTTGACTGCCTTTACACGGAATTGATACTGATTACCTTCTTCCAGTTTAGGTACAATACCAGTACAGATAGGACCTTCAATTTCGGCAGCTTTTACGAAACTTGTACCAAACTTGTCCTTCATTTCAATGATGTATCCGGTGATTGGTGCGCCACCATCCCTAATAGGCGGTTCCCACTTAAGTTTGACCATGTTCTCCGACCAGTCTACGATTTCTGGTAGACCTGGTGCTGCTGGTGCATCTATAAGATGAAAGAATCCATGAAGTAACCATTAGAACAAACTATATCAAGATAAAAATAGATAACCTACCATATGGGTTCTTTGCCAAGATGGCGGTGTCTGTCTGTAATGGCTCGGATTCACCCTCTTCATTGACAGCCTTGACACGGAATTCATACTTCTTGCCAGGTTCTAGACCAGTGATAGTATGTTCGGTTTTCTCAGGATCAACGAAACCAGCAGGTACCCAGCGACCAGTCGTGGTATCCATCTTCTCGACGACGTAACTGGTCAATGGTAGACCACCATCATCCTTAGGTTTCTTCCACTTGAGCTTGCAGCCTTCCTTGTGGACGTCCGTCACTTCCAGAGGTCCTTCAGGTTTGCTGGGTTTGTCTATAAGGTATAAAGCAATTCTCATTATTACGTTACAAATTCAAATTTAGGCATAGGACTTTCTAGTTATATAAATACTGACCAAGGATAATGATTTCTACGTCGGCTTCATCTTCACCGGAGTCATTTACAGCCTTGATGGTATATTTGCCAGTAGCTTTGCGGCTAGTATTTGAAAGTTGAATCTTGGTGTTATAGTCCTCGTTGTCAATCTTGACATTGGCACTTGTTTCAAGGACTTTTCCAGCAAAGCTCCAGGTGATGGTTGGAGGAGGTTCACCCTTGACGTCGACATCCAACTTCACCAATTGACCAGCTCTTACCTTGACCGTCTGAAGTTTTTCCCGGTTGATGTGTGGCTTGACTGTTCAAGTAAATTAAAAAAAAAAATGTTATTTTACTCATAAAATTATATTTGTATTTATCTTAAGTTTATAATACTCACGGAATCGAGCCTTGGCAACGTGCGGTTTGGTTGGATCACTAGGCTCAGATGTTCCAGCCTTATTGACAGCTCTTACACGGAATTGGTAAGTAGAACCTTCCTTAAGACCAGGAACACGTGCTTTTGGTTGTGGGGAGTCTGTCACTAAAGCTTCCTCCCAATGACTAGTGAATTTCTCTTTCTTCTCAATGACATAACCAGTAATTGGTGCACCACCATTGTTTTTCGGTGGTTCCCACTTGAGATCCACGCGATCCACATCCCAGTCCTCGAATTCAGGTGTTCCTGGCTTGCTCGAGATATCTGTGAGAAGTATCGTTAATATTGATCATATACATATTAAGAAAAATAGCAAATAAAAAAAGAATAACAAAAAAGGATTAATACCATAAGGATTCTTAGCGATTATTGAACCATCTGTTTGCAATGGCTCGGATTCTCCTTCCTCATTCAGTGCCTTCACTCTGAACTCGTACTCATGGCCATCTTGAAGACCCTTGATTTCCATCTCCGGTTCTGTAGTACGTCCAACAGGAACCCAACGGCCAGTAGATTTGTCGAGTTTCTCAACCGCGTATCCGGTGATCGGTTTACCACCATCGTCTTCGGGTTTCTCCCACTTGACTTTACATCCATTTTTGGTGATGTCTGACACCTTCAAAGGACCCTTTGGTTTTCCAGGTGCAGCTACAAAAGACGTAAACATCTCAATTATTTATTCACCTTAAGACGCAAATTCAAAAAATGTACAATACTTACAAAGAACAGTAACTTCAACTTCCGCCTCGTCCTGACCGTGAGGATTCACTGCCCGAATTTTCCAGACACCAGTGTTCTTTCTGACAGAGTCTGTAATGCTGATCTTAGTATTGTAATCAACATTAACGATTTCAATATTTCCACCGGACTTGACTTCGGTATTCGCGTGTAACCAAGTAATCTCTGGAGGTGGTTCACCACGTACATCAACATCGTACTTAATAGGCTTACCAGCCCTGACAATAATCGGTTTCAAATTCGTGCGATCAATCCTTGGTTTAACTGTAAAAAATAATCATATAACTTTCAGTGAAATCGGCTAATAATAATCAGTAACACTTTAAAATGTTCAGACACCTACGTGCTTTGTGTTTGCAGATCTGCATCTTGGATGCGTCAGATGGTACTGAAGGTCCAGCCTTGTTCACAGCAATAACTCTGAATTGATATTCTCCACGTTCTTTAAGATCAGGTACCTTAGCCGCCAATTCATTTCCGGGAACCTCGATAGCTTTCTCCCAATCAGGCTTGTATCGATCTTTCTTTTCGATGATGTACTTTTCAATTGGAGCACCTCCATCATGCTCAGGTGCAGTCCATTTAAGACTGACGGATTCGTTATCGTAATCAGTGATTTCAGGAGTTCCGGGTTTAAGTGGCTCATCTACAGGATCATATTACGTGACTTGGATACTAATAGTCTAGTGTTTATTATTCGTTATAAATTTAGTTATACTTACCATAAGGATTCTTGGCGATAACTCCACGCTCGCTCTCGAGCGGCTCCGAATCACCTTCATCATTAATGGCAGTCACTCGGAATTTGTACTCGCTTCCAGGATTCAATCCAGTAACATCAAATTCAGTCTTTGGAGGATTTCCAGGTATTTTGCCAACCCTGACCCATTTTCCGGTCTTTGTATCCATCTTTTCCACCTCGTACTCTTTGATCGGGGATCCACCATCGTCTTCTGGTTTCTCCCATTTCACTTTGGCGGTAGTATTTGTCACATCAGATACTACCAATGGTCCTTTAGGTGGACTTGGTTTTCCTGAAAATTCAGAAAAAATGTTCATTTTAGGTAATTTTCTACTTTCTGTTTAAATTGCAGATAATGATAACGTATACTTACCAAGAACAGTAAGCTCAACGGTTTCTTCGTCCTTGCCATTAGCATTTTCAGCTATTAGAGTGTATTTTCCAGTATCCTTCCTGACTGCATTAATGATCGTGAAATCAGTATGATAGTCAACATTCTCAATCTTAATGCGTTCGGTATTTGTCAAGGGGATGTTGTCCCTCCAGATCCATTTGAGTTCAGGAGCAGGTTCACCGGTTACGTCAACTGCCCATTTATGAGTACGTCCAGCCTTGATTATAACAGACTTCAACGTGCTACGGTCAATTCTTGGTTTCACTGAAAATTTATGGAAAAGATAATTTTATAATTTTCTAACTCATGAGGCACATACTGATATAACAAATGATGATTTCGGACTTACGGTTCTTATGTTTGCAGAGATGGTTGTCAGTCGCGTCACTAGGTTCGGATGGCCCAGCCTTATTATGGGCTCTGACACGGAATTGGTAAATCATCTTCTCCTTGAGACCTTCGACCTTAGCTTCAGGAGTAGGATCAGAAGTCTTGGCGACTTCGATCCAATCAGGTGAGAATTTGTCCTTCATCTCCACGGTGTAGTGGGTTATTGGACGACCTCCATCGTTTTCAGGTTTGACCCACTTCAGAGATACGCTGACATTGTCGTAGTCAAATATTTCAGGTTTGCTAGGTTTGCCAGGCTCATCTGATAAGAATGATTAGAGGTTATTAATACGATGAAAAATTGTATATCATTTTAGAGGGAATCATCCTCACCATATGGATTCTTAGCGACGATGGGCTCATCGGTTTCAAGAGGTTCGGATTCGCCTTCCTTGTTAACAGCCTTGACACGGAACTTGTACTTTTTCTTAGGAGTCAAACCCTGGAATGTGAAGGAGTCCTCGTTAGGACCCACTTCTCCTGCTGGAATCCACCGACCGGTTTCCATGTCCATCTTCTCCAGGACGTATCCTGTGAGATCGCTACCACCATTATCCGCAGGTCTCTGCCATTTAACTTTGACATGATCAGCTCGAACTTCCTCGACCTTAAGTGGACCAGTTGGTGCCGCTGGTTTATCTGCAAGGAATAATTAAACCAGTTGCAGCATGTTGTTTATGACATATTAATGTTAAAATTTCATATGTTTAACAAATATTTACCGAGTACGACAACGTCAGCCACACTTTCACAAGT
Source organism: Syrista parreyssii (assembly GCA_030142615.1). Classification (NCBI taxonomy): domain Eukaryota; kingdom Metazoa; phylum Arthropoda; class Insecta; order Hymenoptera; family Cephidae; genus Syrista; species Syrista parreyssii. Next base: position 992,101 of record JARQTG010000346.1, read on the forward strand.
ACCAGAGCCGTTTTTCAATACCAATTTGTATTTTCCAGAATCAGGTCTCGCTGTCTTCCTCACGGTAAGAACGGTATTGCGTTCATACTTGTCAATGGTGATTCTCTCGGCAGAATCTTGAACAATTTCTTTTTCTCCCAGGAACCAGTGTACTTCAGGTTCGGGTTCACCGCCATACTTGATATCGTACTTGATAACTTGTCCCTTCTTGACAATCAGATTCGTCAGTTGATCGCCAATGATGTATGGTTTGACGAAGCGACATTTGGCAATTATGGGTTTGGTAGCATCGGATGGTTCACCAGGTCCAGCCTTGTTTACAGCCCGGATACGGAACTCATATTGAACTCCCTCCTTAAGTCCATCGATGGTAGCTTGCGTGATGTCACCCTCGATTTCTTTACCTTTGACCCATTCCTTGCCGAATTTCTCTTTGTACTCAATAATGTATCCCGTGATGGGTGCGCCACCATCACTTTCGGGTTTGGTCCACTTCAGATCCGCATGATCCTTGTCCCAATCCGTGACCTCCACGTTTCCAGGTTTTCCAGGTTCGTCTGCACGTTAGCGATTTATTAAAAAAATTTTCCTTCCAGTAATTTGGGAGTGAAAAACGATTAACAAAATTTCATCTTACCCCAAGGATCCTTAGCCAAAACTGGTTTGGCGAATAGTGCAGGCTCGCTAGAGCCGAGCTTGTTCACAGCACGGATACGGAATTTGTACTCCTTCTTAGGGGTAAGGTCTTCCACCTTGTACACATATTTCTCTCCGGCCTTGACCTCACCTACATTATCCCATTGCGACTTGAGACTCATATCTAAACGTTCGATTACATACATGGTAATCGGAGAACCGCCGTCATCCTTCGAAGGTTTGAACGAGACCACGCAAGAGGTTTGGAAGATTTCTGAGATGTTGACATCATTTGGTGGCGATGGGACGTCTAAAATATCAATATGAATGATTAACGAAAAACTGTAGAACAAATACGTAAATACAGGCAAACAAACAAATGATAATAGTACCTTGCATAACAATGTTGACATCCTTGATCTCCTCCCCTTGGCCATTTCCAATTTTGACTTGGTAAACACCAGATTGATCGCGCTGTGGCTTTTTGATTTTGTAAGTTACCTTGTCTTCACCGACAATAACCTCAACGTCCTTAAGAGGAAGTGGTTTACCGTCCTTGAGCAATTTAGCTTCTACCGGAGTCTGCTTAGTTCCGTCGACTAAAATATTTAATTATTATAATAATGAAGCGAATAATCATTTTAAGTAAAGTTAATATCTTGAACTGTGATGACATCCTTACTTTTGAATGGTACAACGAAAACGATGGGTGCACTGCAAGGTCCTTCGACCTTGTCCGGTATTTCAACAATTGGCTTGCTCTCTCCCTTCTTTACGGTAAGTTTACAGGAGCTGTTGAGTTGTCCACTCTCGCAAGTGATCTCGCCATCGTCTTCCATCTCCAACTTGTTGAAGACCAGTTGATGTTTACCACCACCAAGATTTTTAATCTCGATCCTCTCATTGGGCTCGATGGGTTTACCATTGAACAGCCAGTTGGCCGGAGCCGTTTGATCTTCAAGCTCAACATCAAGAACCAGCTTCTCACGTTCCACAGCCACCGTATCCTTGAGCTTCTTGTTGAAGCGATTGAGATCTAAACATATAAATGAAATTAATAACTGTCTCATTAATAAATATAACAACTTTGTACTTACAGTTAATAACGAGTTCTGCCTCTGTTTTATCGGCATTGCTCACACAAGAATAAAGACCAGCGTCAGTAACTTTGGCATCCTTGATAATAAGTTTCCTCTTGCGACCATCCTCCTTGACTTGTACCCTAATAATACAATTAAAAGAATTATAAATAAATAGGACGAAAAATTGTCACATCAATTTTCTTCTATGAATCATTAAATCTTTACCTCTTGTCAGGAACGATCTCCTGATCACCCTTAAACCATTTCACGTCGCCGCCGGCATCATCGAGCTCACATTGTAAAGTAACCGTCTCCTTCTCAATTAATTGTTGATGTTTCAGGACCTTGACGAATTTGTATGGGTACTCTGCAGAGATGTACGATGTTATTATCCAATCATTCAATTAACTAAGGTCTTACCAGGATACTCACCAATAATAGTAAGAACCGTTTCTGTCTTGTCCGTCTGTTTATTTATTTTACAGCAATATTCGCCGCTATCCTCGAGATTTGCACTTCTAATGCTAAGCCTGCAGACGCCAGACATATCCTTCGATATGCTGTAGACGTCACCGTCCTATAAAAATACATTGATCATTATAAATCTCAATTAATCAATCCAACTACTAAACAAATTATAATTATAACAAGTAGTTCTTACCTCAAGCTTGGTTTTACCCTTGTACCAGGATACCTGTGCAAGATTGGAACTGACTGTGCATTCCATATATGCCTCATGCTTGGTAAATCCACTGGTTTTCTTGGACAATGGTTTTGTGAAGGTGTACGATGGGTCAGGTTCTACAAGTGTATTATAAGTTGGTGAAAAGTTTATCAATCAGAAGACTAACATTGATATCTAATGAATTATCCCAGTACCGTCAACGTTGAGGAAAGCTGTAGAAGATACACCACTGATGTCAATCGTATACTTTCCGGTATCCTCCACTTTGGGACCCACGATGATGAGCTGGTAGGAGTCGTCCTCGTTCTTGAACTTGTATTTCGCTGATGCGAACAATTCCTATGGATGCATTTATTAAGATTATAAAACAATATCGAAACAGGTTATAATGAATCCAGAACTTTCCACAGTTCCATTCAATCCTCCTGCTTGTATGCTTGGAAAAAAAATGGCATTACCCAGACTGTTATTATTATTGATTTGTATTATTATTTCGTTTTTTTTTTACAAAATACTCACGTCTTTGCGGAAGAACCATTTTGGCTTACAGTTGGGCTTGCTGAAGTTAGCTTCGAAAACGACCTTCTTGTCTTTACCCTCCTTGGCGTATTGGTCTACCAGCGGCTTCAGGAAGGACTCTGATTTCTACGCGCGGGAAAAAAAAGGATATCGATTAGTTCCCGACGATGGCTATGGCGAGCTCGCTCGAGACAATATCCCGTGCGACAAGTGTCAGTTCTGCATAAAAAAAATCGCCAAAAACTTCCAGCCGTAATACGCGCGTGAAAAACGCAAAAGGCCTCCTCGAGGAATAACTGGAGGAAATAGAAAATACGCTGAGAGTTCGTGTAAAAGAAAATCCGAAAATCGGAAAAAGAAAAGCAAAATTGAAAAATTGCGATTTCCAAGAAGTTTAAGGTCTATGCATGCTCGATGCTGTTAGACAAGTTGAAGTGGTTGCGAACGTTTTATGGACAGAGCAAAAGAAGTTTTTGCGGCTTTGCTGCAAAATTCTCAAAATACCCCAAAAATATCATCCAGAGGGACCTCGTAAAAATATTCAGCAAAAAAAATAGAACTACCCGCGCAATGCGTACAGAGACGGTAACAACATCGAAGTACGACGAAGAGACTTTAGAGATCCCAGATTAATAAAAGTCCATACACGATAACTCAAGACCCGCGTATAATTATTACACTACGTAACTCAAATCTCCTCTCGATACCTCAAACACTCTGGGATCCCTAAACAGTGTGAGAAATACTAAAAGATGTCAACAAAAGAACATCTGTGAATCAGAAAGTGAAGAACAGTAAGACAAGGCTAGAGAGAAAGAAGATTTTCAAAGAGACATTCGTGACGAGGGATCATAATTCAAAATGTTCAAATTCCTGATGAGCACCGTTAAGTGCAGACGACAAAAATGTGGATTTGTTAATCCATGACAGAAGATGATGCAATAGAAGAAACTCAAGAGAAAGAATAGACCAAGAAGTACGAACGGCATACAGGAAGTAGAAGATGAGGTACGGATGAGCGTGGATGCTGTAAGATCCGAGATGTAATGAGATGAGATCAAAGAACAAAAAAGGTAAAGACCAAGAAAACGATTTAACATAACGAGTATGCACAAATAAATAGAGAAGACAGAAGTCACTTGAACGTCTAAAATAAATCTAGACCGGAAACCGGTGAATCGGCGAACCTCCACCTTGCAGAAGTGATGCAGGACCGGCCAGTCGGGAATTAATTCGGCCAGCGATGGCCTACGCGATCCACTATTCTAGAAATAATAAACGCGTCCACGATAACATCCCGATCGGCGATCAAAATTTCGCGCATTTTGATCTGGCCTGTACACCATTAAGTTCACTACGTTCGATCGAACGCAGTGAAGACAAAAACAAAAGTCTCGTTGCAATTGCATCTTGTGCTCGCAATTACTACAACGCATTGGACAATCGACACGGCAAAGTGTCGTGTGACATCGCGTGATAAGAGAAATGAATTAGCAACGATACTTTACTCCTTAAACATATTACTCGATAGCATCAAAAATACATAACAGTGACAACAGTAACACGACAATAAAGAAAACGTCAACAAAGTACGAAACAATAATTTCTCTGAATAACAAGACAAAGGAATTAATCCCCATGCAGCCTAAGGGGTCTGGTAAGCCTGAAAAGACAGAAGCAACAAGGCGACAGTGCTGGAAGCGTTACGAAATCTTTGCACAACTGTATAACAAGAATTAATAGAAAAACAGACTTTGACGTGGTGAGGGTTAGAAATTGGAATATTGGGTATTTGCATTGCATACAATTTTCCTCTTCCTCATCAGCGACGATACTTGCATTAGCCCATCGTTTATCGTTTCGTATCTATGTCTTACGTCAGACTGATTTCCTCAAAGGATGGTCTTTTTCTTTTTAATTTATTATTTTAGTCATGTCGTTTACATCCGTGTTAAATGTCAGCCGAGATATCAGCACGAGGCACAGATGCGATTCGGGCATTATTATTTGTATATCAGGGCCCAACAAAAATTCTGGATACTTCTGGGTACTGGATTTCAGGAATTTTTAATCTGACATTTGGATTTCAGGATAAAAGGCTGCTCTGCTTAGGCTTGAATCGAACTGATTCTAATCTGATGTTAAATCGAACCTTCTCTTTGGGACGGACCACTAGCTTGGGCCAGTCGTCAATTAGCTCCTGCAAACTCGGCTTGCGCTGGATGTCGAAGACGTCCTACATGCCCGACACACACATAACAGGTTAGGTGGGACTAAAGTCCCTCTTTTAAGGCTCGTTCCTACCGAACCGCCATCGGCGAAGAAGCATATTCTAGTCGAAGGTGTCGTTACGTGATAGAAGATCGAGTCTATACTTTTTTTTCTTTTTTTTTTAATACTTTTTTTTCAACGACACATTCGCAATGGTCAACCCGGTAGGACGACGAGTTAAAATTTTTACTGCGAAACGTTTTTTTTTTTTTTTACTTAGAGGTAATGCTTGCTTTTTTTATATTGATTTACTTACTAGCACTCAGCATATATACGTATTTATATACAAGTGTTAGACACACGTATGCATATATGCACGTGTGCTTAGTTTATTTTTTTTTATTGGTACTCGGTATTGATTGATTACTGGAGAGCGAAACGGATGGGTGATGGGAATTTTTGGCTAATTTCTAATTACGATTATTCCAGCGAGAATATACAGTAGTCTACTGCAAATGGCATACGTAGAACGTGAAGTTTTTCAATTGTTAATAAGAAGAGCCAAAATTTGAATTTCTGTACGAGGAAGGAAAAGCATAATAAAGAAATAATAATAACTTACTAAGGACAATACCAATTACTAAGCGTACGCTGCCTACTGATAATTATGAAGTACAAAGGTTCTACGAAATGTATTGCGTCAACTACGTTCAGGCTCGGATGTCAGAGCTATCGAAGACTCAGTCTTTTATGATTGATTTTATAAAAATAATAATTCCCGGTAAATATCAGCTACGAAGATTTTCCAATTAAATTTTCGAAATACGTTACTGCCGGAATTCACTGTTCGATCAAAACAATTAATAAGACCGAGCCATCCGTCTGGCCGTCCGCGCGCTACGAAATTCAAGGCAAAGCATTATCTGTAAGTACGAATGTACAAGATGATAAAATGATATCGAGTACCATTGATTAGTGACGGATTAACGGAATCGGATAATGGGACACGAGCGCGTGAATTTGATGGAAATTGAAAAAAAAAAATTATTAACATTAAATAAAGTAAAAAGAAAATATAAAATAAACTGAACGAACCTGTCAGTATTTTATAACGGAGCAATGCAATGCACTGGAATCGAAGCGCAGTGCAATGCAAATGAAATTCTACACGGTGACAATAAGAATTCGGATATGTCTCGCCGAGCTCATGCCGTTCGGGAGGAGGTCAAAGGTCACGGGTTAAGAATATCTGCATCCACTACTGAAGATGAGCCTCCATCGATGGCCCAGAATGCAACAAAAAAATACGAATAATCGCGTCGATTATGTTAGAATTTCGAAATGTGATTATCGCGACACGAATTTTCTTTGTCTGTATTATAAATGTTCAAATAATTATCTGACGACAGGTACAGATAGTAATGTACCAAATGCTCTCTAGCGCTAACTAGCTTGGAAATAGAAGAGAGTGAAAGAATTCTAAAAAATGGAAAAAAAGGAAAATAAAGAAAAATTATTGGCACGGAACACGAACTGTTTAGGGATAAGTATCGTGATATCTTATAAGTGTATGAAAACCTGCATCCTGCCGACGCAGTGCAGTGTGGACTCGTTTAGTATCAAGCCAGCCAAGCAACGCGAAGATCCTCCCAAAGTGAAATCCTGATAGTGATCGGAGATGAAATTCATCATCGAGTATTCAGCACCGTATCAGTCGCCTGCATCCATACGATCCTCCGTCCCTTTGTCCTCGTGAATTTTTATTTCAACCGTCGCTTTCAATGCTAATTAAAGAAAATAATAAAAAGAAAAAGGTGGATTCGTAGATGAGCGTCAGAATTTCATAAGTTTTAATCCAGGTATCGAGCATCATTTCTTTAACGTACAATTGATAAGTAAAGGTATTTTATCCTGTCGCTGATATACGAAACGGCCTTAAGGATACAATAGGATTTTTATAAACGCACCCGCCTTAAGTGGGTGGATCAGTATTTCCCAGAGTCTCGAGGCGTACGCGTCGTTCAGGCTTGTCTGGTCGAGAGGCAAATAAAAGCTCAAGAAGCTCACATTGCACTGCAGCTTAACGACGCTTAGTAACGAGACGGCACAATAAACGTAAACACGTAACAGGAACTGTCAAAAAACAGAAGGGCCACGAGTCGTTAGGACACTGTGATGTCAAGGAGCAAAAATCCAGATAAAACACAGTATATGTACACACTGGCCAATCATACGTAACGTCTTGTCTCGAGCTCAGAGGAGTTTGCGATCATCGCGATTCTGAATTCTGATTGATTCTGGTTACGAATTGGACAACTCAGTCGTGACAGTAGGGCGCGTCATGGAGACTCATCGTTATGTAGCTGATCGCTTTTAAAACGTCGCCCTAATAGGGGCTCGTGATTATTCAATAAAAATGTGTACCGATAAGCTTCGATTTGTCGCAATCAAGTCGATGGACTCTGCGGACAGTTTGAGGATGATTAATTAGGATAATGATTTTTTTGTCTTTTATGAGCCTTTCTGCAATTTCCGCGAAGCCACGAGAACGCGGGAAATTTAAATAGTCGTCCGAATCACGAAATCATCTCGTGTCCAAGTACCGAAGGTATCCGAGGATAATGAATTATTTCGTATAATTCAATCTCTCGTAATGAGTTCGAAGAAATTGTAGAGGGCGTTGTATTTATCTCTTGATTTTAAGTTGGGGTTGTTTGAAACCTTTAGCCAGCTCCAGTGGGCCTGCCCTTTCTTGTCTAGGGATACTCGACAGATCTCCTCTCCTTCAGCCACGATCACTATTTCATCTCCGTCCTGGTACCAGCCGGTCTCGTATCCTTCTGAGCCTACCAGCGGCTACGAAGAGATCTCATGCTAAGGGTGCGCGACGTTACCCGACGATGATCTTCAGGTAAACCGTCGTCGAGTAAGGAGCCCACCCATGAAACTTGCGAACCTAACAATACTTTCGAAATGGCCAGACATGGGCTTGAACTCTATTACTCGCTGACTGGACTGTACCAGACTAGGCTGTAATGAGCTAGCCGAAAATATAGAAATTTGATTTAAAAAAAAAATACGATGATTTAATATTTTTCTCGGATTATCTGGCAAGCTGGTCTCTCCTGTGAGAACGAGACATTACGTCGTTACGTCGGTAGATCGGTACACCTGTTGAAAATATGTAGGACGCGCCGCGGTTCTCATCGCGGCGATGTTAGTCACGTGCGTATCTCATCCACATATTACATCGCTATATACAGCATATACAAAATATACATATTTACATACATCGAATCACGTACACAAGGTGCAACGATTATCACAACCAAGACAATGTTGATAAAGTTCGATCGTCAAAACGAACGAACTTTTTTCATTTTACCTGTCGTCACTTCACGTTCCCGAACAGATTATTTTTATCTCTCTCTCGAATTTCGAGAAATCGCGTCAGCTATATTGTCACCTAGATATCAAGGAAGACCAAGAATCACGTACCTTCTCGACTTTCTTCAGAGCTGGCATAGGTTTCTCCACCTCCTTCAGGTCCACCTTCTCCTGATCGGCTTGCTCCCTTGCCCACTTTTCGTACTTCCTCTTTTTCAGCATGGCGCGGAAGTCCATGCCGCTGGCGTCTGTTTAGAAATGTATAATTGTGATAAGAGAATGTTGATTACATTGACAATGTTATACTTAATAAGATTCTTACCTGACACGTAAAGCTGCATCTCGGCAGAGTCTTCGCCATGGATGTTGCTCACGACGATCTTGTAGGTACCCTCGTCGTTGGGTTTCGTCTTCCTCATGCAGAGGGTGATCGTGTTGGTCTCCGAGTCCGTGAAGAACTTAAACCTACCTCCCTCAATGATTTCGGTGATACCCTTGTAGAACTTGAAGGTGGGTGCAGGATTACCCTCAACCGCGACAGTGAGGTAAGCCGTAGAATCTGACAAAAATTTAAAAATATACTTGAGTCTGCGACAAGAATATATGATATTTATTACTAGGTAGTTCAAGTACCTTCCACGGCGGAGTAGGTCTCCTGCACGTCGACAATCTGAGGTGGTCCACCTGGTCCGACATCGCGAAGAGGTGTGCTGGGCTGGTTGATTTTATTTTCCAAGTCCGCCACGCTGGGTCTCCTGACGTCCGCGCTGGGACGACGCCGCTGCGAAGAATAGACGTTCAAAAACTATTCTCCAGGAATTTCAATAAAATCTCGAAGTGAACGATGTCAATGACTCTTACAACCACCTACCTGGACAATCTCATCCAGACTTACCAATTCATGTCATCCTCTGTGTCAAATTTATCAAAATAAATAACCGTCATTTTGATGTCATCGAATATATCGCATCGTTCACTCGAAATTATCATTTGAAATGATTTTAGTAACGGTTCACTAGTGTTTGAGGGTTACTGAATTAGCACAAAGTACCAAATCAAACAGTTAGACACAAATTAGTAGGCTTGGCGTGCAGTTAGCACGTACTATTCAGCAGATAATCAGGTTTGGCGGTCCGATTCTACCGTTCCGCCAGTGTCTCCACGACCGAACGACAGAATCGATTGAGCGACTTATCGAAGGATCTTCCGATTCGATTAAAATCGATCGCGAGCTTCGCAAAGAAGTCCCTTGAAACGTAGAGCGTTAGAAAACATACAGGACATGTTATAAAAACAATAGGAGATACAGGATAAATAACGTCCTGGGAGTTTGTGTATCTGGTATACTGATATAGGTTATGTTCAAATGTCGTGTGAGGATATATTTATATATACATATGGGGTTTATAGTATATGATAGTCGTCATAATGGTGAATGTAACATATGACAATGAACACGTATAATGGAAAATTGATTGTACGAATATCAATAAAGAAATGTATAATGGCGTTGTTAGGTAGCGCAAGCTGATTCATAGTGGATAAGGACGAAGAGGTTCTTGTGGCGATATAAAAACTACTCGACTACTCTGCACGAGCTAAACTATAAATTATTCCAGTTTGTTGCGTTACCACGAGGAAGAGAGGTTCATATCTGAAAGTAGTTACGCAGTGTTACCAAGAAATGTGAGTCGCGGACATCTGAAAAGAGGATGTATACGTTATTCACGTTCTTGCACAGTTTACAGCTTTCAAGATGGCCGTTTTGTACACGTCGATGAATCAAACGTCAGACTATTCTACGTGCTCAGGATTATTTACAGATACAGATCTTCTATTTACATGACGATCCCCTGTACAGGGAACGAAATATAATTATAACACATAATTAACAGGTTCAAGCTGACATCCGAAGATCCTATACAAATTTTATACTACTTCTACTCTGTTTCTAGGATTATTTACAAGATGTTTTGGGAATGTATATACATGGCCTATCGATACGAGACAGAATTTTGAAAAGGACGAAGGAAACACTGGGATAAAATAACGTTGGTTATTTTTTTATCTCAGTGAATTTCATCCATATTTCAAATAATGTCGTGCATCGGTTTGGCACGAGGATCGGACGATTCTACGTGTAAAACTATTTGGATAAATATCTAATGTGTGAGCACGAAGGTATAATATACACGCGATGTATTTACATCAATGTTCTATATATATATATATATATAGTGATTGAGTAGTGAATTATCTTTTTCTAACTAAACACGCTGTACACAGAAAACAATCGGAGAAGATGTGTACAGTGGCTAACCTGCTTCTCAGACTGTAGTTCGCCAGGGCGGCTGGTTTTAATCTGTTTGCCAAAAAAAGAAAATAAAATGAGAGGTTCAAGTGTCAAGGTTCAATTAGGACGATTAACTGGAATTCATTGGCATTGTAAAGTAATAATCGCAGGGAATAATAAATTAAACCCTGACGACGGTACTGGATATAATGGAGATGGAATCAACAGCAGCAGCAGCAGCAGCTCCAAAAAATATTAGCTAAAAATAATATCATTATTATTATCAGTGTATTTCGTTCACGTCAAGGTCGTGGATTTTGTCTTTTGGAATGGAACTGATTATGGTTCTTATTAATGGTTGCTAAGCGGTCGAACGTTTGAACGATGACGTATCACAATGACGTCATAGTCGCACGTCGACTATGCCACGTGTTCTTGTAACAAATGCTTCGTGTGAGATAAATTTGATAATTAAAATCAACGAGAGCGAAAATCGAGGAGCGGCAGTGGCGATAAAAAGGAGATGATAAAAAAAAATACAGCAATAATAAATTATATTAAAGGGGACTCGAATGAAAGATGAAGATTGTATTAATGAAGAGAAAAAAAAAAAGATGTAAAATCACGTGGAAAAAAATAAAGAAATTGCGAAAATGAACGCAAATGGGGTAGAAGAAAAATAGCAGATAATGATTTTTGTCAGGTAAGCTTTGTGTTATAGCGAACACAAATCTCACCTTGGCGTCTAACACCTCGCCGGGCCGTAATTTTCCCACCTGCACAAAATCACAGAGACGAGCGTGAGCTTTTGTATGTGTTTCGATACTCTCGTTTCTTTCACAAATAATCGACACGTATATTCGGACTTTGAATAAATTTTAAACGTTTACATATTTTTCAAAGTTTACCAGCCAATCATTCCGCTCCTGTGGCAGTGAAATAAGAATTGGCCAAAAGAAGAAAGTAAAAAAAAAAACCCAAAAATCGTACACGATCATTTCTTTTTATTCGTTAAAGCAATAATGAATATGCGCCTTTATGAGAGGTAACGAGGCTTCGGTAGTCTATTCGTATGAATTAGATCGTAAATGATTTAAAAATGACTGAATGACTCGTCCGTGAGGCGAGCGAATGGGATTTTGGATTTTTGAATTTATGGATAGACAGTCACACAGGGTGAGGGTACGTTGAAGTATTCATAAGGTCGTCGAAGTTCCGATGCTCGCAACAAGGATGCCGTTCGACAGTGCAATTATACGAGTACATATCCTGCCCTTACAAATTAGTCATCACGATTATCAGCCTAACCAATCGTGACGGAGTTACCGTCCGTTAATTTCACTCTTCGAATTCATCGATACATTATATTGACAATTAAATCTTTCCTTCGTAAGCTTTTAGAGCTTCAGTCGCGTTCGATAAACTTCGATTAAATTCGTAGAGAGTAATTACGGGATTTCGGCATGCAGACTCGGCATGCAACTTTATACGTGCGCCGTAACTGCTTATATATTATTGTTTATGAAGAAACTTAATGCTTGAATAATCGATAACCACGAGGCGAATCACTACGATCATTACGGATAAATCGACCGTACGAATCTTAGAAATTCACCTCGCTGTCAAATGACTGAGATTCGTAAAAAAAAAAAAAGACAGGACCAAATCTCACTGCTTAACGTGTTAAATAAATTTGTGCAAGTGTAATAACTAGCGAGTACCAAGAAGCTCATACGTCCTTTCGAGTTCTAAATGTCAAAATTTTTTAAAATCCATTCACTAAGGATCGACCGATAAGTCCAAAGAACGTATTGGCTCAATGGTAATAGCGCTGAGTCTGTAGTGAGTAGATGAAGTAGTGTATAGCAAAATAGAGTCAGACAGGGAGAACGGTGTCTGACCAAGGCTTGACCTTTACCACTTGGCTTATGAAATCTTTCCTATAACCGTTATCATGCGTTCGTTTGAAAAAATACTAAAGGAACTTTTTTACCAGAAAATTCTCCCTGTCCAAATTCTCTCTGTGATTGTGCAAAATGTCAAAAGTGATAAGAGATGAAGGAAATATTGATAGCAAATGCTAGCCGCTTGCATAGACGAGACATTCCTATCTCCATTGACATTCTCACCTTGCGGTCATCCACCATCTCGCCAGGTCGCAGCTTCCTATTCTCCTATGGACCAAACCGTTATGTACAAGAAAGCCTATTGCAACGTGTGTGTCTTATTACGCGATCAATCAGTATTTCATACTGTATGGAATGTGTGTGTGTGTATGCGTGAATTTTGTGCAAGTATAAGAATATATGTTTCAAGTGTCTAAATGTCTTGTTACGCGATCGAGGTTATATAAAGTATGGTAATGATTATCATCGAAGACATTTTAAGTACTGTCATTGAGAGTCATTGAGTACCTAGAGTATTCCAAGTACCAAGGACAGAGCTGCAATAACATTAACATACGGAATTATTAGACCGAGGAACAAACGTTGCCAACATCGTCATCGAGTGACTCTATAGATATGTAAATTTATCTTTTAATAGTCTCAAATTGATTTTTCTCCAAAGACAATTTTTGTGATATAAGCGACATAGCAAAAGTCTGTTGAGGTCACACGTGGTCTTTCGTTACAAGTTGGCTACGTTATTGATAGATGATGATCCTGGGGCATGAGAGACCTGTGGAAAAATCTGAAAATATAAATGACTGGGAACGATTTGTTATCAGCAGTAGCTAGACGCGTGATAGCCATCACCATGGAGCCTGGAAAAATTGTGAGTAAATAATGTAAATTCGTTGGGAAAACTATGGTAGAATAGAAGTCCTACGTGTTGATGTTCGCGATGTACAATGGTGAGGAAGTAAAAGAATGAATATGTCGTCAGGTCTGAGGAGGTCAAGGGTCAGAGTGTAGGGATCATCTTTGATGTTGGATGCAAGGAAGAAGAGGGTTGCTTTATAAATGTCACAGGGTGTGGGGTGCATACAGGGCAGAAGCTGGGCCGTGCTACGACGGGCTCTAGTCTAATTTCAACATTTCAAATATCTTTGTGACACTGACTAAGGTCTAAGGGGTGGAAAAAAAACAAAGGGAATTACTCTCAATTCACGAGAGGACCACAAATGGGCAATTCACTATATCCGTTCACTGACTACGAAACCAAACTGCAAATCACTGGGGTCACGATAAAGAGTTCTATCTATTCTTTCTAAGGTCTATTTCTATTATTCTATGGCATGTGTGTATGAAAAAAAAACAAGGACTACTGGGGTCGATTCGATGCTTGGTAAGGGTGACAATCGAGCACCTAGAAGTGGTGGATTCGAATGATCATCTTCCAGGCAGTGAAAAGAACCCAGTCGACCTGGCAGTCTATATACCTGCGAGGGTCATCCATGTCTACGTAACATACCTCGTCGCTGATGAGCAAGCTGGGTCTACGACCCAATTCCTCTGGCGGAATGAGGGAGCCTCTTCGGCTGTTACTTCCGCTTCCTGGAGCGAGAGAACCTTTCCTGCTAGCGACGGGTGTGACGTCCTTGATAACTTCGATCTTCGGCGCTTCCGGTGCTTTGATCTCTGGTAGCTTTGGCTGCGAAGTCGAGATTCAATATAAAGATGGGTTCAGTTAAGAGAATTCCAAAGTGAAGCAAGGCGATGGAAGCGATGGCAGAGCAAAATCAATGTGAAAAAAAATTGAAGCAAGAGTCACCGACCTCGTTTGTAGAATCAATGCGAATCTCGCCTAGAGAAGTAAAGCGTACTTCGCGCGGCACTCGGCCGAATCTTTACTCTCGTTAGTCGAACGCCTCGCGCAAACTATTCCCAAGAATAGCGGGACGTTTTCGTAATATGAAAATGGCCCCCTCGCGAAAATAGTTTCTGTATGAGGAGCATTCATCGTTTGCCAAATGGCCTCAAGATTTGGAACAGCGATTATATCCATGACTGGCCAGGAATATGAGTGTAATATCTCAACCGTGGACACGTTTATCTGACTAATCGGCCGGTTTCTCTGTAAAGAAGCGTTGCGAAGCCGAGGAATGGACGCCAATTACATGTCCACGCGTTGCATGTCTGAAGCAGAGTATTGAGCAGCGATTGCGAGGAAACATTAATAGCAACCAAAAAAATTGAATAACTATGGACTCACCTTCGAGTCAAACTTCTACAGGTACCAGGATGGTTTATGGAAGAAGAAATTGCATTAGTATTTCATCTATTTTATAAATGCTTCAATAATTCATTACCTGAGTGGTGGGTCTTTCGAGTTTGGTCTTGTCGCGAGGTACGTGGTCGCCAAAGTCAAACTCCCGAGGCTTCTCCAAAACGGCTCTTTCGTAGTCTGGAATTTCTGGAAGCTCATAGCTGCTTTCTTTCGCAGCCTTAGAGCCTTTCATCTTCTTCACCTCGAGCTTTTCACCCTTTTCGGTTTTCTGTAGAAAATTTCATTCCTCAGTGTACTCTGTTAGCTGATTGATATTGGTAGGTAGCTGTTACTGCAAAGGCAGAGCTTAGTAATGTCATTGATTCTCCAGCTTGTTACAAATAGAAGAATAAGAAGAATGAAGTAGAAGAATAAGAACAGTCGTAGCGTCGTAGCATCGCAATGTACAAATAGAATGGGCTAAGAGTAAACATGAAATACGTGTAATATAGTGACAGTGATGTAAGTGTATACATGTAATGGCAGTAGTTCAGATGTAGAGCTTCTGTAGGTTGCGTGTGACAAGATAACAGATAGATAACGATGTTGTGCACATCCCCAGGAGTTTTTAGTGACCTGATGAAGTATATCGTTAGCAAGAATCGTTATATAGTGTATTCGAAGAGTGTCATAGCTATAGAGAAGAACAGCAGCTGCGAAGATAAAGTAAATGCTAGAGAACGTTTTTAAGACAGAGTATACGTTACATATGCGCCTTATTGTAATAGTAGAATCATGTAGAGACATAGTTTAGCAATAAAAAGAAAGAAGTAAACACGTATGTGCATTAAGACTGTGCACTAGTTGTAGAGAGAAAGATAGAGAAATAGAAAGTAAGAAAAAATTGAATTAGATGAGAGTAAAGGTGTCTGAAATCCTTTGGAATTTCTGACATTCGTTAACACATGAGCAAACTATAATGGTGTATAGTAGTACAGTATAGAGTATAATATGAAGTAGACCAGAGAAAAAGTGATAAAGTAAAAGAGAAAGGAAAAAGGAGTGGTAAGTGATTAGAAAAATAATTAAAAAATAGATACTGGATGAATTGTGTGATCGATGAATTATAAATTATTCTGCGATGGATCAGAATATGAAATTGGAAGAAGATCGAATAGAATGAAAAGTAAAAAACAACATGAGAAGACAATGATAAATAATAAACAAAGAAAATAGAATAGACAGGAAGCAAGAATTGAATAAGTCAAAAAAGATGACAGAAAATATTAAGAACAGTATGGCAATGTCCATCGAAGCAAAAGTCAATAATAAGAGAGAAGAAAGAAGATTAAGAATGGACAGATTTTTTTTGAGCATAGAGTATAAGAAAGATGATGTTGGATCATTTTCTTTCTCATTGGCAGGAATACCTTGAGCTCAACAACCGTGCCATTTTCAGCCTGCTGAGGCTGATTTGTTTTCTTGGCAACGGGTTTGAGCTGGATCGATTGGAAGGGTTCGTTTTTAATCTCCTGTTTCGGTGGTCTACGTAGTTTCGGTTTGGCATCTGGCTCACTCTCCTGCGGCTACATCAATATATTCTCATTATTCTAAATCATTTTGTATTAAAAATTTCAGTAAGCTAAACTTTTGTGGCATGTACGATATTGAAGCGTAAATCGTTCAATTTCAGTTAGGAAGTAATCATACTCTTATGAATAAATCCAACGATTATCAACAATCCTACGTAACGCAGAGAACCACTTGATATTAATTAATAAGATCTTACCTAATAAAAATAGATTATATTGGCTCACCTTAAGTTCGACCTTGTTGAGTGTCTTCTTTTCCTCCTCAATCTGAAATGAGAGAAAATTCATTTCATACATTTATATGGAGACGAAAAAATCATTTGAAAAATTTAAATACAGTGTATAGTTAATAATAATACCTTTGTGCCTGCTTTAAGACCGAATTTCCTTGTCTCCTCCTCTTTCTGCGAGAAAAGAAAATCGTATGTATTAACATGACATATTCACACTGCATGCAATTAGGTTGCAAAAAAATACAATCAACTCATTATATTCAGGAGGCAACGTTGTATAGTGTAAACTACACTTGTAAATAATACATGAAAATGTAATAAATCATAATAATAGTGTAAGTATATTTTGTGTTGTGTACCTTGGGCTCTTCGGGTTTGCCAAGTGTAGCTTTGGGTTTTGGAGCGGGTTCATCCTTCTATAAATTAGGAATCCCAGTGCAATTAGATCAGGTCCCATGCAAATTATGATGAATAACAATAGTACAGTACGACTACACATAGTGTAATTGTAATGTGCTTTGTGGCGAAATAGTATTTTGGTGAGTGTAATTGTTTTGTGTACCTTGGGTGCTTCAGGTTTGCCAAGGGTGTCTTTAGGTTTTGGAACTGGTTCCTCTTTCTAAAATTTGTAAGTACAGATTTTGTAACATGTTCAA